>CM023487.1:68963071-68989386 GCA_013339685.2 Hyalomma asiaticum | reverse complement strand
GAGGTTGGCAAGGTTGTTGTAGCATGTGACTAGCGGCGTACGACTGGCACTTTTTTTAAGGTCCGGTTGGTTGCGATATGAAAAGTACAGTGAAATGCAAAACTGTTTCATTTGGAACATTTCGATACACATTCCAGCCTACTTCTCTGCATAGTCTCTGCTCCGACTGAGTCGCCGATCTTTCTATGACCAGGGCATAACGAAGTTTGTACCACGCTACGACAAATTTCTCGATAGAATCCATTCCATTTCAAGCACTGCAGCCCTGGGAGTCGCTTGAATTTGTATCGTTGCAAGCGTTCGCTGCTTCGGTGCCGCATTCCAGGGGCAGTTCCCGCCACCCCCACTGCTGACGTCAAACCTAGCTTGCGTCATACACTAATGCGCAGGCTTCGTAAGAACACAAAAAGAGGACGAAAGAGCGAAGTGCACAAATGACGCGAAGCATTCAAAGCAATGCGTGTGCGACGCAGCACGGAAAGTTGTCTTTTTCTTCCCTATATATAGGCACACCACTTCTGCAGTGCGGCGATACCATTCGATCAATCAGCATTCGTTCTATTGCGAAATGAGCGGCAATCTGTGGTAAAAACGCGATGAAGCGAGACATGCCGCTGAGGGAGAATAAAGAGCGCACGTGCTCCGTAAGTGGAACTTTCGGGACCGATTGCTGCGTCAAGCTGATTAACATTGCGACAGCCTGTCGTATGAATGGGCGGCTATTCAACGGAGGAGCAAATTACCTGCTATATATCGACTATGCCGCTTCTCGTAGAACGCGAACACCGCGATATGTGCTACGCACCGAAAGCCAGAACAATTCCTCGCGATTATGAAAATTACGTTGATGACGATCGTTGGCCACACTACACTGCACGTGACCGCATTTCGAAATGGCCTAAGAATCGAGTGGCTGAAGTTCCGCTGTGAGTTTAGCAGTAACAGATGCTGAGGTTTTACGTCCCGAACACGAAGATGTGATTATGAGGAAACCTCGCGTGTGTAGGGCACCGGAGAAATTTTGACCACTTGGGATTTGTTGACGGGGGACTGAAAACGCACCGTACACGTGCCTTTTCGCCTCCATGGAAAATGCGATCGCCGCGGCAGAGGTTCAGCCCGCGCCCTTCGTGCCAGCAGTCGGGCACCGCAAGCACTACCATTGTGGCGGACCTTGTGTTTTTTAGATGCGAAGCAGCTCTTTGACTAGCCTGTGTAACGCTGTCCCTCCGTGCGTCCGTACGAATGCGCCGCAACGCGCTCCCCTCGCTGCAGGTGTTGGAGCGGTGCCAAGTAGGTCACGCCGCAGCTGCGCTTTGACGTCACGCTCCCCTTGCAGTGCGCGCTGACGTCACTCTCTCCCTCGCCTGCCGCGCGCTCGCCGGAGCGCCTGCAGCTGCCGCCTCGTCCGTCCCCCCGCAACACCTGCCGCTACCGCCGCTCGCTCCGCTACCGCGACCGCCGCTCGCTACACCGCCGTCGGTTCACGCGCAAAAAATTAACATCTTCCCAAAGGGAACCCTGATGGGATGCGAAGCACCCGTGTTAGCGCCGTTAACGCTGCTGCTTCGCATCCCATCAGGGGTCCCTTTGGGAAGATGGTGTTTAATTTGTTTTATTTTGTCAAAGGGGTCGTGAAGCGTTTTTTGAAGATTTTGTGTGAAGTGTGTATTCGGGATATTGAAACTCCAATAAATTGTACGCATTATTTTGTTGCATCGACGGGGTTAACATAGAGCGATAAAAAGAAAAGACAAAACAATTACGCCATATCCACGAAGGCAATGATGATGAGTGGGCAAAGCTCTGGAGCTAATCTGCTAAACCGTGAATCCTCCGTAGATATTGCCGACTCGAACATCATACAAAGACGTGACGCAGAAACACGGGGGTGTGGTGTGATTATATACACAGCATATATATATATATATATATCACACAATTGGTATTCTTCGATGGGTATCCACGAGGCTTCCACATCGTATCGGTTTCGCACGGCGTCGCTCACTGCCTGACGAGAACGCAGACGAGCGAGCTTCCCGTCGTGGGCACATGGAACTCCAGCCACAGCCGGTTCGCGAAGAACGCGTCTTCATCTTCTTCGTGCAGCACTCTTCGTTCGCACACCTTGATAGTTCCCACCGCCCCGTTGACGAATCCGTCGATGACGTCGATGTTGGTGGTGATCATGTACGGCTTGTTAGGGAGGATGAGAATCTCTTTGGGAAGGTCGGCAAATTCGGTGTGCGACATCTTGGCAACCTTCTCCTTTGCCTTGTACACGGCTTCTTGCATCGTGAAACACAGGTTGGCGAGTACTAGCGCGGCTACGACGGCGCGACGGCGACCAAGCCTCGACCATAAGGAGCTTCGCCCCTAAAAGAAACGCGGTTTCCCCTCAGCTGCAGTTGACGTCATCTTAGTTGCCACGAGGCCTCCAAAATTGGCGCGCCCTCGGAGGCCACGGAAAAACAGACCGTGCTGCAGACTCGCTTCCCCGGTCCACACGGTTCCCAAGTACTTTTCTGCTTTCTAACTTTGGACTAAATCTATTATTTTAGAGGAAACGCGGATTTACCCTGCCTTTACACTTCATGATATCTTAGGTTGACTTCGCAAAAACGTCACTCTATGCCGGTCTGCGGTGTCGCATAGTCGTTTCCGGAGCGCAGGAACGCTAAGATTTCAAACGAATGTTATTGAATATGCACTGGATATATCGCCAAAATATTTTGGAATCGGCCTGTGGAGAGCATACTGAGGCAGTGAAAATTATAACGTGGCAGCTCCCTATTGTTTTCACGACACCGTTAAGGCGTAGAGTCTCCTATCATGAGCTAGAAAGAAAACTAGCACTGCGACGCTGTCGTATACACGGAAACGCTGAGGCCTGTCGGATTCAAATTGGCATCGTTCCCGAAGAGCACGAGCACCTCGAAGACGCTCCTGGCTGCAAGCGCTCCGTTTGTCCAATAGCTAGTTGGGCTCTGGACGAGCCCGTAATGAGCTCATGTTTACCAGCGTACGGTATACGTTTTAGGGGCGAAGCTCCTTAAGGTTTGGGTCTGTCCGTCCGTTGTAGTAGCGCGTTACCTACTAGGAACGCGCTACTAGGAGGGCGCGTGTGGGAGGCGCGCCCTCTGCGCGTGCCTCCCGGTGCGCGAGCACTCTCACTCTTCCATCTGCTGTCTTGTGTGAGAGAGAGAGACAGAGAGAGCGAAAGGCGCGCGTTGACTATGGAAACGCTCTTTCTTCGATGAACGTGCTACGAGCTCGCAAACAAGAAGAACGCGCCCTCACCCGCGAGAGACAAGCTTGACGCAGGCAGCGTCTTCTAGCGAGTTTCTTGATTGAAAAATACCGACTGCTCGCGCTGGAGAACCGTACACCGGCCACCCATATATATATATAGGCACTGGATCTTGACTTGCAATGAAGTGCCGGTGGGAGATTTTACTTGTGCGTAGTTGAACCATAAGGATTCGTAGCGTGCGCGTTAACTAAATTAATCCGGAACTCGGCAAGATCTACGATGAACTTCCGGAGCGTCGCCGACTCATCATCATTCACTCCGTGGATATGCTGTGAATATTTTATGTGTGTCCGCATGTTCGTTGCCGGTGAAACCTCAATTACCACGCAGCCTATGAAATGTTATACCATAGGAGGAACATATGTAAGTCTGTTGGAGTTCTATCATTAACCCTAAAGGAATTTACAACAATTATAATTAAAATCAGCAGCCGTTCCGCTGTTCAAAATCGGGGAAAAGAGAAGATTGGCGTGAGCATCTCTGAGCTACTTGTTTGATCTATCTATCTATCTATCTATCTATCTATCTATCTATCTATCTATCTATCTATCTATCTATCTATCTATCTATCTATCTATCTATCTATCCTTTCGGGTACTGCCTGTTCTTCGAAAGTCCTAAGCACGCGGTACTGGAAAATACAGCCATTGGCACGGTTCAGTTGCGCGATCACATATCGCTGGCGCGATCGTCGGTGTATAGTAGGGTCCAGCTGCAAGCGTAATAAATCAATATTTCATCACGCCCTCTATGAAGTGATGAAAGGAACTAATGCATTAGTTTTTTCTGCCACTTTATACAGGGCTCCATTGGTTCCGGTTCTGCGAGAGCAACTAGTTTCGGCGTGACGTCTGCAACGATACTACTACTACTGCCCCACCACAGGCTGCACACGCTAGATTTCATGGGAACAATTCAAAAGCTCATGGAAGGAAATGAATACCAAGCGCTGGTAGCTCAGAAGACTTGGGGTGTTGGTTACGGCTGCCGAATGCTCCAGAACTGTATGCTGTCAGGGCTATCAGCTCGCTTTAATGAGATGTCGCCTCGTGACGCTTATTATTGTCCTCTTTTTGTTATCCATCTGCGGGAACACCAACAATAATACTTCGACCTCAGCCACGTGATGTGAAAGGTGTAGGTTATCACTTATCTTCGGAGCCGATGTAAGAAGATCGCTCCGTGCTAACATTTCTCTTCTATATTTGATATTAACAGCGAAGCGGTTATAGTTTGTGACAGAATGTTGCCGCTACCTGAAAACTCGGCATACTGAGTACGCGCCGGGCGAAAGGGGAACGGGGGAGGTTACGGAAAGAAAGCTTTAGTGTTTTCTATGGTTAAACTGAAGCAGTTCTTCTTCGGACCTAGTTAACATTTCCAGTAAGCAGACCAGAACTGCGTAGCTGCAACATACTTTAGGAATCCCTCGGGCCCTTCATGCTAACATCGCAAGGGCGCTAGCTGGGTTCCAGCGAGAATCGAACCCCGTCTGTCTGCGTGTCAGACAGGTCTTCTACCCAAGGGCCACGCCTTCCGTACAGGCCTAGGTCCCTATCAAATACGCTAGTTATGGATAAACAAGCTACAAAAAAATTTTTTTTGATGTTTAGTGTCATGGATGAAAGAGGCACGGCGTATTCGTTGCGTCGCACGAATCCAGAACGGAGGAGTTCCACCGTTGCAATGACCGTGGACGCATCACTCATGCACATCTATGTTGACGAAGCAAGACATCTACACCACGCAATGCACAAGATATAGGTCCACAAACGTGAAAACTGGGAAGGTGCTAAGCATGCGATGATGCGCCGCTTTTTACCACAGGAAACGTCCGTCGCTGCTACTGGTCTTGCTTTACCGTGGCCACGACGACGACGTTAGGCGCCGGCAGTCCGGCGCATCAGCAGAAACTCGTTAGGATGGCTTCTGACACGACAACCCTACACATACACTGTCTGAATGTACTGCCTCCAGCATCGGCCCACAAATGCACGCACGCAGTGTCTGACTGCACTGCCTACAGGATGGGCCCACCGTGACGACAGCAGCAGCACACGCCGCAGGCCAACCCATAAGGTGCTCTGCACCTAAAATTTAGCTGTCGAGTTCTTTCCACTGCTTCTTAACAGTTTTCCTTAAGCAATAACCTCTAGTAGAGTTTTATTTGTCGTTTCCTATACTGCCGTTTCAAGGACACCCTACACCTCTATATTTCAACGCTGGCAGCTCACGGTAATCAGACGCCCCGCCACGGTGGTCTAGTGGCTATGGTACTCGGCTGCCGATCCGAGGGTCGCGGGATCGAATCCCGGCTGCGGCGGCTGCATTTCGATGGAGGCGAAATGTTGAGGCCCGTGTGCTGTCAGTGCACGTTAAAGAACCCCAGGTGGTCGAAATTTCCGGAGCCCTCCACTATGGCGTCTCTCATAATCAGAACTGGTTTTGCGACGTTAAACCCCACATAATAACAACACCGTAATCAGACACTGGTAGTTTGGTTCCCTGGAGGACCGTCACGCACCGATAAGTTTTAAACCAATTTGGGGCGCGCGAAGAACTGAGGCTCTCGCGTTGAGCCTGGCCGCTGCCACGTGACAGATGAGCCGTAACAGCGACACTTCTCTGACCATCAAGAACAAAGGTACTGCCATGTCCGGCTGTGGCGTGCCTGGGTACCGGCCGTACTTAACATCCGCTAGTGATCACGGGAAAGTCAGCTATCTTTTAGAAATACGTGGGTCAGTCCTTACAATACCAACGCTTTTAGTGTATGGGGCCGATAGACGCTTCGAAATTCATTCGCGAGATGTTCCGCGCTCATTTGAAACCGCCTTGCTCGACCACATCCCTGCGTCCTCGTTGGAACGATTCCACACATATGCATATTTCTCTGCGAACATCACTCACGCTGCGCAGACACCAAATCCAACAGGTGGGGTATACACAACGCGATATATCTGAACGGTTGAGCACTCTCTATAATGTCTCACACTTCTCTTTGCTCGCACAGATGATGACCGACATTGGGAATCAAGCTCTTGTCTAATGTTTTACGAACGGTTCAGTCAGCGAACACTGCAGGGACGCATCTGCTCGACAAAAAGAAGTGTTGACAGACCCCGCGTTATGTGTGAGATATCGCCACACGATGCAGTCAGCGAGGGGCTACTCATGCCGCTCTGTCTGGTGTTCAGCCGAGTGTTCTGAGGTGAATAGAGCAAGTGTAAACTTGGTTGATGCGTGCATGGCGAGGGCTGACGCCGAAAGCGTAACTTGTATTGCAACCTAACGTCGGCACTCAAGGTAGGACGCTGCCGTAAGATACATCGAAGAGAAATGGGCGCTTCGGTGCATTTCTGAGAAAATATTAGGCAGCTTTTGCTGGCATATCACATCACGGTCGAGGAACGATGCACTATAGGTATGCCGAAGGGCATTAGTGTTATGCGATGTTTATTGCATTGGTTTAAAAAGCGCATGGCCAGCAGTAAACCCGCATTGATTAATGTGGGGAGTTCGGCTTGTTGGTACATTACTACGAGGAGTGTAGTTGGCGTTAGACAAGCGTCACCACAACTACCGATGTTAGACAAGCTTCGCCGCAATTCTTGATGTAATACACTTTGATATATGATATGTAGTGGGCGGTTGGATGCTGTGTTTTCTGACAAAAAGCTTATCTGTGCTGGTATGCTTGTGCGACGTTCACATTAGCCCTTTCGATCATAACAAATTACATGCTTTAGTTAATACATGGATGGTAAAGTTCTATAAAATCTTCAGTGATTGACTTGGCTGTTCCTAAATTAACACACACTGAAAACATCTGCACTGAGTCATGTGCTGCGCGTGCAGAGTACTCAGGGTCGGGATATGCGAGTGTGCATGGTGTCTGAGGGCGAGGTTAATATTAAGGGCGAAGCACCTTAGATTCTAGGCTTGTCCGTTGTGCGTCCGTCACGGCACAGCACCATTGCTATAGTGTGTGGGTGCGGGCCCACGTGGGCCCACCATGGAGGCTCTGAAGTCGTACGGTGTGTGTGCATGTTTGGGCCGATCCTGGAGGCAGTGCACCCAGGCAGTATATATGTAGGGTGTATGTAGAGGAACCCAGTGCCCATTACTGGACCAGTGCCCAGTACCCAGTACGATACCCAGGCACAGCATCACCCGCAAAAAATTGTATACGTAGCTCTCAGTCGTTGCACTGGTGTAAACAACCTCTACCTCACCAATACGGAGGTGAATCATCGCTTCTACTACAAAGGTAGTAACGTGGACAAGAACACGGTGGACAAGTTTAAACGTCTGGAGCAACACAGACTGCGGACACTGACACGACGGTACCTCACAGTCTTTGAGGATCCCACGACAGAGTTTATTCGGGTCTTGCTGAGCGCTCGCTCCCTTCATGCCCACGGAGACAACGTTGAACGAGATCCCATACTAACGAAAGCAGACGTCACTTGCTTTACCGAAACATGAAAAGCGAGAAGATCGCACATCAATGGATTCTTCTCCGTCGTTCTGCACAGAAGCAGGGCGATCGACGGGTGGTGTTGAGATGTACGTGAAATTGCCACAGGCCGCAGTGAATCTCTACCTATACCAATAACGAGCCAATGCGAACACGCTGCAATAAAGCTATCCGACGGAACCGTCGTCATGACAGTGTACTTGGCCCTGAATCTCTCCCGACGCAACGTAGAAAAGTACATCGATCTACCCATGTGCGATTACGACTGGCTTGTGCAGTATATGACGTCTCGATACGCTCTACGATGCATTTCGTATGACCGGAAACAACCGACAACAACAAGGAGAACATGCATAGACCTTGTCTTTTCCAATTTCAGGCTAGATTCGATCGAAATACCATTGCCTCTACATTTCACAGACCACGAAGCTGTGATAATGAAGAGAAAACGGAATCCAGAACTCAAAACGACATACGAGTTATGACAAATAAAACATTGTATATATTGTACGCACGCGTTGTCACTCATTTACACGCGTGAGCGGTCAATGTCACGGGTTATTTACGGTGAGAACAATCCCCAGTACTTCGCCCACTCGTAATGATTGACATCATGGAGATGCGTAGAATTTAATCGTGAAGTATATGACAGGCATGGTTCTTCATATTATTATGCCATCCCAGGCAATACCGGTATGTACCAAGACAACTAGACGTCAAGGAGATAGATAGATAGATAGATAGATAGATAGATAGATAGATAGATAGATAGATAGATAGATAGATAGATAGATAGATAGATAGATAGATAGAATTTTTCTAGCCTACAAGTGCAGGAGGAACGCTAGTATGCAAAAGCGCCCTCTTTGCTAGAAAACGATGGTATCATTGTCAGTACAAACTATCCCACACATTAACACAGACAGACAGACAGACAGACAGACAGACAGATAGATAGATAGATAGATAGATAGATAGATAGATAGATAGATAGATAGATAGATAGATAGATAGATACGGTTAAAGTGCTTTTATATTGCTATATATAATGCTTTGCATTTAAATATCATTGCAATCGGTATTGCACTGGTAATGCTAATGTCGGCAAAGCAACACTATGAAGCCGTGCTCGCGCATAAATACCCTCACATACGCACTCATACAGGCTCGCACAAGGTACATGCGCGTCACCTTACCCTTGTTTCTGACGTACATAGCAGCGGGGCTCAATATACTGCACCGTTGCGAAATTCTGCGTTGAATGATTGCGACGGCATGCGCTGCCGTTGGCCGTGGAGGCATGTAAGCGATGAGGTTCTGCATGAAGCATCGCTCTTACAAACTGTCTTTCTACACGCCACCGAGTGGAGATGGGAATAGCTGGGGAGAAAAACAGAGAACACTATAGCACACAAAACTGAATTCCATTTAGGAACCGAGCGTTGTCAAAGAGCTGGGTATTTTGAGGACTTTCCTATAATACCTCGACACTGCATATATATGTAAAAAAAAAAGCCTACATTGCTCCAACCCTCTTCAATTTTTACTGCATGCGGTAGCATATAAACGTAGCACATTCCATCATCCGCGGCCGAGGAGAGACGCAAAACTCTTCAATCATGAATACGATCTGTACCGCTTGCCTTTTCAACGCGCTGTGCGCCCTCCGAGTATTTTAAATTTGGTTGATTTATTGGCATTTATAAGGCAAAAGAAAAGGTTTAATACTGTTGCGACAGGCAGGCATTAGTGGTGTTTGCATCATGAATCCGAAGTTCGGGGATCCGTATCAGAAGTACATTACGAGGGTGCGTGATTACGACACACAGTCATGATGGAAACTGCTTTTTCGGAGCGAGGCGGTTTTATATTATGCTGGTTAAAATTGGGTTATTCCGAAACGTGGGTTCTCAGAGAAGAGATTGAGGAAGAGTGACGAAGGTGTGTGTGGAAATTTCGCTGTTAAACATGCCTGAATTTACTTGAAGGGTACTGCCAAGCAGAGCTGTGAGCAGTGCATTTGTTTTTTGGCCGTTTTTTTGAACGACCGTATGTTAGTGTCACGGAATTACATTGCCTCGGAGCGGACTATAGCTGTAGGTTCACGGTATCCCCGCACATGCAACGTTAGAAGCGCTTCGACCGCTCCAAAGAACATCAGAAGCTCTGGGCCCTTTTCGAAGAAAACAGGGAGGAGATCCCTTCCTGAGCTGGGAAACTCTGACTTTGTGCTTTCTCACACGAGCCCCAGGCGTGATTCTTGAAACACCAGACGCGGTGCTTCGGATCAGCAATGCAGGGCAGGACGGCGGGCACCGTTTCGCGAGCACTGGCCGCGTGCGGTCGTACGCTATTGTGTGGTCGGCGGCCACTCGGCGCCGAAGTGGACGACTAACGCATGTCTTTGTTATGACAGGCGAATCAGGCACCCCCGCGACTCGGACCTGTCAATCAGGCGAGATGAAGGAGGATGCCGACTCGGCGACCACGAGAAAGGGTTTGACCATCGCTCTCTCCAGTGCATTAATTGCGAGAGGGATATTTTTGGGCGGAGGAAGAAATGCAACGCCGGAGCAATTGTCTCTATGAACGCGCCCCGATTCCGCAGCCAGCGAATCAGGGGAAACATGAGCGTATTTAAGCGCGGAGTATGGAGGGCCACAGGGTTCTAGTCGCTTACCTGACATGGCGTAGAAATCGATCATCATATCGCTCTAGAAGTTGTTAGCGTGGCTTTGTACCGGCTGGCCACCTAACCTTAGCCGCTTCGTCTAGCTGAGACGTGCGCTTACCGTCTGCAACGTAGGCATCGAGACTTCGGCTCGAGTTAGTTTAACCTGCTAGAGTTTGCCATCAAGCGCTAGCTCCCGAAACATCAGCGCTGCAACTCCGTCGACCTCAACGCTGTGCCAGAATCACGGACTTCTCGCACCGGGCTGTCGTGGACCCTTCAACGCTGCCGGTCATCACCACGTACGCCATCCTGAACTCTGTGCCTGAACTTTCATAACTTTCATAACATTCAGTCGTGACATGGTCGCCCTCAGTCTTCCATGTCACGACTGAATGCACCGTAAACCTCTTCTCTCCCTTGCCGACAATACACTACCCGCTACACAAAAAGGAGCTCTGGGACGACGCCCTCCGCGACGGACCTCCCGAGGTCCTACGAGCTATAACACACCGGGCTCGAAACATCGCCGGAATCATCCTAGGGACCACGGACTAAGGGTTCCCTCCCGTGCTGCTCGTTCAACTCCTTGATAATAATAAAGATGTTTCACTCCCTCCGTAGTCAACGCGCACCGTTCGGAGAGGAGGGGAGATGAGACAAGGAGGGGAGGGGGAGGAGGATGCGCATGCGCATTGCGGGTGTGGACACCCCACGGCGGTGGCAGGGATGGACAAAGCCCCCGTTATAAGCTGCTTCGCATCTAAAACTCTACCAATCTGAGGCGATATGCTTCACTCCGATGGGCAATGTGTGAACATTGAACGACTTGGTCCGCCGCGGTGGTGTAGTGGTTATGGTACTCGGCTGCCACCCCCCCCCCAAAAAAAAAAACGCGGGTTTGATCGCGGCCACGGCGGTGGCATTTTCGATGGAGGCGAAAATGCCAGAGGCCCGTGTATTGTGCGTTGTCAGTGCACGTTAAAGAACCCCAGGTGGTCTAAATTTCCGGAGCCCTCCACTACGACCTTTCTCTCATCTCTATCTCTTTCACTCCCCTTCCCCCACCCCCATGGACGCTTAGCCGTGCTCCCTACATGGGCTGCAGAAATTAGCGTCCTTTCCTAACCGAACCACAATCATTGAATGACTTGAAGAGACTCAATAAAATGTAGCGACTCAAATCATCGTCTTCCCCGTGTCCTTTAGACAGCCTTGTCGAAACGATGGATCGCGCCTCTCTCTCTCTCTCTCTCTCTCTGTGTGTGTGTGTGTGTTTTAAGAGCGAAGCTTTTTAGCAAATCGTGCCTTGTCCGGCGCAGGAAAAACTACCATCATCATTAATTCAGCTCCCCAAAAGTGCGCGTGCACTACTTCGATGATTTGATTGATTGATTGATTGTGTTTTCGGTTAGGAAAGGACGCTAATTTCTGCAGCCCATGTAGGGAGCACAGCTAAGCGTCCGTGGGGGTGGGGGAAAGGGTGCGAAAGAGATAGAGAGGAGATAAAGGCCGTAGTGGACGGCTCCGGAAATTTAGACCGCCTGGGGTTCTTTAACGTGCACTGACAACGCACAGTACACGGGCCTTTGGCATTTTCGCCTCCATCGAAAATGCGACGATGCAATTCCCAATATGCGGCGTTTGTATGCGCGCTTCCTCTCTTGCGCACGTGACCTCAGCCCACCATTATACTACACTGGTAAAACTGCGGCTGGTGGCCGCACGCAGAAGAAAAAAGTAACAGCATATCCACGGAGTGAATGAGGATGAGTGGGCGAAGCTCGGGAGGTTCATCGTAGATCGTGCCGAGTTCCCGATTAATTTAGTTAACGCGCACGCTACGAATCCTTATGGTTCAACTATGCACAAGTGAAATATCCCCCCGGCACTTCATTGCAAGTCAAGATCCAGTGCCTATATATATATAAGGGTGGCCGGCGACCGGTTCTCCAACGCGAGCAGTTGGTATTTCTCAATCAAGAAACTCGCTAGGAGACGCTGCCTGCGCCAACGTTGTCTCTCGCGGGTGAGGGCGCGTTCTCCTTCTTTGCGAGCTGGTAGAGCGTTCATCTAAGAAAGAGCGTTTCCATAGCCAACGCGCGCCTTTTGCTCTCTCTGTCTCTCTCTCTCTCACAAGACAGCAGATGTAAGAGTGAGAGAGCTCGCGCGGCGGGAGGCACGAGCCGAGGGCGAGCGCGTGCCTCTCGGGAGATACTGCTGGTTACGCCTGACGCCTGACGCAGGACAAGGTTAGACTAAGAGGAGCTTCGCCCCTAAAAGAAGACAAAGACAGTGTGTATCGATCTGTGCGGTGCGCAGCTTCTCGCAAAACTATACGCTTGTGCATAACTTCGCACCACAACAGCATGCGTCCTCTCAAGTCGAGAAGTCCCGCACACACGCATAGTACTTGCGAACGTCTTTATATTGAGCTTTGTGCGAAACTTTTGAGTAGCGTTCTCTGGGCATCGCAGTACTTTGTGAGGCGTTTCTCTAAGCCTTGAGCCACGATGACAGGTGGGTGTGCCGGAGTGAAATCCGGATCAGCGAAGCGCCCATCAGCTTCGCTGACTCGATAGGCTTGTTCAACTACTGGAAGCTTCACTATATATATTTCTGTTACTGCTCGCAATTTATTGCACTGATAGCCTCCAGATTCGTCGTTGCCTTTCTGCGGAGCTAAATATCTTTTCTGCAATTCCATTCTTGGAACCGTCAAAAATGTGCAGTTACGCTTTCTTTAGCCTCAACGCAAAACTACTCGGCATTCAGAACCGATGCACGTAGTATCCGTGAGCGCATGCGTGGTGCCAATACCCATATCTAATGCCATAGAGTTTCCTACAATGAGAAACTCTATGCCTAGTGCTCATCGCTAAGTCTACCTTACGTAAGGGTCCCGCGAGATTTCGAAACCGCGTTTCGCGTTCAATACGAGAAATCTTTCTACGAATTCACGTGAGCGATCGAGTGGGCACGGGCGTAGAATGACTCAGCGTGCCGATCGAGCGTCGAGTAGTTTCTCGATTGGCCGGCGCCAGCTCGCTCGATGACTTCGACAGCGATCGGCTAGGTAAGGTGAATCGTTCGCTGCGGTGTTCATAAGTCATCGATGGACATTACGCTAGACGATATGAATTGGGATCGTTATCTGTACGATCTTGCAGACCGGAGTCGATCTGCAAGGTGCCGAAGAGCAGGCTAATCCAATAAGGCATCCCGAAATTAACTTTTCTTGTGTTGCTTATGTTTCTGCAGCGAAGCATGCGCCGAGCAGTGTGAACATGCAGCGAAAAGAAACGACGAATCGTTGCTAGGGCCTCTATATAAGCTTACGGACATTTCGTGCTAAAATTGTAGCCAGGCACATTTAGCTAACGAGCCAGAAGTTTGTCGCGGAAAGTGCCAGTCGACTTCCAAATGACGGTATTCTTGAAATGGGCGGCAAAGCTTTTATGTCTCTCATTTATTCGCAGTGCGCGCGTGGTGGTTCGGCTTGACGTGAAGCAACCGAAATGAGCCGCCGCGCAATGTCCACTTATGACCGCTTCCTCGCCGTTAATGTATACGACCGGCCATACCTGCATTCTTGCGAAACTATTCACGAGCAGGGTATCTTACGGTGCTGTAACGTCGTACGGTGCTGTTCACTTCAAGGCGAGCTGCCAGCGCTATAGAAATGGCTATTACCTCTCCCTCTTATGCATTGCGGCCTTATTACACAACATAACGTGCAGATACGTGGTGCTGCGTTTACATTGAATATTTGCCACAGATCAAACCAAGGCCGTATTCGGTTATCGTTTTTCAACAGATCGCATAGTTTCACGATGATATCATTAGACGAATCTGTAATAACTGATGGTGTTCAAATCAACACATCAATTTTCATTGTGTATTTTACATGTAACAGCCGGTTAATATTATACGGCTAGGACCCGAGAGACTATTCAAATGCTGTTGCAGGGGTCCGTTTTTTAACAGCAGTAGTTAGTACGAAGCTACAGAGCAAATAAGTGCATATAAGCACAAATAAGTACAATAAATACATGTAATAAATACATATAAATGCGAACAAATAAAAGAATATTTTTAAATACAAATTTCGCTCTTGTATATTATGTAGATGATCGCGAACAAGCTGTTTATATAAATGAAATGATGTGGATGATGCGATCGTACAACTAAATTGTTCCAGAATTTTGCAACAATATAAGAAAATGAATGTCGTCCGCAGTATGCATAACGGTGCAGTTAATGTAGAACGCAATGAATATGTGGGGTTTTGACATGTAAATGTTACTTACGTGCACGGAATCGCGTTGTGTAAAATTTGTATGCAAGTGGCAACACACGATAACTGATACAAGCTGTTAGTGGCTGTATGTTTAGTACTCCATGAGCATATATGAAACTTCGTCTGTTTTCGGTATAAATAGCACGACGTGTAGTTCTCTGTTCTGTACTACATTTAGTGGTTTCAGCGTTGCCAGGTAGGTTATTCATAAATTGCTAAAGCGTATGTGATGTGTGAAAAGACATGAAAACATGCGACCATAAAACGGGGGCATTTTTTTTTTATCCCGGAGAAACACTAAAGCTGGGGATAAAAATAAAGCCGCTTTTTATAGCCGCACGTTTACATGTCTCATGGATCTTTCACCTTCACCATGGTCCCTCAGTATTGAGGGACCCTGCCTTCACCTTTACCTTCGTTCATTGTTGTGTTCATGGTTCCACCTTCTTAGTCCCGCCTTTATATTTGTTGATTGCTGTTTTAATCGCGCTCGCAAGTTTTTATGCTCTCACCCCTCGCATCTATTCTCGCTGCTAGTTGAGTAACATTATCCATATTTTAAATTTTCCTTTCTAAACTATCTTTTCATTGCACGTGCTCTTTTAATGTAGTGTAAGAACGGTTATTGTAGCCGGTAATCACTTAGTCGCAATCTTGTTTACACTGTTACTCAGCGGATGCCAACATATGCTTTTGCTGCACATGTAATACCCCAGTCACACGGGCATACCAAAGCTCCTTTGAGGTAAAGGAGCATAGCGACTTCGAAGGAACATTAGCTCAAGGGAGCTGAGTCGATGCTACACGGTTTCCGTTGAAGCTTTTAACAAAAGCCACAACGTACGCATGGCGCTCCTATCGCTCGGAAATGAAAAAAATAATACGGTTCCGATGCCCCCCTAAATTAGTTGTGAGTGCTTTTTTCTGCTTTTTCTAATCAAATATTTTGTTTTTGGACGATGATAAAACAAAGTGAACACTTAAAGGTAATGGAAATAATTCGCCAAACACGGACGTAGTGGTAGCAGTGCGCCGCTGTGTACACCGTATTTCTCCGGCTACGCGTGCTTCGATTCCGTTTTTGTTGCTGTTCTCGATTGTTTTTCAATCGCAAAGTCTCCAAACATGTGCCACGAGACACTCAGCGCGTGAGGATCAAATATTCATCGTAGCGCCCAGTTTAGCGCCATGTGCCGAATCTTCTGAAGGAAAAAAATGCTCTCTGGTATCACCTTACGCCGATAACAACATTCGAATACTTAGCTGACGTTTGCCCAACAGCTAGAAATGCACCGGCACATTACGCATGTTCTCGATATGTGCAGTAGGAAAATGTGTCGCCGGCGGTTGGTACGAAAAAGATATGCCAGAGACACCTCGGCCTGCAGCAGACAAAATCTTGACACCCAGGCCCAGCCTAGCCACACCACACCAGCAGCTGACAACAACGTCACCGCTACAGTGCACCTGCCCTCAAGCTGTGCGATTTTCAGGCGACATATGACAAACTGTGTCTATCAGCAGAACTTTTATGGTTTATAACTTCTAAGATACCATGAAACGCGCTTTTTTATTAAATAAACGCGCGTTGGATTGGCTCCAAGGTAAAACACGTTTTTCTGCCGTCAGCCACCTGCGAACGAGGGTAGTCCTTTAGAGCCTCAAGGGACAAGCGCGGACTCCCTCAGCTCGAAGCTCCTTTCAACTAATGCTCCCTCCGCGCGCCCGTGTGACAGCGCGCCCGCTCCTTTCAAGTAAAGAAGCTTTAGTTCAAAGGACCTTGAAAGTGCCCGTGTGACAGGGGTATAAGACTGATACGTGGCTACGTGTTGACGTTCTTGCTTGAAACAGTTGTTTGCATACCAGAAATAAACAGTTGACAGTGTGAGCTCGTGGTGTGCTGTGTGTTTCCTTCCACCTGTCCTCGTCTTTTTGCGCAGTTTAAGACGTTGTAAGATATGAAACAACTAGCCTCGCAAAATGCCCTACTGAGAACTAACAAACCAGAGGAAACGTTCGAGGTATGGAGAATACGTGGAAAAGCGCAATGCTCTTCTTTACTAGCAAATTAAAGATCGTTGCCAGATGGCCATTGCTTTGGTATTCATCGGGGGAAACTTCAGGGATGTTGTGGAGTTGCGGTAAAATAGACCTGTCAAAACTCAGCGTCCGTTAGAGCAGGCCAATCGGTGGTCGCTTTGCAGTCCGATGGAGTTTTTCGACCTCATATAATTTTGTCCGATGAAGTTTAATACTGCAAAAGATGCAGAAGCAAGTTCACCTTCACAACCGAAAAAAAGAAGAAAATAGCGCAGCTTGCACTAGTGGCACTAGTGGCACTAGTGTCCAGGTTATCTTCGTCATAATCTTGTTCTTGTTCTTTTTCTTCTTCACGACGTCACAGTTGCGTGGCACAGCAATGCCAGATGTTTCAGCAGCAGTGGCGTCGCTGGTTGCCATAGCCACGGCGCGATTGACTTTTGGTGATTTGGACGCACACATGACGGCAGGCTTAAAGAGCTTCGCTGTGAAAACTAAGTTCGAGCTTCTTTTGTTATTTTCATAATGTTTGCTTACCCGGCCTCTTTAACGGGAACTAAAGGAAAACATTAAGTTGGGCTAGATCGATTGTTCTCCTGCGTCGGATTCCATCAGCGCCTTCCGCGCGCCAATCAACGAATGTTTTGCGCCGAGAACTGCCACGAAAATTCCCTGGTGCCTCTACCCTATTTGAATCTTCCGCGCCGAAAAAAGGGCTTGACGTCACGATCTCGGCCGCCGACGCTACTGTGCACTGAGCGCTACAGTCGTGAAATGCAGCAGGAAATGTGGACCGCGCAATCATCAATTTATTGTTAAATTTATATAACTAAGTTTTTTTTTCAATTGTAACGTGTTAGTAATCGGGCACTCGAAACAGATGAGATGACGTCATTCAAAAATTATGCCTGCTGAGGGAGGCAGAGTGCACCGCATCGATTTCTCTGATTTGTGGGGATTTAAACGTCCCAGAACCAGCCATGATTATGACGCCGTAGTGGAGGACTCCGGAAATTTCGAACCTCCCCCCCCCGGGGGGGGGGGGGGTTCTTTAACGTGCACTGACATCGCACAGTACACGGGCCTGAACATTTCGCCTCCTTCGAAATGCAGCCGCGGCTGCAAGGATTCGACCCCGTGACGTTCGATTCAGCAGCCCAGTACCATAGCCACAAGACCACCGCGGCAGGGCCGCATCAGTTCCTCAAGTTCTTCGTTTTCTCGCTTAAAACGGCTCTGTTCACCACAGGAATGGCGAAGTGGTTGTCACGCGAACCTAATCTATCAATCCTTGCTCCAAGGTATTATTTGCCCTTATAGTGGCCCTTTATCCAGAAAAAAGTATATAGCACGATGGCTCTTGTTTAGTGTCACATGCATCTTTTTTTAAATGCGTGCGAATGCGACCTTCGCTGTTCTTCTCACTTCAAGCTGTGACGCGTCCAGGCCATAGCACACATGTCAGATCATGTAGCACATATAAGCTTACATTATGGACTCCTAACGACTTTCACTTTGCACAGTACAACCCTTGTGTCTGCGTCGGCGCCTACCCAAGCGAATGACGATGATGAACAGGCGAATTCGTGTAACTGTTAATCTACACAGTCTATTAAAATCATCACAATTCCCAGCACAAGTACATTACTGAATATACTGATGATCCAATTTCTCTTACTTCTATCGAAAACATTCATTAGTTGTAGTATTTCTTAGGTCATTTAGTGGTTAAGAATAGACAAAAACTGATGCTGTTTACCGCCATGAGGAAAATTTAAAAGAAAAGAAAGAAAAAAGTAACTGGTGAAGCATATGTAAGAAAACAGCACACGGCGTAATAGTCACGAGGACCGGCAGGTTAGAAACATTCATTAGTGACTCCACTCTCGAGGTCGCTGAAGTGGTACATAAACAGCCACATTGAGTCCGGGTGCAGTCAGAAGAGTAGTTCTGGGGGAGCTACATTCCACAAACACGGTATGATTATTAGACAAGCCAGTTTCGATGCATTTTTCATAAGTTTCTTCACCCTAAAGCTGGGCCTTGGCATCTGTGTACAGCAGGGAATTTATGACAATAGGGTATCGAACACGAGTCCTCAAACCGAGCTGACCAACCCGCCATAGTAATAAGTGAGTGGTGCATGCGGCACAAAGGCACAGTGGCCTTCCTATCGGCTGTTCTGAGTGTGATGTTACATTTAGGAAACAAACGCGATATGTAGGCGCACAAACATTGATTAATACTTTGTGGGAAGCGTGTATGTGGCAACAGATTCTGACATTCAAGCGCCTGCCGAGCACGCGCATTTGGTCATTTCTACAAATGACAACCGTCGGCAGCAGCTAGGGAATGCGTATTTTCACGAAAGTTCGTCTAGCAACCAGCATGAAATGACGCACACCATGACATTTGAAGCACGTTGGAAAAAGGCGGACAATTACAAAAGTAAAAAAGCCGAACGGGCAGGTGTGTTTTATGCGCTACAACGCAGAGGCCACCGGCGTCTATACGCGACAAGTGCGTAGTCGCCTTGGCAAAATAATGTTCAGAAAACAAACAAACAAAGCAAGAGGCGCATGCCCCTAATCAGGAAATTTTTAAAGCATGCCTGGAACATTTCTAGACCCCCGAGCGAGAACCACACCAGGTACGTGCGCCTTTCCGCATATATATATATATATATATATATATATATATATATATTGTCGCGAAGACCGCGCCGCGTAGAATGTTTTCTTGTTATTTTTTCTTTTTTGACTGCTTTCTTAGAAGGGTGCTCAAGCAAACGAGCCGGCGCTCCGCAGGGAGTCTTCTTGACGACGTAGTACAGAGAACGAAGACCACGTGTGCGCGTCGCGGCCAGTTTCTGGAATGTGTTGTTTGTATTAGTTTTGTAGCAAAGCCGGATGCACGCGATCACGAGGGCTCGCGTTGAGCATCGTTAACTTCGGCCTGCCTGATTGGTCCGCGTTGCCGTGGGTGTTGAGGGGTGCTATTTAAACGGCGACACTGGCCCTTTTTGGGAGCGGACTCGGGGACCATGACGCTCGACATCACCGGGGGGCAGTCCGGCAGGCCGACGGGGTATGATACCATTTTCTATGTTGTATAATTTTTGCCCTGTGTGTTTTCCAACTTCAAGATGTCTTAGCTAAATAAACCCCCCAATGAGTGCTCTCCCAATTCACTGTGTCGACTCCTCATCGCTTGCCTGCGCGGAGTGGCTCCCACGCCTCTTCGTCTTCCTGACCTTCCGATGCGTCTAACATTAACGGCCCCGACGTTTTCGCTACAAAGTGGTGGAGGTTGCTCGGTAGCGATATTCCCGCTCTAAAATTATGCCCCGAGTCAACAAGCATAAGGAAACTGCTTCCATCAGGAAACTACAACAAACATCCATGAGGAAACTACAACATCAGGAAACTACAACAAACATCAGGAAACCCCCTTCCTTTCTCTATTGCTATGGCTACCCCCCAAGCAATACCTTTCGTCGGACCGCCAGTCTTTAGAGGCGCGCCAGAGGAATCTATTTCCGAATGGCTACTTTGCTACGAACATGTCGCGTCGCTGAATAATTGGGACCAAGCCACGAAAGTTAAATTTTTATACTTGGCTCTAGACGGCGATGCCAAGAAGTGGCACACTACTCAGATTCTAACCGGTTCCCCTAATTCATGGGAGGAAAGGGGGACGCTATTGAAGACATCATTTACTAGCCGCCACCTCAACAAGGCTGACATGAACTACAGCACAACTGAAAAGGAATGCCTCGCAGTCGTGTACGCCTGCGGACAGTTTCGGCCATACCTCTTTGGCGCTAATTTCACGGTCGTGACTGACCAAGCTAGCCTAGCTTGGCTAATGAGAGTGAGAAATCCAAACGGCCGCCTTATGCGATGGTCGCTATTACTTCAGGAGTTCGACATAAGGTTGCGACACCGCCCTGGCCTCAAGAATGGAAATGCCGACACGCTTTCCCGCCTTCCTCACGATCCCGCACCAGTAAGCGAAGAAAACCCCTTACCGTTGCTGGTTTTGGATCAGGTGGATGTTGGAAAAAAGCAGAGGGCAGAACCATGGATTAGAGACATTGTAGAGCACCTCGAGCACCCGAGTGCTTCCGTTGTCAGGAAGACCAAAAGAACGGCACGGAGTTTTCGGTTGATCGACGGTGTACTGTATCGGAGGGCGAAAGGCTTTGAGGAGGATCGCGCGGCCCTCGTTGTCCCCAAGTGCTTGAGGTCTGAGATATTAAGGCACTGCCATGACGACTGCACGGCAGGCCACTTGGGTGTCAAGCGTACGTGGGAGAGGGTGCGTTGCCGATATTTCTGGCCGAAGATGTTCTCATACGTCAGCAAGTACGTTCTCTCCTGCCCTGACTGCCAGACGCGAAAGCAACCGCCATGGAATACGGCCGGTTACCTCCAACCAATCCCACCTGTGGGTCGACCGTTTCAACAAGTGGGCATGGACTTTCTTGGACCTTTCACCAAATCCAAAGCAGGGAACCGCTACATCGTCGTGATTACCGACTACCATACAAAATGGGTCGAAGCTGTCGCGTGTCCGGCAGCCACTGCCGCAGAGGCGGCGAGGGCTTTTGTCGAGCAAATCGTCCTGCGTCATGGTGCCCCGGAGAGAGTGATAAGCGATCGAGGACAGCATTTTGTTGCCAACTTGACCGAGGAAATATTCCGGCTCGTGGGTAGCGAACATGCCACCACAACAGCATACCACTCACAGGCGAACGGGCTGTGCGAGCGTTTTAACCGCACGTTGGCTGACATGCTCAGCATGTACGTTTTCTCGCACCACCGCGACTGGGATGAATTTCTGCCGTACGTTCTTTTGCGTACAATTCTTCCACCAACGAGACGACCGGATTCACTCCCTTCTTTCTTCACGGGCATGAGCCGACGCTACCGGTAGATGTCGGGTCGGGCGCACAATGTGGATTCGACTACACCCTGGATGCGATGAAAGTGGCCCACCGGCTGCGGCAGGCTCGAAAATTAGTGAATGAACGGGAAAGGCACCAGCAAGAAAAGAACAAGCGCAGCTACGATGCTAAACGACGCAGTGCTGTTTATCGTCAGGGGGACTTGGTGTACGTATGGACTCCCTCGCGAGCAAAAGGAAAGACAACGAAGCTTCTTCACAGATACCACGGACCATTCCGTATAGTATAGTGCGCCGGGTAGCCGAAAATGACTGGGAGGTGGTAGACCAAACTGGAAAAAAACGTGACGTTGTGAATGTTGCGCGATTAAGGCGCTGCCACGTTCGATCATGTTCCGGTGCCGACGACGCAGACGATGAGTCCGGTGCCGATCACGAGGTGCGAGATCCGAGTGGTGATGTGCGCGAGTGCAGTGATGACCGCGAATTCCATCAAAGTGAAGTGCGCGAGCGCGGTGCCGGGAGTGATGTCCACGAATTACACCCCAGTGTTGTGCGCGAGGGCGACGTCAATGGTGATGTGCGCGAGTGCGGTTCGCGAGTGGACCAAGAACTTCGTTTGCGTCATGGTGTGCGCGAGTCAGGGACCAGTGATGCAGTGCAGCAGCGCGAAAGCTCTGACTCTGAAACTGAACTTTACAGCGATTGGAAGACATTGTCAAACGGTAACAACGGACAACGAAATTTCGCCGCTTACGATACTGATACTGACTTGTATTACAGTGCCAGCGAGTGAACTTTAGCGATTTTTGAGTCTCGCGATTTTCCATTTGTTTTTTTAAGCTTTCCACCTTTTAGAGAGATGTATAACTTTTCTGAAACGAGCACCTCACATAATTGTTCTATGTAAAATTGCTTTTCGTACTTCTTTTCCTGTCTTGCAGATAAAACGAGTGGGTCACTCTTTTTCGTAGGGGGGAGGTGTCGCGAAGACCGCGTCGCGTAGAATGTTTTCTTGTTCTTTTTTTCTTTTTCGCCTGCTTTCTTAGAAGGGTGCTCAAGCAAACGAGCCGGCGCTCCGCAGGGAGTCTTCTTGACGACGTAGTACAGAGAACGAAGACCACGTGTGCGCGTCGCGGCCAGTTTCTGGAATGTGTTGTTTGTATTAGTTTTGTAGCAAAGCCGGATGCACGCGATCACGAGGGCTCGCGTTGAGCATCGTTAACTTCGGCCTGCCTGATTGGTCCGCGTTGCCGTGGGTGTTGAGGGGTGCTATTTAAACGGCGACACTGGCCCTTTTTGGGAGCGGACTCGGGGACCATGACGCTCGACATCACCGGGGGGCAGTCCGGCAGGCCGACGGGGTATGATACCATTTTCTATGTTGTATAATTTTTGCCCTGTGTGTTTTCCAACTTCAAGATGTCTTAGCTAAATAAACTCCCCAATGAGTGCTCTCCCAATTCACTGTGTCGACTCCTCATCGCTTGCCTGCGCGGAGTGGCTCCCACGCCTCTTCGTCTTCCTGACCTTCCGATGCGTCCAACATTAACGGCCCCGACGTTTTCGCTACAATATATATTGTAATGGCGAAAAGCTGCACTGGGGCTCGGACGCTCGCGCTTGCAAAGCGGGGCTAGAGAAGCAGAGGAAGACGACGTTGAGAAATAGAACAGCCGGCCTGCAGCAAAGGCGCTGTGTCTACGTCTCTCTTTCTTCATTACAATGGCGCAGTCGCAAATCATCAGGGGAACACAGCTGTGAGCTCGACGTGGCATTTCCTCCAGAGTGTCGCCGTCTCGGACTACTGCTGAGGAATATGCCGGACAAGCCTCACTGCTGATGGAACCCACCGGGAGACCGCCGTCCCAAGACACGGGTGCACCTTCTGAGAACGGCGTCCATGCCTTTTCGATGGCTCCAGCCCTGCACTGGTCCGGTATCCGACCCGGCCACCATGTCTACGAATTTGCTGCGAACGCTCCCTTCGCCGCGGATGCCGCCAGCGGGAGCACCGGGGCCATCGTATTGTCTCCGGACACCACGCCTGTAGCTCTAGGCAGCTAACCCGACAACGCAGCGGAGCACGTGAGTGCCATCGCGCAACTGCGCGACACGCTCACCATAATGATTAACGCAGTCCCTGCGCTCTCCACCGGAACATTCAGCGGCCCCCCCGAGAGTGCCGAGGAGTTTTTGCGTGTGATCAGCGCACTCGTACAAACACCCCCCTCCATGGCGTCGGGGAGCTCCGGGTCCTCTCTTGCTCCACTGCTCCCACCGGCCGCTTGGAAAATGCCGGAATTCCGGGGATTCCAAGACGATGCTGATCGCTGGATCGAAGCCGTGAACGTTCTCGGTGCCCGGTATGCCTGGCCGGACCACTACAAGCTGCTCGTGGCCATCAACAACATCGGTGATGCGGCCGCAGCGTGGCACCGGTACGAGTGAGTCCGCCAACACTCCTGGCAGGAATGGAGCGCCAGACTGATAGCTGTTTTCGGACGGATTCAGCCCCACAATCCTGCCACCAGTGAAGGCAACCGGTGCACTACCGAGGAAGCAGCTCAGGAGGGGCGCGACCTCGAGGCTGTAGCTCCGCACTGCAGCTCATCACCAAAGAGAATCACAGCCGGCCCTGCCATTCCGAATGGTCCCAAGCTGTGTTCATCGACACAGATCTCAATGCAAGCGACCACATTCTATCCATGTCACGCTAACACAAGTCATCCTGGCCAGATGACCTTCAAGGCAACTGACGACGGGAAGCCATATATCATGGCTCCCACTGCACCCCCAGAACGACGCGCAGACCACAACGAAGATTTGTTACTTGCCATGGGATGTGCCAAAGATCAGGGTAAAGTTGATGCCACCACCAAACAGACGTGCCATGAAAAGGCGGAGCTGCGTCCAAGGGCATCGAGGCAAGCATTGGCCGATTATGCTGACGTTTCCCATTTACCCTGCAAAGTCCCTGCAGAAGATGACAAAGTCTCGATTCAGGATGAGGCCACCTTTAAGGACCGAAGTCGGTCGCTGGCTGGAAGACGGAACTCGAACCTCGTGACTTGAACGCCGCTGCTTCACACAGCTTCTTGTCAAGGTCCACTGAACTCAGCTGTTCGTTTACCCTGACAGTGACAACGCTGCCATCATCCAAGTCACTCCGCCAGCCAATACGGGTCGTTGACCAGTCGTCACAGACTCATCGAACAGGATCGCAACACACTGTGACTATTTCACGTCAGTGCTGCCAATCTCACTTGGTGCGGCGGAAGGCGTTGAAATGTTTGAGACGTGCCCGATTCATCCTCCTGCGACAAAAGACTCGACATCTCATCCTGCGACCTTGCCGAAATACTCAGTGCCGCCCATCAGAAGCGCGTTCGGCGGCTCCGCAAGACAAGCAGCGACGGAACAGACACAGACCAGTACGGCATAGTCCGTGCCACCCGCCGTGCATATTTGGTAGGTTCCTGTGCTCGCAGTGCGGCCAACAACGGCCGCAACGATATAGCCAATCCCGGCCACCAGAACCTCGTTTCACAACTCGGCAAAGCACGTTGCTACAACGCGGACGAGATCGACCACATCGGCATAGCCAGTGCCGCCCGCCAGACGCCGTTGCGGCCGTTACCGACACTCGCAGTCGTGGCCGAGTGTAATGGAGAAAAGCTGCACTGGGGCTCGGACGCTCGCGCTTGCAAAGCGGGGCTAGAGAAGCAGAGGAAGACGACGTTGAGAAATAGAACAGCCGGCCTGCAGCAAAGGCGCTCTGTCTATGTCTCTCTTTCTTCATTACAATATATATATATATATATATATATATATATATATATGATAAGGCTCGAGCCCAGCCTTTTCAAAGTTCTTTGAAAAAGGCTGGTCTCCAACCAAAACGTCAGAATAAATCCAAAATAATAGGTTTGTCACTGACTTTCTGATCGCATATTTATCCCGGGAGGCACGCGCTCGCCCTCGCCGCGTGCCTCCTGGCGCGCGAGCTCTCCCACTCTTCCATCTGCTGTCTTGTGAGAGAGAGAGAGAGAGAGACAGAGAGAGCGAAAGGCATGCGTTGACTATGGAAACGCTCTTTCTTAGATGAACGCTCTACCAGCTCGCAAAGAAGGAGAACGCGGCCTCACCCGCGAGCAGCCCGCGAGAGACAACCTTGGCGCAGGCAGCGTCTTCTAGCGAGTTTCTTGATTGAGAAATACCGACTGCGCGCGCTGGAGAACCGTTTACCGGCCACCCATAATATATATATATATATATATATATATATATATATATATATGCACTGGATGTTGACTTGCAATGAAGTGCCGGTGGGAGATTTCACTTGTGCGTAGTTGAACCATAAGGATTCGTAGCGTGCTCGTTAACTAAATTAATCCGGAACTGGGCACGATCTACGATGAACCTCCCGAGCTTCGCCAACTCATCATCATTCACTCCGTGGATATGCTGTGAATTTCTTATGCCAATATATACATATACATACATACATATATATATATATATATATATATATATATATATATATATATATATATATATAACAATTTACAAAAAAACTCACATCGCATAGTGATGAGCA
>CM023487.1:68935660-68962971 GCA_013339685.2 Hyalomma asiaticum | reverse complement strand
TACATAACTAGCCGCCTACTTCTGGATTACCTTGCACATCTGTAGGGCCCGTGGGGCACATACAGGGCCACATGTATAGTGTTGAGGGTGACTTATTTAGCGACGTCACGGATGACATTTGCTCAACGTGTGCGAGAATAAAGTGTAGTTACAAGGAAAGAACTGACGCAGCAGATGGACACCAGTCACCCTTTTATAAAGCCCTAACTGGCTTGATTATCGATTGATTGATTAATTGATTGATTGATTGATTGATTGATTGATTGATTGATCGATCGACTGATTGATCTATTGTGGGTTCGTTTATAGAAAGCACACTGATTTCAGCAGCCCGTGTCGGGAGCACGGCTGAGCGTAAGGGATAGAAAGGGGAGAAAAGCCGTAGTGGAGGACTCGGGAAGTTTCGACCGCCTGGGCTTTGTTAACGTGCACTGGCAACGCACAGTACACGGCCTCTGGCATTTTCGCATCCATGGGAAATGCGACCCGCTGCGGCCATGACCGAACCCGCATTTTTTGTGCGGCAGCCGAGCACCACAACCCGTACACCGTCGCGGCATTTTTATCTCAATAATCGCGTTACAGGGCCATCCGCGAGAGCGAAGACAGTATGCATGGCTCGAAGCACGTGCAATGCTGTCACGTAAGCACTGCTCGCTAGTTAGGGGTATAGGTAACTACGCCATTAATCGATTACCATGCCGGCAGATCAAGTACGCAGGCAAATCTCGCGGGCTCCCTTCGAACAGCGAAACTATTTTGGGTCGGGCTATCGCCTTCCGGATGTCCCATGCCCGACGTCACGCAGTTCTACATAAGAGTGGGCCGATCTTGCAGGCAGTCCACGGCACACAAAACTTCAGGCGCTGTGGGAAGTGAAAGCCAGTGCCGTGCGTGTGTTTTCGTGTTCAGCTAGACGTTGCGGGTTCGATCCCCGCAGCCGCGGCTGCATTTCCAGAGCGCGAAATGCGAGCAAAGAAAGAAAGCGCATCTCATTTAATTATATTTAATAAAAAAAGCGCATGAGTGGTTTATGGGGGGGGGGACGTTAATAAACGAAAATACAACAATGATACGAAGTGCCCCTTAGGCTAGTAGATCAGGCATGCTACAATAGAAAGGAATAATAAATAAATAAATAAATAAATAAATAAATAAATAATAAATAAATAAATAAATAAATAGACAAGGACAGAACCGCCGGACTGGGACGAGCGTCTCAGTTTAACAAGCACAGCTTCACTGTTTGATTATCTTCACAAAGTAGAAGAGGGGCAAATATTCTTGCGTAGCAGGTGCGGCCACTAGTTTTGATTTATAAAGCCCCCTTTCGACTGACTCGAACTGTGATGGCATCGAATAGGTTTGGCGTGGATGCGGTTGGTCACGCAAATACTGGTCAACAGCAGTCACTGTAGCAACAGTCATGGAAGAGCAAATTAGAGACGCTAATAAAATACGGTGAAGCTGGCCTCTGCACTGATGAAGCAGGACGAAGGGTGCTTTGGGTAAGAAACGTCTACAAAGGTGTTAAGAAGAACCAATCTGTCAATTTCTACCTTCTCGGTGTGCACCTGTGACATCAATTAGTTAATTTTCACGAATTATATTGACAGTTATGCCCGTCCTTTCCTTTGCTAAACTTCTGTTCCTATATCATATGTATACTGCACAGCTATTATGCAACTATCCTTCAAGAACGATTAACTCCCTGTTTATATAGTCCAACTGCCCCAACACCCCAAGCGTCACCTCACCCCCCTCCCCAGCTCTATAGGGAGCCAAGTTGTGACCTATGATTATTGCAATTACCCACTAAATATACTAGCAAAATTTTTACGAGTTCGGTTAGAAGCCCCACACATTTGTACAGCGTAACCACCAAAACTGCATTGCGAATTTTGCTTGGGGCTGAACAGACTCGCCATTTTCCTGACTTTGATGCGCACCTACAGCCAATTACTTAATTTCCATAATTATAGATATAGTTAAATTGTCCTCACCTTAACTAAACGTATCATCATATATCATATCCATCATTTCCCATCTATAGCTATAACCATTGCTTTTATGTATAAGTTATCGACTTTTATTGGGGTGAGAATTGGGAAATCGGGGCTAGTTGGTGACAGTTCATTTTTGACCAGCTTGTAACGCAAAAGGGACGAGATCGAGGTACGTGCCAACACGAGCGCTGATTCTCAACCGGCGCTTTCGGGATTTTATGACTCCCTTCACGCCGACTGCCGGTGTGCTGCGCGGGAAGCATAATGTCCCTAACCGCAAGCACAGTAATTCCGACAACGACATCAGTATGGGGAACCCGAACGGATCATGGGAGACTTCAAGTAAACCTGGTACACGCACCATGGTATATGGAAAGAGGACCGTACGGAAGTAGCAGCGTCAGAGGAAGGAGTAGGGAAAGTAATACGCCGGCTCGCAGTGCTACGTGGGCCTAGGTTTCCCGAGAGAAAAAAATGGCAGGTCCCACGTGCAGTGGTAATCGAGGAAATGCGAAGCACGCATCAGGAACGTAAAATGGATCTGCAATGTTGTCGCACTCTACCGATTTTGGTACAAACGAAGTTAACGAAACGGCCACAAGAGCAGCAGGAGTGCGGAATGTAAACCATGCCGCTCATGACGCGCATGCCATGATTGTAATGTTATGACCTGTCATTTACGTTCGTCATGCAGTCGTGCTGTGCCATAGCAATTTTGGTATACATCCCATTAACAAAACGCGTGGCATGTAAATCATGCCGCTCATGACATGCATATCATAATTCTCATGTAATGGCGTGTCATTTATGTTCGTCATGCAGTCATGTTGAGGCATACCAATTTTCGTATACATCCCATTAACGAAACGGCCAGGAGAGCACCAAGACCGTGGCTTGTAAATCATGTCGCTCATGACATGCATGTCATGATTTTCATGTTATGACCTGTTATTTATGCTCGTCATGTAGTCATGTTGCGGCATACCAATCTTCGTATACATCCCAATAACGAAACGGCCAGGAGAGCAAAAATTCGTAGGCGGCTAGATAGATAGATAGATAGATAGATAGATAGATAGATAGATAGATAGATAGATAGATAGATAGATAGATAGATAGATAGATAGATAGATACGCTCAAAGGCCCCGAAGTTCGCTAAGAAATGCTTGGCATTTAAAAGAGTTAGCTTCAATACACGCAGGTGCAAATCGTAACCAGCCGAGCAAAGTACAAGTGAATCAGAAAAAAAAATCGTGACAGCTACACAAACGTGAAACCTAGGAAGGTGCTAAGCATGAGGGGATGCGCCAGTGTTTACCACAGGAAACGTCGGTCGCTGCTAATGGGCTTGCTTTGCAGTGGCCACGACGACGACGTTAGACGCCGACAGCCCGGGCGCATTAGCAGAAACTCGTTACAGTCGTTTCTGACACGACAACCTTACACATACAGTGTCTGGGTGCACTACCTCCACGATCGGCCCACAAATGGACGCACACTGTTTGACTGCATTGCCTCTAGGACGGGCCCCCCGTGACGACAACAGACGCCGATAGCCCGAGACCCTAAGGTGATTCGCCCGTAATAATTTGGACAACGGAAGGCCGTCACTATAGATGCTAATATGGGACGAAGCTCAAGACACACAATTGCGAAACCGAAAAAGGTCGTCAATTTTTCTTTTCTAAAAGCAAGCAGCACTTATAGAAATGCCGTCTGGGGCAAAGGGAATGCTATAGAGTTCAATGGGGCTGATATGCGCTGAAATAAGCAAGGAAACACGGTTGACTTGGCCGCATTGTATATAAATTTCAGCGTGTAGCCCAGGGCTCCCCTATGAATATGATACGGCGGTCTACCAACGCTAGGGTAACAGCAGCGAGTCTTCGCCTGTTAGTAGGTTTGGCAAAAATGGTTAGGTTAAGCACAGCGTAGAATAATTTGCTCGAAACGCTGTGGTTAACATGAAAATGCTGGCGAATATATTGCTATTGCTCATGATGGCCCTGTCGAATCGCCTACACCTAACGTTCCGCCCTCCGTGGCCGCCTAGACTCTCCGATGCGGGTTGCCCGATCTTGTCGGCCGTCCCTGTGAGCGTTGTTCTTCGTACTTCCAAGTTCAAGTTGCTGCACCTCCTCAAACGTTTGAGCCAGGAAAGACAAAATTTTGTCGCTTGTGCCGAAATATTCGAAAATTCTCCCTCAGCCTTTTATAGGGAATTTTGTTTTTCTAGCCCGAGGAAGTCGTATATCAAACGCGTCCGTGTATTGAGCCTGCAAGGTAAGCGGTCATGAAAAAAAAAAAAGAAACCGAAAGAGATACATTACGCCGCTTTTATAGCCTCTTAAACGGACAATGAAAAATAAAACAGAATTCCGAAACATGAGGGAACTATGTAGAATCAGTGCATTTTGATTGCGCGAGTTTTGTCTTGTAGTTGCTCGTTCTCCCTATAAAGCACACTGCTTGCGCTGCCCTCAATGGGATGCGTGTGCTAGAGCAATATTGCCTTGCTGGCTCGTCCAATGTGCGTTCCGCTCCATCCGACAAACACTACTTGAACAAAGCTTCTATGGAAATGGAGAAATGTATGGGATTGGAGTTTTTTTCGGGCGTCTGAATCAATTTATGATGCCTAGATTTCATAAAAACAGGGGAGAAAAAGCGAATACCCCGTTTGCCCCAAGTGTTAGACCGGTGCACAGAATTCCTCTAAAGGGAACCTGGAGATCACCTGAATTTTATTTTTTCTTTCATATTTAAACGTCGCTTACTTTGACATACGGAAGGTGCTTTCTTCCAATAAAGAGATGCGAAGTTGGATGCTCGCGAATCAATACCGTTCGATTTTCATCTACTCTAGATGGTATACTACAATGCACGGAGGCCATGTTGAGTGCCTGTTTTCCTTTTCTTTCTTCGAACATGGAATGGGATTTCTAGCTTCCTTTTGCAAATACATCCCGTCTCGGCGGCCAAATAATATTGGTTTTGGGCGATCTACTCTGTAAGACGCCGCTTGGGCGACGCTTGTCGTTGCTTCTGCATGGCGTCTCCAATTTTGTACACAAATGAATCTATTGGCGTTTTACTTATCTTCCTCTGTTCCGAGAACGATGGCTAGTAAAATGTAAATGAATATATGATGTCACTCTCAAACTGGCTTAAACAAAACAAGCTACAGTTAAATGCCAAGAAGACGACATATATTATATTTCGCCCAATAAATAAACTCGTTAAATATGATATAAAGATAAGCTTTGATGGGAACACCATAAAACGTGAGAAACATCAAAAATTTCTTGGGGTATGGTTCAGCGAAGACTTATCGTGGAACGTCCACGTTAATCATTTAGTTAGGCAACTTGCGGGAACGGTAGGATGCCTGTACAGAATTGCATCCCTCATTCCTCAGTGGTTAAAGAAAAATTTGTACAATGCCCTCTTCTATTCAAGACTTTGTTATGGCGTACTAGTATGGGGTACGACAACAACAAAAAATTATAACAAACTTATAATGCTACAAAAGAAAATACTTCGCTGCTATGAAAATTACCAGGGTAGAATAGACCGTTCGCGCACTTCGGTGCTCTTTTATAAACATGAAATGTTAAAGGCAAACCAAATCTATTATTTTAAACTGCTTCAAGAGGTACACAAAAACAAGTGGTATAAACAAAAAGAAAAGGACCAACGTTATCCTGATAGAAGAAACTTACAGCGTTTACCAAGAACCAGGACAAATTATGGAAAACAAACGCTACAATACCAATCAACGCGATTAGTTAATGAATTGCAAAATGTCTTGCGGTTTGACGACAGGCTAGGGACATTTAAAAAACAAGTTAAAGAAATTTTGATCAAAAAAGAAATAACTTATCGTCACTAAGCTATATTGTATAAAAAGAGTAGGTAGAATTGGGCTGTGTTGTTCCACTGTGGTATAGGATGTACCGAGCTTTGGTTCTCATGTGCAAGACAAGTGTATCCGCACTGTGTTAAATGTATAAACGTGTTGCTTTTTTTTATTATTGTATTCCGCGCGCATGTGATACACGACATGCCGGGGTTTTGTTGTTGATTGTTGTATCTCCAAAAAAGGAAAGAAAGGAAAATGTGTATCTGTGAGGAACTATGGGTGTAGGGGCCTTTGTCAGGCGTGTGAAACGCCTTTTGCCGCTGTATCCTTTTTCTTGTATTACAAGAAATAAAATAAAACTAAATAAATAAATAAATATTTACGCATCATTTGCCCATGCATTACAGCCCTTTTGCTAATTCTAATTATGCCTTAGCGGTCTGCGTTATATCTTCTTTCCAGTAGTCTTGTGCAGTACTCACGGATCGAAACCTGACAATTTAGCTCTAATCAGTGCATGTACTTTTGTCTCTGCCCTCTTCAGTTAGTGCCCCGTCAGCTCAACATTAGGTCGCATACATGTAGCAGAATGAATCTCATCCTTAGTGGTCAGATTCGCAACAACATGGTGTGGTCACTCTGAGAAATTGCGTATTTAGTTGATGTCGACTGTAATCCTGGGTTTCGCGCTGCTTCAATTGCTTCGATTATTTTTATCTGTGCTAATAAGAGATCTATCAAAAAAAATTCTTGCCGCAGAACGCTCCCTGTCTACCTCTAGGAGCGTGTAGTGTATGACCGAAATTTGCAATGGGGTCTTGGAAGGAAGAGCATCGTACGCACAAGCATGCGCTTGGAGAGGCGGGACGCGTTTTACAGCGTAAGCTGTGAGCTGGTTACAATGGCCGAAACTGGTTGCCATGGTGTCCGCCGCTGGCGGTGTCTGTAACCGCTATCAGCTTCAATGAGGCACCTACTACATGCCTGTACAGACTTGAACACAGCTCAATAACGGCAGTGCCAAGATGTGAGCGGCTGAAAAATATAAACGTTGACAGTTTTGAACAATATCAGGTTGTTTCCGTTTGTTTTAACCAGCGTGAAATTGAACGAAAGAATGACGGTTTCCCCATGGAATGCTTCCGTTGAGATAGAGCTCCGTTAGAGGCATTTAAACCTTTCTATTTTAACTTGGAAGCGAGCTCTCTTTTTATCTTCTTGTTTATCTCACTGATTTTATGGAAGCTCTTCAGTAACGTCTCAGAAATATAGATTGTGAGAGGAAATTTGGTCAAATAAGGAGATTGGGAGGCACCTCGGTACATCAACGACTGTGTCGACTCTGACTCGGATACAGTTTCAGTGCACTGTAGCTCAGCAGTTCATAAATAGAGGCCCGTGAAGCCATTCTAGAGGGTCCACGACCTCTAAAACACAAGGAAAAACTGTACTTTCGTTGTTATTGTTGAGACTAGTTTACCATAGCGGCTTCGCCCCGCCGTACTACTCTGCCACGGCGAAGCCAACTTTGTTGTAGCTCAGCTTCGCCGCATAACACAATTGTACCCCGGCAAAGCAAACTTTGTTTTAGTGTCATGCGGTAAAGCATAGTAAGAGTGGAAAAGGGCCACAAGCTGTCACTGACCGCAGTAGTTCTGCATATATGGCAGTGTCGAACAGAAGTGTCCTACCTAGATTGAGTAAATTTTTTGCGTATTAGTATTCCTGTGCATCGTAGCGCTCTCCGCACAACGTTGGCTCGGTAGGTCGCAGTTACTGCCAGTTTCCCTTCGTATTTTGCGTTGCGTTACAGCCCGTGTGGCATGTCATAGGAGCTGGCCCTTGTTTGTAAACGTGCAGATGAAGCTAAGCAATAGGCTCGCAGGTGAATGCGAGCAAAGACAGTCGAAACTCAATGGCCCCTGGGCTCAAGGACAATTGAGTTTGTTACAAAATTTTATTTTCGGGACAAGTCGTACTTATTCCTTGGGAGCCGTTCGCACATGCACCATACTTATCATTTTTTTTATTTTCAGATTGTTTTTATGCCTTCACGCGTGTATTGCGATTTTTTTCTTACGTTTTATATTGAGCGTATAGTTATGACTGGTCCCAAAGATGGAGTTTCATTATTGAAGGATAGCACTTGTCCTTGCCTCGTCTCATCTTCTTGGCCATGTTTTGCGGTGCTATCAAAACCTTTTCGTCCTCTGGCCTGGCATAGGCCAATTTAGGCAACCTCGACGCGGTGTAATGTAGTTGCTGCTCAATCAAATGCCGCCAAAGTCTCCCTCAACAATGCTATTGGACCATTCGACACAAAACGTCCGAGATGCTGCACCACTATTTCGGATTGCACTTGAAACAATCATTTCAAGCACAGTTACCACACATTCGCTGTAGAAATACTTTTATGGAAGACAACGTTTCTAAGGAGGACGCCTTAGGTGGTTCTCAAAAAGGGAAATATGACAGCCCGCTTGACCGTGCGGCGTTGTCCCATCGGTACCAAGGTGGTCCCAGTACGAATACTGATACCAATACCAAGTCGCCTGTCATTAACTTCTAAATACCGCAGCCGGCATGGTAGGCTAGGAAATGTATTTGTGACATGAATGATAGCTCCCGGCATCTATAACTTTCAATACTCTCCCTTTACGCTGTACTTAAGGACAATAAAAGAAGCCGTGGCAGAAGTCCTTATTTCTCGTACTTGGATAATGATGTCCAGTTGCTAGAATGGAGCCGCGTTTCTTCACTTCAGTTCTCGACGACAGCTACTTTCTCTCGCAACGAACTTTTCGCAGCAATTGTTAGAGCTTTGCCAAGTTTCAAAATGGCAGCGTTGCAGGACCCTTTAGAAGCTTGCAGTTTGAACGTCAAAGCACTGTCTGGCTCAGGAGAAACTGAACGTGGCCGCTTTTTTTAGCGGTAGCAATTAAAAGCGGCCGTTGCGATACCTGCAACTCGAGTTTTGTTCTCTTCGTATATGGCATTTAATCCTCGTTTTTTCTTTAGGGGGGGGGGGGGGGCACGAATGTAACATTAATATCGTCACGGTGCAAGAACAGGGACGAAGACGACGATCTCGAGGGGAACAAAGAAGGCGCAGGAGTGGGGCGCAGGCTGACGGTACGCCATTGGGGCTGCACCGGCTAATCTCCCCTTTGTGAAATAGACTACCATTAGAAGCGTCTCCCTGTGCCCGCCTCATTTTGGTGCGAGGTTCTGGGTAGCGCACAAGACAGAACTCCGCAGCCGTCTTCTCATCAACCGCTCTACAATGCCCACCGACGACCAGGCCTCTGAATCAAGCACGGCGCCATCATCGGCGCCGTCAGCATCCCAGACGCCACAACACTCAGTCGTCCTGACTCACCCTCGTGATCCTTGAATTTTTTCGGGCAAGTCCAACGAGAACGCGGAAAAGTGACTTGGCCTCTACGAAGGAGTTGCAGCGTCTTCGTCCCTGTTCTTGCACCGTGACAATATGAATGATAGCTAGCGGCATATATAAATTTATATGCTTGCCATTTACGTAATGCTTAATGATAATCAAGTCACGTGTGCCACAGCCACATTCCTAAGCCAGCGATATGCGGTTATATGACACAAATCAAGAATGTCAATTCTTAGAGCCTATGTCGACCCAGAGACATCCAAAATAAGTCGCAAAGAGAATGTCGCAGTAAATACCTAAGACGTGAAAGAATGACATAGCAAATCGGCGAATGATCCGCATGGTAATTCAGGGTGGCTTTCGCTGTCAATTCGTATTAGCATTCGAAAACCGACCGGTGAACTTCCTAGGTGCTTTTCAACGTGGTGTTCTGATTGATTTCTGGATTTTACGTCCAGAAACCACAACTTGATTAAGAGAGATGCCGTAGTGGAGGGCTCTGGAAATTTCAACCTCCTGGGGTTCTATAGCGTGCACTGACACACGACAGTGCTCCGGACTCAACATTTCGCCTCCATCGAAATGCAGCCACCACGGCCGGGATTCGATCCCGCAACCTTCGGATAGAACTCTTGACATTAACTCTTTTTCTGTTGTTTGCTTGACGCCTGTGGCACCGATTATAAGTTTTGGAGTGCTGGTGCTCCATGCACATTAGAATCGTGCGCTATTTGGACAGGCTAGAATACAGAGTGGCGAGCGCAGATCGGGGGCGGAGAAGAATCGCATTTCGGAGGGCATTTATTTTCACTCCTCCGTAATGATCCGTAAATTCACTGAAGAAGCGCCGCTTCTGTTGAGCGCGTATCACGTATTTTTCTATTTCAAGGTTGCAATAGAGTTGTCCTTAAGAAGTTTTCTTGTGGAAGATTCGTTTCTTCCAGAATGTCCAAGGGGCGCCAAGAACCCCCTTCTAGCTAATGACATGCATAGCATCGCCTTCTTTGTCGCTGTCATGCTTGAAGTATTTCACTGCAACAAAACCTGCGCTAAATCAACGAAGATTGCAAGCCCCGCCACGGTGGTCTAGTGGCTATGGTACCTGGCCGCAGATCCGAGCGTCGCGGGATCGAATCCCGGCCGCGGCGGCTGCATTTCGATGGAGGTGAAATGTTTGAGGCCCGTGTGCTGTGCGATGTCAGTGCACGTTAAAGAACCCCAGGTGGTCGAAATTCCGGAGACCTCCACTACGGCGTCTCTCATAATCAGAGCTGGTTTTGGGACGTTAAAATCCACATAACAAGATAACAACAACGATGATTGCAAGAAAAGAGACATCTTTCTTTAATGATCAAGGCGAGCGAACATCTTGTTACTTGGTCTCCGAACTTGTGGAATATCGCTCAGACGGATTACTCAGAAGCACACCGCTAACTTAACTTACCGAAATTCTTCATATTGTATTTACGAAACACGTGATATCCAACGATGCTATCGCTTTGTGTGCTCAGTAGAACCTTCAGTTGATAGCTTGTCGCGTGGCCACTTTCTTAATCTCGCCGTCTACGTTAACTTACGGCAGCTTTCATTCTCAAGATGCAGCACGGGCACGCCCAGCAAATACCCTGCTGGAGTGTGCGATATCTTTTTAACGCGATAACGTTAAGGAGATCGTGTCGCACAGAATCATGTGTCCGCGTCGGAGTCGGTGTCGGCGCAGGCATCCCGTCGAAGCAATCATCTCGAGCCAGCGCTACAGCAGTTTCCCGCAGCCGCCGAGCACGCAAGCCCTGCCCCATGTCCCAGGTGCCTTAGCCAAGAAATACAATTTCTAAAAATAAAATACGTCACAAAAATCGCAAATTACGATTAATCTAACACCTACATACATGAGAGCTCCGACTGTAATTTCAACATGCGAGAAAGCATAATTCAGTTACGATGCAGCGATATCCCGGCCGTGGCGGCTGCATTTCGATAGAGGCGAAACGTTGAGGCCCGCATCCTGTGCGGTGTCAGTGCACGTTAGAGAACAGCAGGTGGTCGAAATTTCCGGACACCTCCACTTCGCCGTCTCCTGTATCATATCGTAGTTTCGGAACGAAAAGCTCTAGAAATTAATCAACGAGGCGACGCGAACGGCACTCTATGACGCTTTTAAAGGCGGAGCTTATAGGTGACCTCCAATTTTTTTTTTCTGTGGCAAGGAAAAGCACCTTTTTGTTTCCTGCGTGTACGTGAAAGTGAACCATCTTTGCAAAAGAAGCAAAAAAGAAATTTGTTTGCATGTTCTTGTAGAAGTTGTCTGAAGACATTCTGTTAATACTACTAGACATTCTTGTAAAGGGCAGCAAAAAGAAAACAAGACAGGACTGCTGGGCCGAATTCACAAAACTTCTCTTTCGTAAGTGCTTTTTGCCATTGGTCGGAAGCGTCTCTAATGATATGTCCAGCAGCGGCATTGGCTGAAATTTTCTCTTAAGAGCTTTTTTGTCGTAAGGTGTTTTCGTGAATACGGGCCCTGATCTTTAGAGCTAGTATTTGCCTCGTTCATTCCCTTGATAATATAACGCTGCGCTATCCAAAATACGCTTCCGTGCAGTCAGAGTCGCAGTACTCTTGGCTACTCTTCGCTTTCGCAGTTGCGTAGCAATTAATTTCAACTGTAGCGAAATAATATGATGGGCACTTTTCCTTTTTGTAGGCCATAAAAGAAGCACATACAAAGGATCCAACTTCTAGATTCAACGAGAAAGCAAGAATGACTTTGAAAGCGTAGGTGTACGGAGAGGATTCAACGAGCCATCTAGTTGATGAAGAGTAATACGAAGCAGGACTCCGCGCAACCTCAGACCTTTCGCGCAGGTTCTGGACGTAAAAGAAGTTCCGGCGTAGAGGCACTTATCTCCACGGCGCGGCGAAGTGTTATAATCTCCGACGATAGCTCTGGGTCTTTTGCTTCGGGAAGACCCGTAAGGCGCGAACGGCGCTACGCGCCAGCCATATATATCTCGCGCCCCGCAAAATGGAGCTCGTATAGGGCACCGCGCGAAATCCGTGCCTAATCTCACTGCAGGTCTTAACGGTTCTGCGAATGTCCGTGAGATAGCGCTAAGCCCTAAAAGACGCGCGCGACTGCGTCTCACGTAGTACATACCGTGCACGTTTTCTAAGAACGCAGACAAAATGGGGGCAACGCCGAGAAAAATGGCCGTTACAGCGAATGCCTCCGCTACGCGGGTGCTCGGGACAGGAAGTTGCGAGAACGTTGGGAAGCATTTCATAAAAAAAGTAAGGCATCGCGCGTATGACCTTTGAGGCGTTTTGCGTAAGCTGCACCCATCTCTTTACCCTTCTTCACCTCTTTATACTGCCGCACAGCAACTTCCGGAAGTCAGCAGCAAGACGGCCGGCTGGGCAAATTCTGTGGGTTTCTTCCAAGGGCTTAAAGCGGCGCAGAAAGAAACACTAAAAAGACAGAAACACGGAATCATACTGGTATTGTGTCATTTTCTTTTATAAACTTTTATCCGTATCTCTCTTTCATGTTTTGTTTTGCGTTTTATGTACTCCATTATGAATAGCGGTAGAAGGACGAAAAAGAAAATGAACGCTACTAGGAAGAGATAACTCTACGCAGTAGGGTAGCTTAAGCTGGGTGCTTCAGCGCAAACTTTGGAAAAAAAAAAAGTAAATCCGCAGCTGTGCGTATAGCGCCTTATCGCTTTTAGCTAGACGTGTAGAAAGCCTGTATGCTACCAGATTTGAGAGCCTTTGGCTGGAACACCTGCTGACGCGCGATAACTAAAGAAGGCCACGCCGGGAGGCGGCGTGGCCTGTTCAGCACCTATTTAGAGTGGCTGAACGACGAACGATAAGCTTTGGAGAGTAGGGAAAGCATGATGAATGAAGCGATTGAAGGACGTAGGGTGAAGGAAAGAAGGAGGAGCTATATGCGGAAACGGCTCCAGTCTTAGGGATGCAACAGTGGGGATTACGGAAACAAAACAAAGGGGCCGACTAACATTTCCGGGTCGTAAGGCAACTCCCCCCCCCCCCCCCCCCTCCGCTTTTCCTTTTTCTTTGGCTTGCCGTGAAACGGCCAGCTGTTCGATCTATTGGTGCGCGCAATGTAGCTTTCACAACGGTGGGCTATGCGGATATGCTTTCAAAACTCACCATTGCGTAAACACGGCAGCGCTTGCTGTAGTGTACATAGGACACCGTATTACTTCCACGCGGATCTTGGTTGACTTTCGTCTTGTTTTTCCACGAGTTAATAGTCATTTACGGCCGAAATTGCACTATGTCGTAAATATTAGAAAAAGAGAAAAAAGAAAGGGGGACGAAAATAAAGGCGGACTATTAACCTTAACCTCGGATATGGCGCTAGCACGCAGCGTTTTAGTAAACCGCGTTGGCAGTTTAGCTTAACATTATGTGGATTATTACACGCAGATCTTGAATCAAATGCTATAGCGTTCTGCAAAAACGCTATGGCGTGCCACATAAGCACATGGTGACGTGGGCACGCAAAACCGCGGTAATTATTATTAGGGAATAACGCGGCACAAAGGTCATGATCCCGAACAAGCAGTGCTACCAAATTTGCGCTCGTATGCGCGTGGGCTCGCCCGATTCAAAAGGCGATATTTGTGCCCTCACGGAAACGCACGCGCCATTCATACCCTATGGATGGATGTTGCAGTGACATTAGTCATAACCATGTTGTATCAAAACGCCGCTGTCAATTTGTGCAGGCGGTCGGCCAATACCGGCTGTCTATTAAATGATAAAATCTGGAGGCATAAAGGTGTGCGCGGAAGAGCCCCTGCTTGAAGAGAGGAGGCATAAGAAAGTTGTCCTTTCGCCCTCTGATTGTGAATCCTACGTGCCGCTCACGACTACGCAGTTTGGCTGAGTTGTTCAGAGTAGCATTTGCTGTCAGTAGAAGATGTTTTTTTTTTCTTTTCACGATGACTGGGGGTTGGCCAACAGATGAACGTTTTATCTTAGAACATATATAGTACAAATCGAGAGCACGAATTAGAAACACGGGGGTACGTTTCACTTTTCTTACAGGAAATTCCGTGCGCCAGAAAACTTAGTAGGCAGCTGTGCATTCCTACAAAGTACAATATTAAAGTGGCAAACTAGAAGAGAAGCTCAGGGGAAGATGGAGGCTTGAATACGTCAGGACGGCGACTTCGTCAGGCCGTCCTGACGAAGAGAAGTCCACTTGTCGAAACGTTAGCCTCTGCGACATTTCCTGTTCTAAATCGTCTTTAGCGATCTGTACATCGAATGTGAAAGTGTGGCATATATATTATTTGTGGAGTGAAGAACTAGCAGCGACTGAAAACAGTCTTGCAGGTGAAGGCACGTTTCTTTACCCACACAAAAACGAGTTCGCGTTCTCTTGTGATATACATGCAATCACTACGTGCATGCTTTGTCACTACATGTGAACTCACTCGGAGCTCTCTTTGCAGTTGCGTTCCCTCGGGCGAAAGCAGCAGCAGGCACTTTTCCAAGTGGCGCTGCGCCGCGCGGAGGACTCCGTTGGCTTCGTGGCGGCAGGTGTTGGGCGGTGACGTTTCAAGTGACGTCACTTGCTATAGTTTTCCTGCGAACGGGGGGGCATCGGAAGAAAAAAATAAACATATGCATGACCACTGTAAGGGCATGAAACACAGGAACAATGCAAAATTGTTATCCCTATTCATAGAAAGAGGGGAGAATACTAAAACTTCAAAATGATGCACAAAGGAGCGCTCATCATACTACCTGTTAACTGTACATTATTAGCGTGCCATTTGAATTTTGCTGTATACAAGTCGAATCAGACGACAAGGAGAGCAGCGAGACGTAGGCGGCTATATATATAGGGACATTAGTATGGTCTGAGCGGCTTAAGTTTGCGAAGAAACGCTTCGTATTTAACACTGAACCGTCGGAAAGACTGCTCAGAAGGAATAGCGCGGACATATTTAACCGAAACAAATGCAGGTTAACAAGGTCGCTCCGCTGTGCTTCTTTGGCGAAGTTCAATAAGGAGCTTACAGGAGACGTTCAGGAGTTCCAAGCGCATATGCTCATTAAAGCGTTCATCCCTCAAGTATACACAAGCATCAATAGAGACAATTAATTTCTGAGAAATGCAGCAGGGCTTTGAAATCGATGGCACTGGATGCGCGAGGACGTCCTTCCACCACATTGTCATCTGTAAAATACGTACCACCTGATTGCCTTAAGGCTCCTGGAAGGGCGGCTCTCTGAGCATCTGAGCGTCACACAACTGCAAGTCACACCGGAAGCGCGTGTTCTAGGCTTCCCACTCTGGGGCATGTTCAACAATTGGAAGTGCACGTCATTACAGTTTACAAAATGTGGAGGATATGCTGACAGAGAGTCGTATGACCACTTAAATGCTCAAATGTGAAAGAAGCTGTGGTCGGCCACGAGACCGCGATGCGCCGTGTGCAGTAACTCGCGCACTAGGCAACGGTTCGTTGAGCCATACCCAAAAGGAAACGTGACTGAACATTTGCTTGCATGTTTCACACCTCCGTGGTTATGGGTTCGGCTCCAATCCACACAGTTCACTTTTTCGACATTGAGCTGGGGTTGCTCCTACGAAGTGCTCCGAAAAATTTGACATCAAACGGAGCCATTTTTACGTTAATACGTCATGAATAATGTCTTCAGTGACGCCCTTGTGATGTGACCAAATAAACCTGCGTTGTGACGTCTTCTGACATCGCAAGAACGTCACGTATTGACGTAACCAGTAAATCGCATAAGTGTTCGAAGGGCACGGTTAGCAGCAGCGCTGGTCTAGTGGCTATGGTGAGAAGGTCGAGGGACCGGATGCCGACCATCGCGGCCGCGTTTCGGTGGAGGCAAAATGCTAAAGGCCCGTATACTGTGAAATGTCAGCGCTCGTTAAAAAATCCCGTGTGGTCGAAGTTTCCGGAGCCCTCCACTACGGCGTCTCATTCTTATATCGTGATTCCGGAACGTGAAACTTGAGAAGTTATTAGGGATGGCCCGGTTGTGGCCTTGCTTAGGGCCTTGTTGTTAGAGTTCTTGGGGCGATTCATGGGGCATATCTTGTTGTGTTGTTAATGTCGTACCTGTGATCGAATATTTATGTCTCATTTGTCGCGCTTGCCCCGTTACAGTGCGGCTTGGCGTTTGCTATAGACCCCCGCAATTTAATCCAGACTTCCGACATCATCTGAACATCATCTGTACATAAACTTGCTTCAACCTACCCAAATGCCCCGAATTGCTCCCGTTGGTGATTTTAACTACCCTGAAATTGACTGGCAGAAATTTACTCATTCAGCTTTTACGTGCCATGGAGAGGCGAAAAATCTCATCGATGTCTCCTTAAATTTTAACTTTGTGCAATTCAAAAATTCTCGCGACCAAGTCGTGCTGCACGCGGATCAGCAGATATCCTTGACCTCGTATTAACCAATAGCCCCGAATATCTATCATCTATCAATTACCTTCCAGAAATCAGTGATCACAAAGTCAAACACGCCCTACTTTCATTTACATCGCCTCAGAAATAGAGGATTGATAAAGACAACAGACCTTTACGATAAGGGAAATTATGCTGCGATGTCGATAGAATAATGAGAATTGGTCGACCTTAAAAAATAAATCAAATCCACTTTCTAATATGTTCACCCAGAATGTTCAGTAATTGAAATAAACCATGGTTTAATTGACACTTAGAGCAGCTGAAAAAGAAAGAACCGACTATTCCGTACAGTTAAACGAAACGAAACACCTGCCAAATTGGAGAAATATTTTGAAAATGAAAAATTCGACTTGCTATCTATTCGTAACGCTAAATACAAATTCTATCACAAAGACCTAAGCAACCTGCTAATAACAAACTCCAAGCGATTCTCTAAAATCTTAAATCCCACATCACCCCCCGATATCAAACTGACGAATGATACGCACGAAACGGTCAGTGACCGCACCCGATAGTGTAGAAATATTTAACAGCGCGTTTCCATATATCTTCACCCCCGAGGCTGACGCACCCTCGCCGTATCTATTCTACAACGTGGAAACCTTCATGCCGGCCGTCACTTTCTTTGAAGAGGGAAGTTTACCTAAAATTCAATTCAATTTTATTTTGTCATTGCACAGCACAGATGGACGGGTTCTAGGTAAAAACTACCAAAGGGCAGCTTGACGAGCCTACATACCTACTTGCATTTACGTCGCCCCAGAAACAGATGGTTGATAAGACAATAGAGCTTTACGATAAGTGAAATTATGCTACAATAAACTGAGGATCTTGAGGCCTCCTTTCCTGCTTATTTCACACTCGATCGCGATGAAATAAAGATCAAGAAGGAAACAAGAAATTTTCATGGTCGGCTTGTATGGATTCTATTAACTCGAAACTTGAAAAAATGTGAGATCAACGTGCAGAGCATATTTGTGTTTTATTTTCTCACGGTCACTTTCCTCGGGAAACATGCCAGCTCATTGGAAGACAGGCAATTTTGTTCCAGTCTGCTAGTCAGGCGGTATAAACGCACTCCTCATTTTCCGACCAATTTCATTAACTAGCGTACCCTGTAAAGTCACGGAACATGTCGTATACTTGCAAATTATCATTTTTGTAGGCTCCAACCAATCTTTTCATCAATGACAACACGGGTTTCGCAAGGACCTGTCTCGTGAAACCCAACTAGCGCCATTCGTGCATGTCTTCCGCACTAACCTCGGCAGAAATGTTCTAACCGACTTCTCGAAGCCGCAACTACATCCCAATATCCTGAAATAGCTTGAACATTTCATAACCAACCTCTCTCAGTCAGTCTACCTTAACGGCCACTTATCTCAACCCTTCTCAGATACCTCAGCTATCCTGCAAGACTGCGTACACGGTCCCCTTCTATTCTTCATATATATTAATGACTGACCCTTGTTTGTATCTTGTATCTGAATGATTGCAGACGACTGCGTTCTAAATCGCACTATCACTGACGTTCATGACCAGCAGGCCCTCGAAACAGATCTAGATAATGCAGTAAATTGGTTAAACGATCGGCTAATGCCTCTTAATGTCCTTCTTTCGTCGTCATAACCCTTTCCGCTTTCATTATTCAATTTCAACTTTTTCTATCGATCATGCACAATCACATAAATATCTAGGCATTCCTTAGTGCAGACCCAATGACGTTGTGGCCCAATTACGTTGTGTCCATCGCCTCATCAACAGTTTTCTAACAATGCACAGCTCATTATCTTCAATGCTAACTATTCGTTGCGAGTTGCTTTTCCTATAACCCCGCCCCTGATAAAGAAGTATTTAACATAATCAAAATGAAATGAAACAAAATCGTCTGACTGATGACATTTAGTATGAGTCATAAGCAGCGACGCCGGGTTTTTAGAAAGATAATTGCAAACTAATTTATTGATTGATTTCTCGCGTTTTACGTCCAAAAACCACGAAGCGATTATGAGAGATGCCATAGCGGATGTATACGGGAATTTCGACCACCTGGGGTGTTTTAACTGACGTCGCACTGTACACTGACCTCAACATTTCGCCTCCGTCGAAATGCAGCCGCCGCGGCCTCGATTCGATCTCGTGGGCCTTTGCATCAGCAGCCGAGTACCACAGCCACTAGACCACAGTGGCAGGGCGGAAACTCTTTCAAAGGCACCTCCGCACAATGCACGTAATTAAGGCTTTCACCTTAATAAATAAGCGTATGTAATAGGCTCCTACTCGCAGGAGGGACGCTAACGTTTGTGAGCGAAGATTCGAAACATGTAAACATGGTCACTTAATTGCCCGCAGTGAAGAGAAAGGAACAAAGAGAAAAAAGAGCCAGGCCTGCGCGGAACCACAGGACAGTGACAGCGTAAGCTGGAGGAGCGACCTTCTTAGAGGCCATTTCAAACACTTGAGAAAACTAGTGCAAGTAGAAGTGATAGATATCCCCTGCGCCATAACTATTATCATTTCGCCAAGTAGGGAAGTACCCACTACGCTGTAATTACGGTGGTATTGCAACGTGCAAATCTGTATAATTGTACATCTTAGTCTCTTGCGTCGTTTTCTCGAGAACGAACCGAACTCTCGGCCCGGCGTCGACGGCGAGCTGCGGTTCGGGCTTCTCTCTGCACAGCTGTCCGTTGTGCCCGACGTTGCCTTGCTGCAGCCGCGCGCGTAGCACTGCGATTCGCTTCTTCAGCAGCGGTCCGCACGTTACGAGGAGGCGCCATCAGGTATATCGAAGAGCCAAGTCAGGTTGCTGTCGGGGCTGCGCACGTCGCGTGCGGCGTGATGCATGGCACGATACGACACGATACGACACGATAAAGGACAGCGCTTAGTAATAATGATGACGGAAAAGTTGAAGAAGATTGTTTCATAGTGATGATGTTCATGATGCCTCTGTAATGGGTTCAGAGCTACAAAACATTCAGCCCTGTGTTCTTTCAAATGATTCCTCGAACTCGATATGCAATCCACTTTCCGCGACGTGTAGTGGCGTATTATTATTATGCCACGTAACATTACATTTGTTAATGCGATTCCTCGGCAGACGTTACACCTGTTCAGGTCTTTCAGCCAAGATTTTTCAAGCGCAGGCGTGGCTCAGTGGTAGAATACTCGACTGCCACGCAGAGGATGTGGGTTCGAATCCGCGCAGAGGACGTGGTTTCTACTTCCTCGGTCCTGGTTATTTTTTCTAAAATTTACCGCGATATCGGTTACGGACACCGGCGGCGGCGGACAACTACGGCGCAAAAACGGCCCCTGTTGTGATCTCACCACAGCTTGCGCTGTCAAACGCGGCAAGCGCCATGGCTGTGCGACATGCCAACCCAAAGACCCAGACAATGTCTTATGTTTACAGGCGAGCAAGAAACGTATACGCATGGTTGATTACGCTTGCGGTGTTATTCCTGTTCCAGAAATAACGTCCCTCCAACAGGAATCACGAACAATCCCGAGCGTCTGAAACCATCTCAAACACGAATTGCACTCAGCCGCATGGCGGGCCCGGATTTCGTACCGACGGCGGACAAACCGCACGTGTATGCAGCCGGTGCTTTTCAATATGCATGAAAGGGAAGGTTACAGGCTTCCTTCCGAAGCTCCTGAAATTGTATCTAGTATTCCATTTTCTCAAGGTGAGTTACGGTTTCAAATCTATTTGTATAATATAGAGTTTGTCGAGATGGAATTATTTACTTACGAGGGGTTCGTTACAGAGTGCCCTCAGCATCAACGAGTAAAACACGATGAGCCCCTAGAACCAAGAAAAGCTAATAGAAGACGTCGCGGGTCAGTATTTACCCTTTGTATTTTTGGTAACGTGTCGTCCAAAAGCAGAATAAAAAAGAATATCCGTCAACAAATGCATTCTGGCGCCTTCCTTCTTTCTTTTTTAAAGAAAACTGTAGTAGCCACGAAGTTCTCGACAAAAGGTTGCAGATTCAACGAAATATGAAGTAATTTATCACTTTTAAAAATAGCTTTCTGCATGCGGAAGGATGAAAGGCGACAATTTATATGAACGAAGAGACAGGCATTCAGCCAGGCTAGGTCATCCACTTTCCTGACATTTCAAATGTCATAGAGGCGTCAGGGGCAACCTATGGTGCCAGCGACAATATAACCTTAGAGGCTGCTCGTCAGCCAGCGTCGCTATTCCTCACGTATTCTTTTGTGCCAGGAAGAGGGGTGCGCTTTGTCCAGTGATCCCATTGTGCTGTGAGCGTCAGAACGTGCTATTATTATCTACAATTTATGAGAGACCCATATAATATTCCGAAGAGGTAAGGAATGGACCGAGAAAGGAAAGCGTACGAAAAGCGGCGCTGCTTATCAAGCAGAATTTCTTTTTAATAATTTGTTCCAATGTCGAGATCACAAATGCCGCATTTTCAAGAACCCTCTTTTGTTTGCAATGCTTTGGGCACTGCTTCCATCTCTCCAGTGTTTGCCCTTCTCCAAAAGGCAGATCCGCAGTTTCTCCGATAAGGTGTAATTCTGAACAGCTTTCTTTCCTGCTTTGTGCACGTATGAAATGATAATAAAACAGAAAATGATGCAACCCAATGGCTCTCGCGACCAGCGAGTCAGTTCACCTAAGTATTTTGTCTCTACAGAAACCCTCAGTTTTCTTTCTGTATCAAGTTCTCGATCTACGCCCTTCTTAGATGTCCGATTTGCCGAGAAATCAACAGAGGAAGTAGTTTAGCAAGATTTTTTTTCTTTGACACTACAGAATGAACGGACCTACCGTAAAATAAATTACGCCTTCTCTTTAAGCAGCCGCGGAAGGATCACACAAGTGCGGAGGTTGACTTGACACTATTAATTCACCTCGCTTTCTTGCGCACATAACACTAGAGGTGCACTTAAAGGGTCCCCGTGACACCGTTTTAACAAGGTCTGAGAACGGTGTCAATCAATTTTGGAGGCTCCTTCGAACACATGGGCTAAATTTTAGTGCATTCCGCGCACAAGGGAAATTCTCAGTGGGGGGCGCGATCGGAGATTTTTGTTCGGAACACATCCCGTTCGCTTGCTGCGTCATAGAGTGGGGCAGCGGTTCACGTTGTGCGCGCTGAGTACAGTGTAGGCTTCCAGGATTGGTCACCCTCCTTTGTTTCAGCAAGTACCGTTTTATGAAAGGATGACCGATAAAATAGGCGAGAAGGACAGGGTGAGAGCACCCAGTGGACAAGCGGCGAACATCCCAAAAATTGACGAGCCGGCTTTGTTGTCTTCTTTTAGATGATAAAATGGAAAACGAAAAGTTTTTCGACTTCAAATGAGTAAGATTGTTTCATGAACAGGCCTAATTTTCTTTTTCGGGAGCATAAATGCGTGACGTGACGAGAAAACGTGGTCATGCAAAAACATGACCGCGCCCCGTTGCTTACGGGGCAAGCATAACCACGGCCAATGACGTGCAGTGAAAATCGAACAGAACCGCCCGCGTTTGCGATGTCAGTGCACGTTAAAGAACCCCAGGTGGTCGAAATTTGCGGAGCAGGCGTCTCTCATAATTACTACGGCGTCTCTCATAATTAGAGACCGGAAGTTCAGGCACGAAAAAACAAAGTTTTAGGCGCCTATAATAGGCCCTAAATACTGTCGTTTAGGCATATATAGGCGTTAAAAACTATCGTTTAGGCATATATAGGCACAATTCATAATTACTTCAGCAGCGTGTTTCAGGACAAATCTTCCTTCTAACAAACACAGCAGGCAAATCCTGTGCTTTGGGAAAGTTAATTTTATTTTTTTCATGAAAAGAATTAGGTGAAGAATAACCATTTGAACAGATTTAGGTAAAAGCTACGGTGACTGGACACTGTGAGAAAGGCTATGAAAGCAGTGGCAAACCAGCGCCATCTCAAGGTTTTCGGGCTTGAAGTTGTGCCTTCTTTCAGTCAGTATTTGTTTGTATGCGGAAAAAGAACGCTCGACGTCCACTGAAGTTAGTGAAGCGTACTTGTAGTCCGGCACTTTCGATGCTCTAATTTCACCTGGAATCTTCGAATGGGTACCGCTCAGAGCATTAGACACTTGTTTTAGCACATAAAATCCGGGATTCTTGTCCAAGACAGCTTTAAGCTTCGCGGTGACCCTGTCAGCAACAGGCCCATTGGGGACGGTGGCGAACCTTTCCTGCACGTCCAAAATTAGCTCAACACTCTGAGTCAGAGCGGCGCCCGAACTTTCAAGTTTCTGTATGCTCTCTGCAAGGAAAGTAAAATGAGCACACAAATAGGCCAAGTCAGATTCAAGTGTATCGTGGTGTAGAACAGTCTGGGCTCTTCTCACGGCGATGCTCTCGTCCGCTGCAAAGCTGTTAATAACAGCCTTAACACCAGTGAAGTGCTTGTTGTAGTAGTCCACTGCCTTCAGCCAAGTTCCCCAGCGGGCAACAACGGGCTCCGGTGGAACAGGCACATCCGGCAACTGCTCTTTAAAGGCACGAACGCGCGAAGGCGCCTTAAGGAACACTGCCTTGCCTGCGGCTATTAGTTCGTTAATAGAACTGAACGACTTTCTCAGCTCTTCACAGACCCGATGAAGCCCATGGGCAATACAAGTGGCATGCAATAATTCTGGATAAGAGACCTTGAGAAGTGCGGCAGCCTTGTGCATATAAGCTAGCTGCATCTGTGTAGAGCAGCAGTACTCGGTCGTCGTGGGATCCGGAGGGGTACAGTACCCTCAAGGACGAGTTCACGAAGTAGGCGATGGTATCACCGCTCGTTTTTTCCAGTTGTTTCGAGCATACCAAGAAAGGTGTTGTTTTCTCATTTGCATCCAGCTTTCCAACTACAAAATGTCCAAGTAATCGTCCGGTCGCATTTGTTGTCTCGTCCACTGAAATCCATATGTATGATTCACCGAGTTCTCGGCTGATTTTTGCTAATGTGTCCTCGTACATTGGCCGCAGGTACTGCTTGCGAAGAGTGGACTCTGATGGTATATTCTGGTTGCAGTACTTTTGCAAAAAATTGTTGAATGTCTTGTTTTCGATCTTCGCCCAAGGGATGTTAGCAGCGACCAATGCTGCGCATAAGTCTGCGCTGAATTCACTTCTCTTTCCTTCAGCAAAAGCCTCAGACAAGAACGACTGCCTCGACGTTGATGGTTGGTTGCGCAGAGCGTTGGCTTGATGCAACGTTGTTTTCTCATGCTGCTCCAGGTGACACTTTTTTTCACACGGTACCTGCGAGAATAAAAGAGCGAATTGCACTAGGAAGGTGCGTTGGATACGTGGAACTCCTTTAGTGCACTTGCGCTTGTACTTTTTCCTTGCGGCTGTTGAAAAACTCTGAGGAAATGGCGAAGTTAGATAACACGAGCCCGAGCGTGCATTTTAAAATCGAAATGCTTATACCTGTATCAGACCGAGAATGCTCCGCACATTTCCTGTTGCATGCGAGTTCACAGATGCGGATATAAAAATAACAAAACAATGAATCTGAGAGCCGGTGAAGTCACCAAAAAATGCATCTTATTTGCGCAGGTTCAGGGGTTATTCGAATTGGCAGTTGCGTAAGCAATGTGGGAGCTTTATGCCAATGCGTGTTTCAGAGTGGACGTCAAACGCAACATATTGTTGACCTTTGCAATGTCTTCTCACCTGCTTTCCACATGGATGGCAAAATACCGTTTCTCCATCGACGGAGTAGCACTGCAATCCACTGGTCCATTGCCTGACAAGGACACTTTTCGGCATCTTTTTCTTCGGCATTGCTCGGCAGACTACCGACAGCTCCGTTATGAAGAACACGAATGCCACCGAAACTGACGCGTAGGCTGTAGGCTGCAGCGCAAGCGTAGCTTAGGTTTGACTTGCTAGAGTACACTCTAGCCTCCCTCACGCAACCGCCGAGGTGCACTACTCTCGAACCAAGCGACGGAGATCTGGAAGGGGGAGAGGGAGGGAACACTAGCGCTAGCCTAGCCTCGCTTCCCCTCGCTAGAGTACACTCTAGCCTCGCTCACGCAACCGCCGTGCTTCTCGAACCAAGCGACGGAGATCTTTTAGGGGGGCCCACTAGCGCTAGGTTAGCCTCGCTTTATCTCGCTGGGATACACTCTAGCCCCGCTCACGTAAAGGCGCGTTGATAGTCCGACGTTATCGGCGCGTTGGCGAGCGTCACATGCGTCGGAGCACATCGGCCGAGTCCAGTTATACGTTGGCTGTGGCAGTGCGTCGAGCTATGGTCTGTTTTCGCCGACGTGACGAAGCGCATGCGCGCGTCTACCCTAAGCCGCACTGTAATCGCGCCTTAACATGAGCTAAAAACGTGAACGAAAAAAAAAACATAACTAGCGCGCTATGCGACTGTCGAAGTTAATATCGCCACACTAACCCCCGTATTCATAAACGCTCCTCGACTCGACCCTTCACTCGAAACGCTCCTTGAGGGCCGTTTTCCAATTCACATATCGCCCTCCACTCGAAGCGCTCCTCGACTGGAGGAAATCTCGAGCGTTTTACTCGAGATAGTCGAGGTAGGGCCAGAGCTACCTTGAACCTTTCCTTGAGTGAAGTATCGTGGTGGATTACGCTTCGTTTGTCGACTATGTGCTCCGCGTCGGCGAGCTGTTTGACGGCGTAGAAAACTGCGTAGGCATACCACGACGACGGTTGAGGGACCGGATAAATCCAATGGATCACTACACCGACAGCGAATTTCTGGCGCGCTATCGCTTTACGAAGTGCAGCGTGAAGAAGCTGCCTGACTGCTTGCCCCTTGACGAGAGCTGCAGCAACCGTGGCCACCCTCTTCCACCAATGACGCAGCTTCTGATTGCGTTGCGCTTTTATGGAGCAGGCACGTTTCAAGTAGTGGCGGGCGACCTGGTGAATGTGTCTCAGCCGACAGTGAGCCGCATCATCGAACGTGTGTCGCGGGTGATCGTGAAGCATTTGTTCCCAGCCGTCGTGAAGTTCCCCGACACCGATGACGGGTTCCGTGAGACGATGGTCGAATTCCACCGAATTGCCAAGTTCCCCGGGGTGACAGGGTGCATAGACTGCACCCACATCCGTATAAAAGCACTACATCCGTATAAAAGTTTCTCCCAGGCACTGTCCTTAGCGCGCTTGGACACGTTGTCGGTGTTTGTTTTCAATTGCCGATCTGTGGCGCGTCACCAAATTACACAGTAAATCGCACTCTTCGCGCGTGCAAACGAACCTCCGTGCGGTCGTCTTACCGCCGTCGCGCGCAACGCTGTCGTCCGTGCTCATGTCGCCGTCTGTAAGGGCAAGCAGGACGCCACGAGAGAGAGAGAGAGAGAGAGAGAGAGAGAGAGAGCTCTTTATTGAAAGGCAGAGAATTTAGCCGGCGTTGAAATATCGCTGACATGCTACTCTGCGTGGCGAGGGAGTTTGGGGAGCGAAAGAAGTGCAAGAGACAGTGAAAAAGAAAAGAGAAATAAAGTTGGGCTTTGTGTTTCTGACTATGATGCCTAATTGCGTCCAAAGACAGTTAACGTTTTCACCAACCCGCAGTGATGTGATAAGATGTGTTGCATGATGGGTGAGTGACGGTGACGACGGAGATAAAGTTAAAGTCTATCCAGTTGACCTATACTTTTTAAATATGTAAACAAAAAGTCCATCGCACGCCTCTATTGTGTGGGGCAATCTATAGGGCCTAAAACACACGAAAGTGATAAAGGGAGCTGTGTAAGTGACTGCATGCAATGTTCATCAATGTTCATCACGCTCATCACTGTTCGCTCGGCATTCAAAGAAAACAGGTTCTACGGTTTCAGTAGAGCCACAGTTGCTGCAGTGTGGGCTTGTCTCCTGATGGAAGCGGTACCGTAAGTCGTTTGAATATACAATGTTCAGCCGTAGTCGATGATACAAAGTTTCCAGATGTCGAGGAATGTTGGATTGTAGTTTTGATTTGGGATCTGGGTCGACTGAGTATAAGAAAGGGTGATGATGTGTCGGTAACTTCCATAGCCGGTTCCTTTATTTGTAAGCGAATCGTTTAGCCATATGGGAAGCATCAGATTTGGTGAAATAGATTCGCTTATAGTTTTGGATATCGAAGACCGTTACGTGCTGCTTCGTCGGCTTTTTCGTTGGGCAGAATGCCGCAGTGAGCTGGTATCCATTGAAATGTAATGCAGTGTCCTGCAGTAAAAGCCAGGTGGTGTAAATAGGCAATGTCGGCAGAAACGGGTTGATGATTAGTTTTATTCAGGTAGTTGTACAATGTTTTCAGCGCTCCTTTGGAGTCGGCACGCAACGATGCAACAAGCAGCTTACACAGCGCACCACGGAACATCAAGATAAAATCTGGCGCGCGCACACAATACGCGAACAACAGTCGCACATCCGGACCTGTCCGGGCATGCTATCCCAGCTGATTCGGCTCTGGCGTGGCTTGGATGAACGTAGCATCGCCTGCTGTCGAAACTAGCTGATAATGTTTCAAGTTTCACTTATAACTTCCTATGCAACATGTATTTAATAATAG
>CM023487.1:68684912-68935560 GCA_013339685.2 Hyalomma asiaticum | reverse complement strand
ACCTTTGTGATGCAGTTATGTTGTGGCATGCCAATTTTCGTATACATCCCGCCAACGAAACGCGTCGCATGTAAATCATGTCGCTCATGATATGCGTATCATGATTTTCATGTTGTGACCTGTGAGTCATGTTGTGGCAAACCAATTTTTGTATACATCCCATCAACGAAATGGCCAGGAGAGCACCAAGACCGTCGCATGTAAAGCATGTCACTCATGACATGCATGTCATGATTTTCGTGTTATGACCTGTCATTTATTTTTTCATACAGTCATGTTGTGGCATGCCAATTTCCGTATGCGTCCCAATAACGAAACGCGTGGCATGTAAATAATGCCACTCATGACATGCATGTTACGATTTTCATGTTACGACCTGCCATTTATATTCGTCAGGCAATCATGTTGTGCGATGCCAAGTTTCGCATACATCCCATTAGCGAAACGGCTAGGACAGCACAAAATCGTAGGCGGCTAGATAGATAGATAGATAGATAGATAGATAGATAGATAGATAGATAGATAGATAGATAGATAGATAGATAGATAGATACGCTCAAAGTCGCCGAAGTTCGCTAAGAAATGCTTCGCATTTAAAAAGCCTGCTCCCTCTCGATCATGTCCCACTGGTACACGGTGGTAGTTTTGCCAGCAGCCGACTACTGCATGTTGATGCTCCAATACGCGGCGTTTGCATGCAATTCTTTGATATCGCGCACTCGGCCTTCGGATGGCGATCATGCGAAAGTGAATGTGCGATAAAAGGTAGCGGGTTCGATCCCTGAAGCCACGGCTTCGGCTTTGTTTCTAGACCGTGAAATGGAAAGAAAGGAAGAAGGAAAGAGAAGGCAAGGCGAATGGTTGGACGAACAGTGAAGGATCAGGCATGGTCAGTAATAATGATGAAGGGGTTAAGTATAGAGACGGCGCCATCAGGTGAAGGAGACACCTGTGACGTTTTGGGAGATTTCTAATACATTGTTATGACGGGGTGCGTTTGTTTAGAGATGATCAACGCTAGAGGCCTGGGACCGATAAGATCAGAGTTCTAGCTACCGTCGTCTCCCCCTGCTTCCATACGTCCACTGCATACCGTAGCAATATGCCTAATACAAGTAATAAATAATGATGTCGATAACTTGACATCCTTGGCCATTACGTAACGACAAACGATAATGAGCAGCTTCGCTGTTCCGACGGCTTTTACAATGCTTCAATTTTTCGAACTTATTGATGATTGTTGTAGCCTGAATTACGAGCAGCAGACGTGCCTACTTTCTGAAAACTTAGAAACAGTTTCTAGGGTCTTTTCTGGAATTCACAAGGGAGGATACGATGGGTTGGAAGAATCCGCTGTGTACTTCGCCATGCAAGCAAATACATCGAAAGCAATACGCAGGTGCCATGACATACATGGGAACCACATGTATGCGTAGCATTCTTATCGTTGTTCTTATAGCAGATATCCGCCACTGTGCTATTGCCCAGAACCAGATGGCAATGGCGTCACCTAGAAAACAATAGCCATTCAGAACCAAGAATTGGGAATACAGGACAAGAATAAGAAGCATTACCGTCAAAATTCAACATTAGCAAGATCTTAGGTGAGATTACCCAACACTTTCAAACCGCTGTTTAATATCACAGACGCCTTGCAGTCGTTTGCTCTGGCTAATGTCACTTAAGACTTGGGGGAATTTCGTACAGCGTCCACCTAAGCAGAGACGATTTGGTATGTCTGCTTCTTTGTATATCACTCGATTTAACTGCCCAGCCAAAACCAGTTCAACCTGGCGGTGACAACCAACCGAGCTGCTAGCACAGGCGGCACGGCTGTCATAAACGTTACCTATACACAACGTCAAAAAAAAAAAAAAATTAGGCGAGGTACACGTACATAACCTTGATCCGCAGCGTTCATTTAATCATTAATACTATTGGACCGGTTTTCACATCATCAAATGGAAAATCAACGCGTTAGAAGTGTTGTCCTAGAGACGCCAAAGTAATAAAATCTCTCGACACATGGCGCGCAACCAGGGCGAACACGGCAAGTTTGAAGTGAATTAATCAAAACCTACATTGCATCTATTGTGGCCGGAGTGAGAGTTGAGGGGAAGAGCATGAGGGCAGTAGGTGGGACGTGGGAGGGCGTGTTTCTTATCAGGTGCGGCAGAAGTCTATTGACTTTAGACGTCATTTGCAGCAAGGCAAGTAGATCTGCGGCCATTGTTTTCTCTCGTCCGCTTCGAGTAGTAAGGAGGACTGAAACAGAGAACTGCTCCTGTGGAAAGTGGATTCGAACCATCAGCCATGGCTCACGAGACCACCACGCTATGCGGCTCGGGTACTGTCGCTTTATCGTAAACGTCGTTTAAAGCGGGGCTCTCATCCACCAAGAAATAGGTGCCTAGGAACGCGTGCACGCTCTGCAGACAAAGTAGCGAGCTAAGACAGGACGAAGAACAGAAATAAGAGAAGAAACGAAAAGAACAGAAAGAAAGAGAACTAAGTAAAGACAGAAAGAAGAAAAGACAATGAAGAAAGGAAAAGGCATGCCCACGCCAAGCCACGCTATGCCGAGACAGGGAAAAGCTACTAAATTTTCTGTTCCATTCGCGCCCCTCGATTAGGAAGAATGAAAAAGAAGTACATTGTGAAGGCGCCTGAACGTCAATTAAGTGTCTATTAAGTGTTTCTCGGAACCAAAGAGGTTTAAACAAAATGGTGGAGTGGCAACGCCCGCTGAACCTTACCGCGACGGGCGAAGCCGGCGTTTGCCTATGGTTCAGCTCTAAAAGCTTGCTGGAGTGTGCAGTAACCGGTATCATTTCAAGTGTTCCTGATCTGCTAAAGTATACTCCTGACTAATTGTAATGTAAAAGCGCATCGCCCTGGATCTACTGAGTAAAGTACCATTGACCGAGTATCAATGCCACGATATTGCACACAAGTTTTCGCGATGTTCAAGTTTCACCTCAGCACCCGTAGCACAAAGAGGCACATCAAGCGGTGTTTGTCTATCAAGGCTGACCGCTTTAAAGGGGTTAAGAAGCGTGCGGAAAACGCTGTTTATTTTGTCTTATTTGGATGCTGTTAATCGATTCTCTGAGTAAGATGGCGGCATCCGGCTTCACCTTTAGCACAAAATCTCCACTCCCCAATTTTTTAATTTTAAATCTCCTTCGTCGGAACTGCCAGAAGTGCAAAGGACAAAAAATTGGCCGCGTATCTCCGTGCTTCGCTGCAAATGTCGTCGAAAGACGATAGTCTTCTACCGGCTGTACTACATGAGTTCCGGTTCATCTGCGGTTCGGCACGAGCTTCGGGCGCTGCTGCCACCTACCACCTACTGGGCACGAGCTTCGGGCACCACCTACCACCTTCGTACCACCTTCGAGCACGAGCTGCCACCTACCACCTACTGGTAGGTGGCAGCACCGTGTCGTTTTACCGAAGCGTAGGAAACGTCCACACGCGTCGCATTTTTAGCGTATCCTAATAAATACTGGGGTCTTTAGAATTACGCATCTATGTATTTTCTAGTAAAGGAACACACCATCTAATACTTACGTATTGGTGTTGCGTAATATTTGCTTTTTGGTCGACGGTGTTCACAAGTATGAACGCAGAAACCAGATCAAGATGGGTGGTCGTTGAGGAAGAAGTTAAACTTTCGCCATTTCGCCAGAAAAGCAGGACAGACACACACACAGACAGAGAGACCAAAATTTCTGCGTTGAAGTATCCCAAGAAAGACTATCGTCTTTAATAAGCAATCTGGCGTTATCGAGACACCTTCCCAGTGGATAGAAATGACTTTATTCGCTCTCTTTTAGGGGCGAAGCTCCTTAGGGTCGAGGCTTGTCTCTCGTCGCGTCGTAGACATGCTCGCGCTCGCTCTCGCCGCGTGTCTCCTGGTGCGCGATCTCTCTCTCTTCCATCTGCTACCGTGAGAGAGAGCGAACGGCGCGCGTTGACTATGGAAACCAAAGAGGTTTAAAATCTAGAAAAAAATTTTAAACCGCCTTGATGAAAACGCTCTTTCTTCGATGAACGTTTTACCAGCTCGCAAGGAACGTGAACGGGACCTTGGCCGCGAGAGACAACACTGACGAAGGCAATGTCTCCTAACGAATTTCTTGAGAGTCGTTCAGCTCATGACATGCTTGTCATGATTTTCATGTTATGACTTGTAACTTATGTTCGTCATGCAGTCATATTGTTGCATACCAATATCATATTGTTGCATACCGTTAATGGGATCATATACATCCCATTATCGAAACCGCCAGGAGAGCACAAAGTCGTAGGCGGATATAGATAGATACGGTCAAAGTCGCCGAAGTTCGCTAAGAAATGCTTCCGATTTCAAAAACGACTGGTCGCGCGACACACACACACACACACACACACAACACACACACACACACACACACACACACACACACACACACACACACACACACACACGCGCGCACGCACGCACACACACACACACACACACACGCACACACAGAGTTCCTTATTGAAAGGCAGAGAATTTGGCCGGCACAACCGTTCACCGGCGACCCCATATATATATGCAATTGATCTTGACATGCAATGCAGGGCCGGTGGGATATTTCTCCTGTGCGTAGTTGAACCATAAGGATTCGCAGTGTGCGCGTTAACTAAATTAATCAGGAACTCGGCACGATCTACGACGTGGGAGCGCAGGAATCTCAGATAGACGAGGAGCATAAATGACAACGCGCGCGTATATATGCACACACGCACTGTAACTCATTTACATGCATGAGTGGGCAATGTGACGGGTGATTTACGGTAACACAGAGTGATCCCCAGATTTACCCACTCGTCATGGTTCGCTTGGTGGAGATTGCGTGAATTTCTTTCACACCAACAACAGGAAATGAGTGGGACGTCGCTGACCACGCACAGCTTAATACAGTACGCAGAAACAAAAGGCATGCTGAGTCTTAGTTCGGCCGAAGTGGGTAGATTCCTGCCGAGAATATACGGAGAAATAGTTTATCTCCTGGAGTGGGGATTGTCTGTGAAAAAGCAAAGCGAACCTCCGCCATCTTATGCAGAACACGACAGGTGTTTTCCTCCCGCTTCTAGCGCCTTTACAGTGTTCGGCTTCGTGGGAAACCGCATGTCTTGTTACTAGTACAGTGTTGGAACTTTAATGCCACAATAATTTGTATGCGATATCACTGTATTAGTACTGAGCTATTCTTAATATTTTAACCAAAAGCATCCGTCTTTTATATTCCGCTCAATCTAGCGTTTGCATTAGCAGACCATGAACAACTAAACTGTAACTACAGGAGGTGCTCATTGCCGGCGCAAAAGCAGTGGAGCTTGCAAGTGATATTTACAAGCAATTTCGCCCAGTCTTTCGAGAACAACTGGCTATAAACAAGAGACAGGTGGACACACGGATGGAATGGGTGCGATCATTATGTTACCCCGACCCATAGTCAGCAGCATATCGGGGAGCGTCTTTAAGTCAGCGGAGCAAGACGCTGAAGTCAAATTACCGACAAACTTGGAGAATTCGCCCGGGATCTTACAGTACGCTGCGAAAGCTTGGATTATGGCGTCAGCTTTCTTGAATTGGTGTGCTCAAGATTGTTGTGCACGAGTGACAGTTACTCCACACTCCCATGATTCTCTATTTCACTGCTTGTATTTTCATTTAAGTGCCTTTTCATTTAAGTACCGAGGCGACGCATGGGTGTTGATAGACTGAGCTGGGCTTTTTCTTTGTTTTTGGCATTGTGACGTGAGTTTCCCGGCCGACATTTTTTCAGGGGATACAACTCTGTCTCCCTCCCCACCTGAATAAGAATGGCGAGTAATACTGCAGGCAAATTTTGGAGGAAAGGATAGATAATGGTGGACGCTGAACTGAGACTGGTCATTACTGTTCGGAAATGCAGGATATAGCACGCGCAAAAAGTGTAGTTGACCGGGCCCATAGAATATAGTATAAGTGAGATATCACTCAAGTGGAAACTGTATAATTACTGCATCTTGCCGGTAGTAACATACGGGGCAGAAACTTGGAGAATTACAGAGAAGGTCATGAGGAAGTTAAGAACCACGCAGCCAGCCATGGAACGAAAAATGATAGGCGTTACATTAAGAGATAGAAAGAAAGCCGAGTGGGTCAGACAACAGACGGAAGTCACCGACATAATAGCAAATGTTAAGAAAAAATGGACATGAGCAGGCCACGTGATGAGAAGGCTGGATAATCGATGGGCAGTTAGAACGACGGAATGGACACCAAGAGAGGGTAAGCGTGGCCGCGGACGACTGAGAGTAAGATGGGGGGACGAAATCAAGAAATTCGCAGGCGTCAAATGGAATCAGCTCGCGCAAGAGAGGCAAGAATGGGGAGGAGTGGGGGAGGCCTTCGCTCTACAGTGAACATAAGATGGGGTGATGATGATGATGACGACTTTAACCAAGTGCTGTGGATTACTTTGGTTCACGGCCGCCAAAACCGTTAAAGAGTGTGGGTATTCTGCTTCCTGCGTCCCTTCCGTAGTGGAAGTAGTACAGACGTAGGCTTCAAGGTATAGACGAACAGCAGTTTAACAACTGTGACCCACCTACTCACGCCGAAGGACCGCGACAACGTTCACCATGACCAACAGACCAAGAATCTTCAACGGGCGCGGCAAATTCCCGGCACCTAACGCGGATCACACCGTACACGCGCGCATCACACCGTGCAGCAGTGGCGATATCTTGAGAGAAAGCAGAGGCGTGTGGCTCCCACAAGGGAAATTTCAGAGTCCCTGCTTTGCTTTCATCTATGCAAGGACGTTCTACAACCGCATAAGGCAGCACTCTTCTACATGGCCTAAGTAACCTTCTGGTTGCCTCTCTACGCCTCAGTTGCTCTTTCACCGCTCTAACGACACTACCTGCGCGGTTTGAAGGAAATCGTTGTCGAGTACTGAAAGCGTTTTCGCGTGTTATTTCAGTGCGTGTTATTTCTTTTGCGAATGTATATTATGGCAGCTGGATGTCGGCGCCCTGTGTCTTAACCTGTCAAGTTTTAAAATGTTGTGCTGCACCCCGTCGTGAACTAAGCCTGCCTATGGAAACTTTTGAGCTGGTATGCTATGCATAAGACTGCATATAAAGCTCACATAGCTGGATGAACTTAAAAATTCACGCGCACAAAATATAACGCTGGAATATGGAATACGCACCCGAAAGTTCCGCACTTTTCGCGCAAGAGGCACGTCTTTTTTAAGGCAATTTTTCCGAATGAGTGTTACCAGCCTTGTTTGGCGCAAGTTCACCAAATAACGAGTCCCATGTTTTGTTTCACCAAATGAACTGCACCGTTTTAGTTTCAGTGGCGCGATAATAAAGCAGCATCAGCAACAATTACACACCACTTCTGCTGCCGTGGTGTACGCGTAGGTCACGTACGGAAGTACGGTACCCCACGTATTGTCTACGACGTCGAGGTACATGGCCAGTATGTCGGCGATGGTCATGTTCAGGCGTTTGGTGAAGACATTCGTCTACTTATGGTAAGCGGAGGCGCGGCGATAATTTGTATGGCTGCATGTCAAGATCGCCCTCCCTCTACGGCCGATCTTACAACCCAGGCGCACCATAGAGGGCTAACCCTTTACGATGCGCCTGCGTTAGCCGGAGTATCCGGATCTACACGGCGCCCCCGACGTCCTCATCGCCGATAAAGGTACGCCCTTTACGGCCGACTTTGGTTAACCCAGACGAACCGTTCTTCGATGTCGCTAGTACAATACAAGACCCGGCGGCGGTGTTTGGCTCCGGACGCCGATACGATGACGCGGACTAACCGGAAAGCTCCCGTGACACGTATTGACACATATAAATATGACAAATATATCTTGACTTCCTGTCTCAATTTTCTTTTCTCCATATACTAGAAAGTGACGGAGGTATATTTGTGGACAGCACTGTAGATTATTAAAAAGAGAGCAATGGGGAGGTACTACTCGCCAACTTTGACCCAGATTTGCAGCAGGGTCTTCTGGCTTTAGTCCAGTGAACGTAAAAGCCAGTGAAGCCCTGGACTAGGGGCCACATCTACCAACCTCTTATTTACCCCACTTACATATTTACCTATTTACCTGGCGATAGCTTATCCTAGTCAAGAACCCGACAGTGAACGTTTCAGTTCTGCCGCACCCTTCATAGCCACGACTATTTCAAAATATGCATTCTTTGAATCTACGAGACATGCATCTTTGAAATAAATAGTTAACTTGTCGGTGTTTTTTGCAGGGCAACAGCCATTCAAGCTCGAGGTCCTGGTTTTCGCAGACGATGACTACAGATGTGGCATAATGAAGGTGTATATGTCTCAGAACCGTACGTATACAGTATTATGTGTCTTTCACGTCAAATACTCCATCGTGCGTGAGTAGAGGGTAAGTGAAACTGTTATCGCCGACAATATATCTAAGTGTGGTGGTCCTCATTCTTGTCGTCAGAAACGCGCAAACCTATTGAGTATCTGCATCTTCAACCACAAAGTTGGAAATTATTGTTAGAAAATTTACATACATTACGCACCACACTCCAGTACACTACACATTCGTAGCGTAGCTCAAGTGCAAAACCAGGTGCAATGTCACTTGGGAGGTCTAGGGCGGTGCCGCTCGATACAAATGAAGAAAAGGCGTCATGGTTCTCCCACATGCAAACAATGATAACGTGTATCCAGGGACTCGTATAACATATACCTTGAGTTTCGCTCTGTCCATCACCGACAATGACAATATACACACTCGTTACGTTATCCCTTCTTGACCAACGTGCTTTTATTGGTAATTTATTTTGGCTGTGTTGTGAGTGGGTAAATATGGGCCCAGGATCCGTAGTAACTGACGCGGCAATCAGGTGCTTTCGTGGAGACAACACGGACTGTCCCACCAGACGATACATTCAACGCTCTACAACCAAGAATAACAATGCTTCGTAATGTCTAAAGGTCCTACGCGCCGAGACGCGGATCAACCGTCCCACTCGCCGGTACGTTGCGTGGGGTTCCTCATCGCCATGGCTGCTCCGTGAGATAGCCCAGCGCCTCTCGGGGTACCTTGATCAGGCTGCGTCGTGGCAGTGGAGGAAGAGCGGGCCGGCAGGACGCCAGGCCACTGTAGTACCGGTCACCGGCCAGTCGCCGACAGGAGCTGCGGGCACCCGGCTACACCTTGTCCGCTGGCGGTTGTCCCCCTGGTGCCAGGCCATGAAGACGCTCAGGTGCCAGGTCCCCAGGCCAGCTACAGCGTCCAGCTGGTGCTCACGGCGTTAGTACTGGGAGCAGGGCGGGCACCGAGCTCACCAGTCCCCATAGCTGCAGCACGCCTGGTCGCGGGAGGGAGCCCAGAGCGCGACGTAACGCTCACCAGGTCCGCATGTCTGCAGGACGCCTGGTTGAAGAAGGCCATGACTCGAACCTCCGACCAGCCAACTACCGTTCGAATCCTGTCACGCTCTCTCTGCTCGAGCCGCACGCCCGCATTCGCTCTTCCTCTTCATCTGTCTCGTAAGCAGAGCATGGGGCTGAGCCGAACTGCCGGTGCAGCTTCGCTTCCTCGTGGCATCACAATCCACATAACCACAGTTGGTCATACGGTAACATCTCGTGCACACGCATGATAAACGCCTTGCGCCACTTTGACTTATCCATATCAGTTATATTTGTCCGATTGTTTTTTTTTTCACAAGAACCCATTTGTTAAAGGCCAACTTATTTTTCTTATATTTATGAGGTTTGAAGCCTTGTTTATATGTCCGGAGGGAGCTACCCTTACAATAAATTTGGTTTTCTGAATCGCTGCGAGAACTGCGCGGTGCCACTGAATAAGTGTCTGCCAGAAGCAGTCGGTGGGCATAAGTTGCCGACTTTCAGCTGAACGGCGTACGCCACGGTCATGCTCTAAGGGAGCGCCATTAAGCTCTCTGCGAGGTCAATGACATTTTCGTAGCCTTCTACTTAGCAGCAGCTTAGGCCAGCCTACCTTGATCAGACAAAGACCCTCTCCGAACAGTTACAAAGAAAATCGATGTATTGGTAACCATACGTGTCTTTGTTCGTCTCCGTCATTGGAAGTGCCCGTATGAGGCCGAATGGCTGAAAATGAAATAAACGACTTTGCGACTCAGTCGGTGATCCCCAATTGAAAAAAAAAGGCTATTACTCCGCTACAACTCATGTTAAGCGTGTATTATACTTTTTCTGGCAACACTGTGGACTCACGACTGAGCTCACGTATAGGTCAAGAATCGAAAGTGTGGCGGGCCTGCTTCCCGATATTCGCTGATGTAGCTTCTTTTGCGTTGCAGAATTTCCATGTTTATTGCACATTAAACTGATCATGTAGGCTTTCACTATCGAAAATTGCGTTAGCTATGTGTAAACTAGATTTTAGGCAATAAGGGAAAACGCCACAATAAAATATGTAGGTTAATAAAATAACTTCTTCACACACAAATTAAACCTAAATTAAGGCTCATATTGTCACGGACCAAATAAGAGGCAGCCTGTAGTCCACGTCTTCTCCGGGGTCCGACGAGCAACGTTCTCCTCTTCTTCCACACAAAACGCGTATGTGCCAGCGTCGGCGGTTCATGCATGAAGGTATGTGCCATTACTCCCCCTCCCAAGAAAGCATCGTCTCGATGCTGCAGATGGGTAAGGCTAAGTGAACTGATCTATGGATGTAGAAAACTGCCTTCTTAAATACCGTGATTACGTGGATCTCAAATTCGAGAGATCATGGCCGAAGTTATATATACACGGCACTACTGTTACCATTTTATGGTTTTGCTTGTTACCTCATTTTGCCAAATATCCACATTTTCACCCATTTCAACAGCTTTTAATTGCTGCGTGGCCCGCATTTTTGACGGGCAGACCTCACTCTCAAGCGTCTCAATCCGTTCTGTGAAGCGGTTCTTTAGAGCTTTGATGCCACGTATAGTAAGTAGCTCGTGATAAACAATCGGCTTTTTGTTCAATACTAAAAAAAAAAGAATCAACCGCTGTGATTTTACAACGTAGCAGAGCAAATATGGTTGACTTTAAGTGAGAGGCTCGGGATCCCTTATCCTGCAGATATCTCTCGTCGTCACATGTTACAACGGCTTTGATCACAAATTATTGAAAGCCTCCAGCGGCATCGTGCAGTGACCTACAAACTATCACTGATTATTTACTAGGACTTTCTCATACTGCGCTCTGGTTCCACTCGTTCATCCAAATAACGGAGGCCCGTGTCGGCTGTCGCCCGAATTTATCTAAATTTCGACGATATCCTCTAGGCTGACGTTGCGGTCGCTCCGCTCGAAGTGCCAGGGCAGCTGCTACAGCGGAGGGCGGACACACTAAGATATCTGCCTGGATTAAAACTATACTGGGAACGCGGTAGAGGTCGTCCCATTAGCCATACCAGTGGCACATGCGGCTGTCAGTTTCTCTAAGATTCTGACCTGACCGAAGCCCAAAGTGCATGCATACCGTTACCTCCTTCACGGCATACCTCCGAAAGGTGGCACACGTTTTACGAACAATGTCACTTCGGTGTCTAGGCATGAGTGCCGAAGGGAGTGAACGCGTTCATTCCAAGGGTAATGATCTTTCCTCTCTGGGAAAGACCTTCCCACCCAACCGCACAGAGCGACCAGGTGATGCGATCCGCGCCTACTGCTACAAAATTCCATGTTACAGGCAAGCTAAGTGAGAATGGTCTACATCTTTTCCTCTCCATCTACACATTCGATGACTATTTATAAGGCTCTATATCCAGACCAAGCGATTTATTTAGTCCCGTCGGGGGCATTTATATTGAGCTGGTCTGTATAGTCTGCGATAATCCACCTACCAAGCACCATGGCACATCTTTTCCGATGCACCTGCGCACGCCCCTAGGGGTACCCACCATACCCAACGCTCTTCTTGCCTCGTGGAAGCCCACACTTCAGTCCACTTGTTCAAATGACAAGCTGTGATTAGCGAACAGGGCCTACCTAAAAATGTTGGCCAGAGGGCTGGAGCGCCAGCACATACGAATAGCACCAAAATTTTTATCCATTCATATATCCGGCCGGTGCCATTAACCCTAGCTTGGCGATAGATTTCGTCTTAATATGGACAACACGTGAATATGATGTTTCCTATTGGTATCACAATATAATGGTTACTACCACTCATACTACCAAGGATTCTCTAGTCATATTACGAATAATATTGCCCTTTGTGGAAATCACTTTCATTGCTTGCCAACACTGTGCTTCTTGCTAGGTCGTTTCCTCTTCTTCTTCCTATTATTATTAATATTATAGTACTGTCACACTTGACCAAGAGTTCATCAGTGAATGTCTCAAGCGCTTGAAGCCATTCTTATCCAGTGGGTCCGATGGCATCCCCTCCGCCATTCTAAAAGCTTATGGCACTCTATTTGTCCGAGTTCTCACGTGTATATTTAATAACAATCGGAACACTTCCACGTTTGCTTGCATGTGGAAGACTGCCCGTGTTCTCCCAGTGTTTAAGTCTCACTGCAATAATGACGTTTCGAATTATCGCCCAACTGTTCTAGTCTGTTCCACATCAAAGGTTTTTGAGGTGGCACTTCACACGACGTTGCCATCTAGCGTCCAAAACGCACTGATCTCGAATCAAAATGGATTTACCTCTGGTCGCTCAACTGTCACAAATGTTGCTACTTTCATGACGCAGATTTCTAGTTAAGTATTTCAGAAAGGGAAGGTTGACACCATTTACTCTGACCTCAGTACGGCGTTTGATATAGTCAGCCACTCACTGCTTTTGGATAAACTTGGTCACTTTTACGTGGACTTCTCAGTTGGCGACCTCATCCACAGCTATCTTTCAATAGGCCGTTCTACGTTGCCGTCAAAGGGTAAACGTCTGTTTTATACAAGGATACCAGCGGGGCCCCTCAAGGTTCAGGAGTGGAGTGGACCAGTCTTGTTTCCAATTTTGTTTTTCTCTTCCGCCATTAGAAATTCTTCTTTCCTTCTCGATGTAGATGACATCAAGTTATTTAAGGAAATTCATACTATCAACGACTGTAACATTCTGCAGTCAGATTAGGCTTCTTTTTCTGAACGCTGCAAGAACAATCACCTCTGGGTAAATAACAAGAAGGCAAAAGTCATGGCTTTTTCTCGCAAAACTGCGTGCGTATCATGTACATATTCAGTTAATTCTGTAGCGCTGTGTAAGGTGTGTTAGGTAAATGAACTAGGTGTTCTCCTTGACACAACTTTACACTTTTCAGCTCACAAGAGGCGGGTTGCTATGCGATGTCTTCGATCCCTCGTCTGTTTTTGCAGGCTCTCAAGAGAATTGAACTCTCCGATACCATTCTTTAATTGTACACTGCGATATGTCTACCCCAACTTTAATATGCTTCTGCAAAATGCATTGCAATCTGTGAATCCAGCAGTAACACCATCGATGGGTCCAGAAAAAATTCCTAAGCATATACAATAATCATCTTTCTGCAACAGGGGTCTGGAGTAGCACAAAGAGCGTTGGTTTACTGTCCCTGCTATCTCTTGACTGCCGCCAGAGTCGTGCTGACCTGCTATTTCTTTTAAACTTTTTCACGGTTCTGTAACCCTCCGTGAAGTTCTCCAGTGCATCAATTTTCAAATTCCGTGCAAGATAACTACAGAGAAATAGCGTTTTTATGTACCCACCTACCTGTGTCCAACGCTCGACCACCCAGAGAACACAGAATCTCTATAATACCTATTTTTTAAACTTTCATATTTCTCCACGTTCCTTACCATCGTTTTCATCTGAGGTTAGCACTGTTACCAAAGCAATATCGCCCATTGTACTTTTATTTTCTTGATGTCAACTTTGTGCTCCATGATGCCTTGATTTCAACTTCTTTTATCACTGTATAGGTCTAGTTTTCTTGTAGCTTGTCGTGTCGTCCCGAGTTTTCTTTGCATTTTCCCCTCTATTTTTCCTGTGTACGTTCCGATGTTGTTTCTTGTCCCTGTATAGGTGTAATCTTGTATTCCTCCCTGCCGTGCAGATATCTTCAGTTTTTCTCTTTTTTTTTACGTTTCTTTTTACTCGTGCGGATTTTCTCGATTTCATTTTGTAGTATCGCCATTCCTTTGTGTGCGCCAGCACCAAGACCTCTCGGTTGTTCCTGGGCACTTTTACATTATAATAATTGATAATAATTATTATAATTATAGGCACAGGGGCAGATGGCTGAAAGATCCTGCGTCACCTCCTCCGCGGTCTCGCGCGTGGAGACCATTTTATCGCTGTATAGCGGACATAGATTTTGGGCGCCAATAGCATAGCTAAATGCCCCGCCATGGTGGTCTAGTAGTCATGGCACTCGGCTGCTTATCGAAAGTAGCGGGATAGAATCCTGGCCGCGGCGGCTGCATTTCGGTGGTGGCTAAATGTTGAGGCTCTTGTGCTGTGCGATGTCGGTGCACGTTGAAGAACCCCAGATTGTCGAAATTTCCGGAGCCCTCCACTACGGCGTCTCATAATCAGAGCGGGTTTTGGGACGTTAAACACCACAAATCTTATCAAGCCTAGCTGAACCTCGAACAGACAACGGGTAGTCAAAGCAACGCTTGAGGAAGTGGCGGGATGGGAATGGGAGCTGAGGATGGAGGAGGCTTCTAGGCCTATAGGCAACGTAAGAACGGTGATAAATTTGCGCGTACGAAGTAAAATCAGCGTCCAAAAGAAAGCGTAAACAGTAGTTTAGCGGCAGATACGTTATTCATGCTTAGGGCATCAAGTTAGGCTGAGAGAGACGTTTTTCGGCTACCAGGAATGACGGAAGGCCTCGCAGATGACGCTGCAGACGAAGAGACGCCTACCGCCTTTGAGTTGCTTTTACAGATGCCGCATTGCCCACTTTCACTTTCTTCGCCTTCGGGTGCTTAATACTACCGCTGGAACCAGTTGTCCGCTCCCTCAACCGCCCCTACAGAACATATGAAGAAATTTTCCGAAGAAAAGCTGTGCCGTTCGGGACCCTCCGACGCGTCATGTATTTAACCAATCTTTATTCGTGCGACAGTAGTGTGTGTCACACGGCAGGATATTTGCTTGATGTTAACAGTTGGACAATCGGCGCTCTGCATCATCGAGATCATCATTTATTTACTTACTTTTAAAGTTATTTCATTATCACAATTTACTTATCGATTCCGTGAGCCTTTTCATCAGCCCATACAGGAACTGGAGTTACAAAAATAAAAGTGAGAATAGCAATGAAGCAAAGAAGGCACAAACACTAAAATAAAGCTCGCGAAACTCAACTCTCTCAGCTGATATAAGAAACCAAGGCCCACAAGACACTTAGAGATTAGTTTTGTGGCGCCGTTGTAGTTACAAAATTATGAGTGCAGTAAGTACCACTTTACAACACTTTGGAATACTGCGGTCCGAATAATGCATCATGCAATAGCGTGAAATTACACATGCACTGGTGTCATTACTCTTGTATTCTCTAATGCTATCTTGCGCAATGAAAGTATCGCACCAACTTTACGACAAATGCATTTACACAGTGCAGCTGATAAGTTTCTTTGGCGAGGTGTACCACGATTAATTCGTTCGGGAAAAAAGAAGCACACACGGACAGCGCTGTCAGTGTGTGCTTCGCTGTCCGTGTATGCTTTGTCGTCGTCTGCGTTGTAATTTTGGCGCTGTACACGTCACGTAGAGATGACTGAAGATAAAGTTTGTTGGCTTTCCGTTCTATTAACTTTATTGACGCTTTAGTCAACGAGATGGCTTCTCCTAACTTTGTTTATTTTTGTGGAAGGAATGTACGAACTTATGCACTAGTCGTGTCTTTTTTCTTTTACCTCGAACGAGAATATTATGCAGCCGCGCTATCCTAGCAGGTGGCGGGTGAAAAATAGTAACATTTATGAAGTAGACCACCTACGGTTTGAAACCGTCTAAAATTTACGTCTGTGCAATAGCGAACGGCTGTTACTGTAGCTGGGCACTCTGTGACATGCCTTACAAAGGCAACAGAAGCCCCGCTTGAGCCGTGAAGCCAACCCGACGTTTCTGACGCCACAACAGTCAAGGAAGTGCCTAATTTTGTAGTATTATCTTCATTTGACAACCCTGTCACATAAAAAAAGTTTTGATCAGACAAATTCTCGCTCTCTATTACAAAAGAATCTTTCGCGCAAATTATCGCCATAAACTTTTCTTAGTAGGGGCAGATATGAGTTTTTTAGTGCTTTTCAACAGAGCGAACCTGTCTGAATTTTTGACTTGCGTAGGAGAACGTCGATAGAAAATTGGTCACCTTGCGGAGGTACCGGCGTCATCTATGGCGTGATGGAGTATGCCAAAATAAAAAAAAATGAAATAGCAGGAAAGCGAGAGGCCACGATTTCGATTGTGCGCCGCGGGACGGGAAGAGGACGGACGGCAGGAAGAATGGCAGATGCAGAAAGTCAGCACGCTAGTTCAGACGTAAGCGACAAGCACAGTGTACACGAGCGGCACAATCGTAATATTCTAAGCAGGGGACTCATTAGGCAACCAATAGCTCAGGAGGATGTAGAACAAGAAGCAAGTAGAACACACACACACACACACACACACACACACACACACACACACAAACACACACACACACACACACACACACACACACACACACACACACACACACACACAAAGTGCCGGCGTCGCCATTTCAATGCGACTGCCAGTTCTTTAAGGAACTGTGTGGATATTCTCGTCTGGTATGCGCTTCTGTATAGTTTAGCAACGGTCTGATGTTCGTACGTGCCGAATGTTCGACCCTTACCTGCGGATTCTGGAACTAAAGGAGTGAACGATATTCAGAATCTACATACTACTCTTGTCTGCTTTGTCTAGACGCAAGAACCGAGGATACGGGCTATCGGTACTAAACAGCTCAAATCCTGCGTCGCATGAATTTCGACACTGCCCTAGGAGAGACTACGGCCTAAAAGATTCTGGTAGATGCCCTTCCTTGCGGAGACACAGTCATCTTCATGTTTTCACCTACCAACTTGCCGGGGACACTTTCCCGCGGCGGTCGCATCCTTATTTCTTCTTAACTACTAGCAGCCAATGCGAACTTATGTCTGTTCAATTTCCGAAGGTGCGCTAGTCATCCACGGGTCATATTCGTGTGACATGGCTGCTTAATTTTCCCAAAGGTATCCGTTCTCTTACGACAATGTCCACTAGCTTCAGGGTGCTCATGTGGCCAATCATAGCGTGCGAATTTTCCTTGCTACATATATATCCATGATAGAGAACGTTGTAGTTTCCATGACTAATATTGTGTCTTTCTCACGTACGCCTCATTCACCGCCGTTTGGCATTTTTTTCAGTGGGCGACTGGTTCGACCTACGGGCGAGAAATTCATCTATAGATCCGTCGTCCAAAGTGCGTGTTACCAACAATATCAGTTTCATATAAAAACACACTCAAGGCACGTCTATAACTCGTCCTGCCAGAACATATTGAAGAGAAGTAAATCTAAGTCTTAGCGGATGTTGCAAATAAAACACTTTTATGATAGCTCGTCTCTCCGTTATATCTACGAGTCGTATTGCTCGGCACTTTCGCCTGCTGTTTTTAGACACGTTGCAGCGAAAGCGGTTCGCGAATGTTTACATCCTTAGTTGTTCCTTTCTTCCGGTGAAAGCGCTGCAATGGCGGTTATGTGTTGTGACGTACCAGCTTCCCTCACGATACGCCTACAATTAAAGAAAGCTTGTCGAAGCCTTATGCAAATCCTGATTAAAATACGCTCAAGCCACGACTGCGCATAGTATTCTTTATGGTGTTTAAGTTGACCCGCGCCAGTGCTCTAAACGAAGCTACACGTTGTTGCTACGAGCATGAAACGAAGCTAATATACAGGGTGTTTTTTTAGCTGCAACAATATTTTTGAAATCACTGGAATGTCTTGTGTACCATTTGAGTGTACGGATTGGCGGACTCCAGATACAGAGCAATTTCGGCACCTGTGTGCATAATTAGCGACATTACGCTAAGTAACGTTTTAATGATCAGTAATTGGTGGTTACACCAAATGAGTACTTTGGAGCCCGTCCTCGACACTACCTATCACAACGATCAAATTTTGAATAGCGGAGTGCATGTCGGAGCTACGCGAACAATTAGTTCCCCTTGGCACTCTCCTTGAAACCGAAACTGGCCGGAAAAAGAGCGTCTGTGACGTCAATGTCACCGCCCCCCCCCCCCCCCGGATTTCGTCACTCGCCAGCGGCGCCCAACGCCGCAGATAGCAAGGAGATAACGCGAGCTGCTCGCGCGGCCGGAGCGGCCGGAGCGGCGAACACGGGCGAGTGACGAAAGCCGTGGGGGCGGTGACAACGACGTCACAGACGCTCTTTTCCCGGCCAGTTTCGGTTTCAAGGAGAGTGCCAAGGGGAACTAATTGTTCGTGTAGCTCCGATATGCACTCCGCTATTCAAAATTTGATCCTTGGAATAGGTAGTGTAGGGGACGGGCTCCAAAGTACTCATTTTGTGTAGCCACCAATTCCCTATTGAAAATCCGCCTGCCACCCATCACCATAATCCACCATAACCACCAACTCAATGGTGGTTTTTATGGTGGACATGGTGGTTAAATGCCGATTGATGTTATGTGCCTCGCTGAAAGCACATTTATTTGGTTGAGCCCGTCCAGGCCTTTCATGCACCTCCATGCAGTTGTTTACTATTGTGTAGACAAAAAAAAAAGCACAGAAAAGTGAGAGTTATGTACAAGGTATGCGTCTTCTCTGGTTAAGAGAAGGCACCTTCAGTGTTCGTTTGCTGTTGTGATTTGATGCTTTATTTGCTTCACCATAACTGCGACGTACCTGGGCGCAGTTGTAAAAGAGGATGGGGCGCATTCAGCCAATTAGGTGTGCATTTAATGAAGCACAAAATATCACCCACCATGTAACCACCATGTCCACCACAAAAACCACCATCCCAATGGTGGTTATGGTGGACTATGGTGATGGGCGACCAGCGTATTTTCAATAGGGTTACTGATAATTAAAAAGTTACTTAGCGTAATTTTGTTATTTATGTACACAAGTGCGGAAATAATTCTGTATCCAGAGGCCGGCAATCCGTACACTCGAATGGTACGCAAGACATTCCCGTGATTTATGTTCTTCGAATTTAAAAAATTTGTTGCAACTAATTAAAAACACACTGTATTTGTTCGCTGCCGTCGCTAACATTTCAGCCTTCGTATTATATAACGTAATCTGAGCATTCTTTCCGAATAACCTCATTTATTAAGCTGTTATAAATATTTATTCAACCTTTATTCTGGTCCCTAATAAAAATTACATTGAAGGAGCTTTAAAGGGACTGACAACCGATCTTTACGGACCCTTCTTTTTATGGCGCAATGGAAAGCTCGCCCCCTGTACTGTTTTCACCTGCAGCGGTTACTTCCAAAAGCGCGTGGATAGTTCGCACGCAGAATTTTTCGATCTGAGAAGCCTCTAAAAAAGACAGAGTGCGCACTCTAGCAACGTTGAAAAGTGATCGCGATGGCGATAATCCGCCTCGCTTCCGGACATCGTTCTGCTTTCGCAGGAGTGAGCGTAGCTTTGATTAACCACCCACACTTTGACCTGTTCGACTACATTTTGAAACAAAAAGACGGTGCGACGAGCTGGCATTGTTTGTCAGGCGGATCTTGTTTTGTAAGGCGTTCTTTCGCATGTCCGCACCTACTTCATGAATGGCCGCGCTCCGGCGCCGCCACTCTGGCCATAGCCGAGCCATACCATGCCAGCTAGATCCGAAACCGCGTTTTCGCACGTGACGACAGAAGCGTGCAGTAGCAACGCGCGCTACAAACAAAGGGTTATCTGCACATTGTAAGTGACAAAAAGCTTATAATATCAAAAGTTTCATGCCGTCCGATACTAATAAACAGATAAAATATCGCGTAAATTTGCAGAAGGTCACGTGACCGCACTCTAACTCTAGTTCGTATGTTACCGCTTGAGTTACCAGGCGTCAGTTTTCGCGAGTTTGCACGAAGAAATCAAAACATAAACCCGTGTTTATTGAAGAAAAGTGGCGTCGTTTGAGACAATGGAACACATAATCTTTCCGCCAGTGGGTTCATCTCAATTCAAGTTTTGGGTGGTTGTCTGTCCCTTTAAAATCTATTAGGAATGTGAACATCCTGAGTCCTGTGTGTTTACTGTAGTGTCTGCGTCTAAAAAGTAGCGCTGAATATTTCAAGCAACAAGTGTGAACATAATGTATTCCGAAACTAATGAGCACCTGTTTTTCCCCTCATGTCCCTAAAAAGTGCACGAAACTTGAAAACCTATCAAGCGTCTAAGCGCCTAACAGCATATACGTTGTGTTCGCACGAAGCAAGCATCAGCGATCCACGCAGACTACACGTATGAATGGGAAGAAAGGGCGATGAGTATGACCAACCTTTATCATTGAGTCAAAGTGGTAGTAGCCGGATCTTAGTCATTGCCGTATAGCTCAGTACAGGTCAAGAAAATAGCGTCGTCTGCCGTTAAAGGACCCCCCTCCGGTCTGTAGTCTCGCTCTGTCACCGTGACGTCGCTGCTGAAAGCCTCCGCGCCGCGCTCTGATTTCTTTCTTGAGCGCAGCGCGGAGGCAGTCTGACGCGACGCCACGGTGACAGAGCGACACTATTGGCTATAGGGGGGTCCTTTCACGGGCAGACGTAGATTTTTTCTTGACCTGTACCCGAGTATATGGAATTATCAATCATAGAAGGTCGAGATGGTAATGTCGTAATTTGGCAGTGGAACTGTAGTGGAGTCTCACCGTAAAAAAAGAGGTCCTTCAGATGGATAGACAGAAAGTTTATTTGTGTCCTTGCTGGGGTCAAGGGTGACGGGGGGTGAGAGATGAGCCCCTCCGTAACGTCCCTTCCTCAGGCGGCGGCCAGACCTTGAATCCTGGCGGCGTCTTCGGCCAGCCGGACTGCCCGCTGCTGGTCCTCCGGGCCATCATTAGATCCATTAGATGTCATTCATTAGATGTCATTCTAACAAGCCGCAAAATTTTCTACTGCAAGAAACGTTGACGGGCTCATTCAACCCTATTGTGCTGCAGAACTCACGGCATTTGGGGCAGCATAAAATGGGCCTCTGCTCTTTCATCTCGATGAGGCTCACCACCACAGTTCATGATCTTTCCATGCACTGTATTAAGACTGAGCACTTGTTAATTGAGGTCGTACCAAGCCTAGCAACAGCCTTGTCATTCCTTATCCTCAACATTTAATCACGCTTAGGAATAGAAGGAGGAAGACGAAATGATCGCTTCCCAGAACACTTGTCCCAGAGACTGCGATATTTTTCAAGTTTTTCTTTGGTGGTTGCCGGAGAATCCGCTTCCACAACTGCGGAAATGGACGTCGATTGATTTGTGGGGTTTAACGTCCCGAAACCAGCTCTGATTATGAGAGACGCCGTAGTGGAGGGCTCCGGAAATTGACGTTGATTCACCATGAACTCTGCCTGATCCCTCCACTTCGTCTGCAGCCGGTGCGAGAAAGCGTTCCGGCCAAGAACGACACCCACAACGAATATACGCTGATATTTTCTAGTAATAAGAGCTCGTACGACAGCGACTTCATGTGTATCACAAGGCGTAAAGCACAACGGGGACTTCTCATGGCATCTTCCCCAAATAAGACCCGTGAGCCACCGATTAATGCAGTTTTATTTTGTGCCTCTGCGTGCTATTGATAGCCTGAACAGGCTCAGTCGTGGAGCTACATCTGTGTCTCTTGAGGCCCACGTCCAGGGACAAATCACAGATGTGAGTATCAACGGTCGCAAGAATGCTGTCGCTATAGGCGTTAAGCAGAACAGTGCTCTGAGTGCGCTAAGCAACGTCACGGTGTTGCGGAACAGTAACGCGCGTTTCTACGTACGAGATGGCAAGGACTCTACGGTAACTGTTATATACGATGTCGGCACTCCCATCAGTTTTCGAAAGTGCCATTCCTGTTCTGATCAACCGGTGTCGGAAGGCGTAGTCGTACTGCAAGCCCGTCGTCTTGGTAATTCTCTCTGTGTAAAGCTCGTCCTTAAAGGGAAGGAGCACCATCGCAAGTCAAAGTCGGTCATTTTCGTCACAGTGCTCAGCCTTTTGTGCCTAAACCACTTAAGTGCCGCAATTTATTGTAGATGGGTCACGATAGTGCTGTTTGCAAAAGTTCCGCCATGTCCTCGCGATGGTCAGTCGCACAGTACGGACACCTGCCAAGCAAAACATCTTAAATGTGGCAAATGTGATGGCCCTCACGATGCATCTACCAATGATTGCCCTTATATGCAGAAGGAGATGGATGTTTTGAAGGCAATTTATTTATTTATTTATTTTCACATACTGCAGCCCAGTATCGCAGGAGTGGGTACAGGTCGGTTTAAAAAAGAGAAGAAACCGAAAACAGGGGAGATAAACACGAACAATGACAGGTCAGAGAAATACAAAAATACCAAACGAAATTATATAAACATTATAAAGCAAGAAGCGACGATTAGGGTATAACATCTTTTAGTGCCTTCAAAAATTCATCTTTCGGTAACGAACAAGTGTGGCCTGGTGTGGTATTCCAGAGTACATCGGGGAAAAAGTGTACTTGAAGAAGTCTGTGCGATGATGAAAGACAGATAAGTTGAGCGCATGGTTGTTTCTGGTGGCAGGTGTTTTGGCAGGTGTTATGTAGTTGTTGTGCGATGAATACGGCGGCGAATTGAAAAAACAGTGGAAAAGTTTCAGAGACCCGATGTCGCGTCTTTTATAAAGTGAAGTTAAACCGAGGTGCGTTAGATGGGATGATGGCGAAAAAGTACAATCATAGCCTCTGTAAATAAAGCGAATAGCTTTTTTCTGGATGGATTCAATGCGTTCGAGATGGTTCGATTCACAGGGAGGCTGCTGTCAAGGTGCGACGTTGGCATGATTGTCGCCGGACGCCTTCTAAGTCTGTGGCCAAGCCTACGGATTAGCCTCTTCCACTGCCTAGCAACTCACCACTGCAAGAATTTGGCAATGCCACAAAAAAAGCTTCCTAAGAAGGACAGATCACTGGCCCATCTGACACATACCCTGCTCTGAAGACGACAAACTTGTATGAGATCGGGCTATTGCGCATGCGTGCAGATAACGTTTGCCATTTCTTTCTTTGCCTCTGCCTTTCGCTGCCCATGCGGCTGCATAAGAGCTGCGAATAAAAGACCAAGCGGTCATTCTTTGGTGCACGACGTGTTGCTTCCTTCCGTGGAACACGATTCATGGTGTTAGAAGTTGGATAGTCTCGGCAGCAGTATGGATGTCGTCAAGCCCCCGGAGCCACTGCAGCTTTCCGAAAACTTGAGCAGAAACTGGATGCTGTTCAACCAAAAGTTGGGGCTCTTCTTGACAGCCACGTCGTCAGAAAAGCGAAAGACAGAAGCTGTGAATGCAGCTATACTCTTCAACGTCGCAGGTGATGACGTGTACGTGTGATGACGTCGCAGGTGATGACCTGGACGTGTACAACAACTCCGTGTTTGCCAAAGGTGAGATGAGAGAAGACTATCAAACTTTTGTTTAAAAGTTAGAACAGTACTGCGTCCAACAGGGCAGTGAGGTCTATGAAAGGAATGTGTTCCGCCTTCGACTACAGGAAGAGAGAGAAAAGTTTGAAAGAGTTTTAAGGGACGTTAAGAAGCAAGCGAAACTTGCTTCTTAAAGTCAGTTACCTTGACTTCAGAAGTCAAGGGGACTGCAGACGCCTCTAAAATCAGAAATGGCGCCGCCTTGCTTCAAAAACACGGAAACGACGACTGGCGCCCTATCACGTACGCATCGCGGGTTCTGATTGATTGATTTGATTTGTGGGGTTTAACGTCCCAAAACCAGCTCTGATTATGAGAGACGCCGTAGTGGAGGTCTCCGGAAATTTTGACCACCTGGGGTTCTTTAACGTGCACTGACATCGCACAGCACACGGGCCTCAACATTTCGCCTCCATCGAAATGCAGCCGCCGCGGCCGGGATTCGATCCCGCGACCCTCGGATCTGCAGCCGAGTACCTTAGCCACTAGACCACCGTGGCGGGGCCGCATCGCGGGTTCTGAGCGAGAAGGAAACACACTATGCTCAAATCGAAAAGTAGGCACTGCCTATGGTTTCTGCGTGCGAAAAGTTTCACCAGTTGTCTACGGCCACAGGATTCTTGCTGAAACTGACACGGGCCTTTGATATCCGTCGCCCAAGAAAAATGCTGCGGACATGCCACCGAGAATGCAGCAATTTTTCAACTGTCTTTTGAAATACGACTGTCTTTAAGCCACCCCCCCCCCCCCCCCCACCACACACACACGCACAAAAGCGAGACGCCAACAGCGAGAGGGCAGGAGAGGAGGAATGGCAGGTGCAGACTGTGAGCATGTTAGTTGTGACAAGGGACGCGCACAGTGAAGCTTTATCGGCTTCATTTTGAAGAGTTGTGATGGTTGGGTTGACGTGCTATGTGCCGGGATGCTACGAGAACAGCGTAAAAGTGCCTTCGGTTTCTCGTGTTCCCGAAGGATACTAGGCTCCGGTAGGAACTGTTGCGTTGGACTGAGCGGCGCGTACGGCAAACGAATTTTTCAGCAGTGTTTATGAATTTGGTGCTTTCAATGCGCGGCATTTTAGCAGTGCTCTACAGCGTCATACTAGGTTAGGCGCATCACGGACAAGTCTATCAGTGCCTGCAACGATTCGCAGCGTGTACGTGATCGCCTTGCTGGGCAGTAATCGCCAGCGGCGGCAGACTGGATACAACTTGATCCAGGCAAATAGCGATCGCTAGAAGATGCCTAAATTGACGTCTTACTAAAAGCGATGACGACTGTCAAGCGTCCAGCGTGAACGAGGTATCCCATACAAGTCCACCTTAACTGCAGTGCATAGTTCACGCCGCGCACGGCGATTGCTCAGCTACGCCGTCACGGCAATCAATTGCCTTGCCGGTGTTTCAGTTTTCAATGTGTCATTTTATTACGAGCACAAGGTGGAGCGGAAATGCCAGTAACAAACAGTAACATCTTCTGATCGTTAGCGGCTCGTATGGCGTCATAGTCCCGCAGAGGCACGGTCCGATGCAGTTTCGAAGCGGTAAGGCCTAGCGACGACATCGGCGCCGAGCCTTCGGGTGTGAGGGCGGCGTCTGGGGTGAAAGTGTGCCAGGCTGTGTTTTTGCGTACGTGAAATAATCTACATTGAAATATTACTTCTTCATTAAACCTGACGAATGAAATATTCACTCTATCATGTAGAGAAGCACAAACATTTCGTTATGGTTAACGGACGGCAACACTCCTTCCGCTATGGTAAAAGCGAAGGAGTAAAAGTAATCAAATATGCCGCATTATTTTTGAAATATTAGACAAACAATTGTTCTCCATTATGTTGAAATAACAACCTCATGTTGAAACAACGTCATGGCAAACTTACATTTAGATAGCAAGGTATAAGAATATCGGTCCAAATCGTCGCTTATTTACATGATTAACCTTCTGCTCACCTGTCCACTCGGGCAACCCAAGCGCAGGGTCATATATAGACAACGTTGCAGTGGCAGTGTGTGTCGCCCAGAAGGCTTGGCGTTATTTATGTGCGAGTCTGTGTTGTTCTCGCTCTTTCTTCGTTCATTGGCTTTCACACTGGAATTCTCTTTTGGGCATTGCCCCAATTATTTTTATTTTTCATTGCCTTCTGCCCGATATACCTTTTGGTGGAGCGGGCTTCCCCCAATTTTACTTTTACGTTTTTTTTAATTCGCATACAGGGGGTACACTTTGCAATGTACCTTGTGACCTGAATATGTCACTGTGCACTGTACTCATAATTGTATTTCGATGATGCAATGATGAGCAATCGTAAATTAGTGTAACATGACGATCCCGAGCCATTTTTGATTTGTTACTGTGCTTATAAGAACCAAAGAGTATCACGCCTACTTAATGGCATTTAGGAGCGGTGAGGGTAGGCAGTTACTCACCGTTGTTGGTAATCACAGAGAAGTAACACTTGCTAACTGCCTTTAATAACGGCGGGCGTAGTAACAATTACTACCCTCGCCGTTACTAACTGCGACTACTGACAGGGCAGTAACTATGTGACAACTGCTACTACCCAAAAGTAGCAAGTAGCGCAACATTTTTTAGAGCGTGAACCCTGAACGAACACTAACGCCACCTGCACACTTATTTTACAGCTCCAACTCTAATACGTAACACCGAACCACTTTCCATGAGCAAGCACGCAAGTAGCGTAGCGTCGTCGTCAGCTCCAGGACTCGATATGGGGCGGCAGCGCGGTTTAATGGCGAAAGCATAAGCTATGAGGTAAGGGCGGAGCGATTTGTTCGTGCTCGTACACTCAGCGGGCACCTATGCGGCATGACTAGCGGCGCAATGCAAATATGAATGGAATTAGCGGCGACATTCTGACCACACCGCAGATGCGGGAGAATTGCTGAAGTGTGGAATAAGTTTTTGCCTTGCAATGAGAGTAGACATGATAATCATAATGAATATCGCTCAGCGGGTTAGTGCGCGCTAAGCATACTTACACTGAAACGGGGTAAGTACTAAAATAAACGCGAAAATAAAAATTTCTTAAGCCATCCGGCCTGCGTCGGAGACGCTGCACAGTGCACGCGTAGGTTAGATTTTACCGCGTGCTCTTTCATCCTGTTCTTTAGGTCTTACCATATTCCGGCTCCCGGGCGCCCTCTGCTTACTCTCACTGACTACTTTTTTTCATTTATTTTCACCGTCTCCCCATTTTCACCTTCCTCTTCTCCTGTTCAGCTTCTTCGTCACCATCTTATTCGCCGACTCGTTTTTTCTCTTCACCGTCTTTTCCCTCGTATTCATTGATATAAGCCGGTGCAACACACGGCTGGTAGCAAATGTTTTTAAAGGCCAATCGCACAAATCCGAGTCGGACCTCAGAATACAAAGTGTTTTGTCATGTGGTGGGAGCCAATGGTAGGTGCCGGTAGCTCTTCCGCCAGATGTGATGGTTCGTGGGCCCAGACACTCAGACAAGGCGGGATGAGGCGTAGACAACGACAAACATTTATAACAGCACGATGAACTTGACATAAACAAGTACTGGGGTCGCTATAGTAGGTGGAAATTGTTCGCGGCGTACAAACGTCTCAACGTTCGCGCATAACGTTCACACACGTGCACAACTCGCACTGTTTCACTCGCTCGGTGTCGATCGTGTGGCAGTGCGGCACCGGTGCGGCGTCGCTACGGTGCCGCCGTGGCCGCAGTACCAACCCTGACTCCGGACGGCGTCGTTCTGGATGTGAGGCCAGGCCAAGTAGACGGCGGCGACGAGTGGAGCATGGCCTAGCCTGTGGCCACGAGCACAGGCTCCGCTAGTAGGCGCTAGGGAGGCCACCAGCGTGGAGGAGCCTCCGGAAACAGTGGAGGAGCCGCAACGGACAGGTAGCCGAGGCGGTTGCTCCCCGAGAACGGACGTCTCATCCGAGAACAGACGGGGGCCACAACGGACCGGCAGCCGTAACGGTCGCTCCCTGTGACAAGGGCTCGTACCCAAGAAAAGACGGGAACTGCAACGGACCGGAAGCCGTTGGTCCCCGCGTGCAGGATGTCTTGGCTGCTCGCTTCCTGGCCTGCCTCGCTGCCACGCGCTTCACGGGCTCCACTCTCGTTCCTAGCGCCTTCCACGAGCAGCGCCACTGCACACAACACACACATCTTCTTCTCGCTCTAAGTCCGATGAACTTTTTAGTTCAGGCCGCCACTCGTCACACATATCAGAGCCGTGGCTGAGAATGCAAGACGCCTAATCAAGTGATGAGAATCTAGCTCTATTTTGGGAACATTTCTACAGATCTGAGTTAAATTACGCACAGGCATATGGGCTTTGCGCTGTGGGCTTTTGCCTCAGCAGCGAAGAAATGAAACAGCTGACCACTCATAGACACCAGCCAAAGGACAAGTTTCGCTTCACGTGACACAGCCACCGTCGTTATCAGCCTGTCTATGCGCACTGCTGGGCAAAGGCCTCTCCCATAGATCTCCATATATTCCGGCTCCCGGGCGCCCTCTCCTTACTCTCACTGACTACTTTTTTCATTTATTTTCACCGTCTCCCCATTTTCACCTTCCTCTTCTCCTGTTCAGCTTCTTCGTCACCATCTTATTCGCCGACTCGTTTTTTCTCTTCACCGTCTTTTCCCTCGTATTCATTGATAAAAGCCGGTGCAACACACGGCTGGTAGCAAATGTTTTTAAAGGCCAAGGAGGAGGAGGAGGAAGGGGAAAACAGAAAGGCAGGGAGGTTAACCAGAAGGGCGTCCGGTTGGCTACCCTACACTGGGGGAGTGGGAAGGGGGAATAGAAAGACGGGAGAGAGAGAAGGAAGGGGAATAATGAAAAAGACGTTGTCGGACAAGTCCAACTGTCAAAGGCGTTCACGCAAACCAGTCGTCTTGAGAAAGCGTAAAAGTGCTTTCAGTGCCTTGTGGGCCGACGAGCGATGAGGGCGGTGTTCGAGTAGCATCTGTAAGGACAGTGGCCGATCGTCAAGGTGGTGTAGCGTCTCAGCAAGGATTTTCCTTTCCTCGACGAATCGCGGACAGTGGCACAGCAGATGGTCCAGGGTTTCGTCGGTGTCGCACATCTCGCAGGTTGCACTGTCGATCGCTCCAATTAATGCGGAGTATGCCTTTGTGAAGGCAACTCCCAGCCAAAGTCGACAAAGAAGCGAGGCCTCATGTCGAGGAAGTCCTGATGGAGGGCGGAGATGCAGGGAAGGGTTTAGCTGGTACAGTCGCGTTCGTGTGATGTTTGGTGAGTTCCACTCAACCAGTGAGAGACGGCGTGCCAGGTGTCGAAGCTGCATTGCAGCATCTGTCCTTGAGAGTGGAATTGAAATAATGTTCGCTTCTTGATGTGAAGTGCGAGCTGCGCCATCTGCGGACTCGTTGCCGCTGATTCCGCAGTGACTGGGCACCCACTGAAAGTCAATCTCGTGGCCATTTTCTCGGAGGTGGTGGTGAAGCACGATTACATCTTACGTCAGCTGCTCGTGGCATCCGCGCCTAAGAGCTGACCGTATGCATTGCAACGCCGCCTTCGAGTCCGAAAACATAGCCCATTTCCTCGGCCGCTCAGTACGGATGAATTCTAGCGCACGACGTAGAGCCGTGAGTTCTGCCGCCGCGGACGTCGTGACATGAGACGTCTTTAGTCGAATCGTTATCCCCTGCGTTGGTACGATCACCGCTCCGCCAGAACTGGACGACGTAGTCGATCCATCGGTGTATACGTGTACTTGGTTACCGTACCGTTCGTACAACAGGTGTAAGCTGAGTTGCTTTAGCGCAGATACTGGTAGATCTGTCTTCTTCTGTATCCCAGGAATTGTGAGGTGTACTTGTGGGAGACTCAAACACCACGGAGGGAGCACTCGCTTAGCCACAGGCGTGTACCCTGGAGTAAACGCCGCACTGTGTGCATTGACATTAGCGCTGAATGAAGTGCGGGGCCTTGCAGCAACGAGGCTCGCCAGATGGTGTGAGGGAGTCCTAGCCACATGCCTGAGGTGAAGTCGCATGGTCTCAACGGCGATGTGCGTCGTGATAGAGTAATCCTGCGCTATGGCAATGGTTTCAGCCGTTGACGCGCTGCGTGGTAAGCCAAGGCATATCTTAAGAGCTTGTGCTTGAATGCTCTGTATCGTGCGCAGGTTAGTCTTGCAGGTGTTGGCGATAGCAGGTAGGCTGTACCGCAGGAATCCGACAAAGAGCACTCTGTACAGCTGTAGCATAGCGTGTATGGACAGGCCCCAGTTTTTCCCTGCGAGGAATCTGAATAAGTGGCAGATAGCAGTCAGCCGTTTCTTCACGTAGTTCACGTGCGGAGTCCAAGACAGATCTCTGTCAATTACCACTCCCAGGAACCTATGAGTTCGGCAGTATGGTATTACTTGACCGTTAATGGCGATGTTATATGCAAACATCGGTTTCCTGGTGAATGCCACCATTGCACACTTTTCGCATGAAATGTCTAGTCCTTGTTTCTGAAGGCAACGTGACGTCGTCGTGACTGCCTTCTGAAGCCGAGCACGAAGCTGAAGCCGTGTCACAGCGGACGTCCAAACGCAGATGTCATCGGCATAGATGGAAAGTCGTACGGTGCTGGGCAGATGATTTACTAATCCAATAAGGGCTAGGTTAAAAAGCGTTTTAAAGGCCAATCGCACAAATCCGAGTCGGACCTCAGAATACAAAGTGTTTTGTCATGTGGTGGGAGCCAATGGTGGGTGCCAGTAGCTCTTCCGCCAGATGTGATGGTTCGTGGGCCCAGACACTCAGACAAGGGGGGACGAGGCGTAGACAACGACAAACATTTATAACAGCACGATGAACTTGACATAAACAAGTACTGGGGTCGCTATAGTAGGTGGAAATTGTTCGCGGCGTACAAACGTCTCAACGTTCGCGCATAACGTTCACACACGTGCACAACTCGCACTATTTCACTCGCTCGGTGTCGATCGTGTGGCAGTGCGGCACCGGTGCGGCGTCGCTACGGTGCCGCCGTGGCCGCAGCACCAACCGTGACTCCGGACGGCGTCGTTCTGGATGTGAGGCCAGGCCAAGTAGACGGCGGCGACGAGTGGACCATGGCCTAGCCTGTGGCCACGAGCACAGGCTCCGCTAGTAGGCGCTCGGGAGGCCACCAGCGTGGAGGAGCCTCCGGAAACAGTGGAGGAGCCGCAACGGACAGGTAGCCGAGGCGGTTGCTCCCCGAGAACAGACGTCTCATCCGAGAACAGACGGGGGCCACAACGGACCGGCAGCCGTAACGGTCGCTCCCTGTGACAAGGGCTCGTACCCAAGAAAAGACGGGAACTGCAACGCACCGGAAGCCGTTGGTCCCCGCGTGCAGGATGTCTTGGCTGCTCGCTTCCTGGCCTGCCTCGCTGCCACGCGCTTCACGGGCTCCACTCTCGTTCCTAGCGCCTTCCACGAGCAGCGCCACTGCACACAACACACACATCTTCTTCTCGTTCTAAGTCCGATGAACTTTTTAGTTCAGGCCGCCACTCGTCACACATATCAGAGCCGTGGCTGAGAATGCAAGACGCCTAATCAAGTGATGAGAATCTAGCTCTATTTTGGGAACATTTCTACAGATCTGAGTTAAATTACGCACAGGCATATGGGCTTTGCGCTGTGGGCTTTTGCCTCAGCAGCGAAGAAATGAAACAGCTGACCACTCATACACACCAGCCAAAGGACAAGTTTGGCTTCACGTGACACAGCCATCGTCATTATCAGCCTGTCTATGCGCACTGCTGGGCAAAGGCCTCTCCCATAGATCTCCATATATTCCGGCCCTGTGATATCTGGGTACAATTTATCCCCGCAAACTTCCTGATCTCATCTGCCCATCTAAGCTTCTCCCACCCCGTGCCCCGCTTGGCTTCGCTAGGAATCCACTCTCTTACCCTTAATGACCAATGGTTGCCTTGTCTTCGCATTACATGGCCCGCCCATGCCCATTTATTCTGCCTAATTTCTGTTAATATGTCCCTGACACGCTTTTCTTCCCTAACCCACTGCGTTATCTTCTTCACCCTTAAGGTTACACCTACCATTTTGCGTTCCATAGCTAGCTGAGTAGTCCTGAATTTAAGCTGAACCTTCTTGTTAGCCTCCAAGTTTCTGCTCCGTAGGTGAGTACCGGTAAGATGCAGCTGTTATACACTTTCCTCTTCAGAGACAATGCCAAGCTACCATTCATTATTTGACGATGGTTGCCGCATACACTCCACCCCATTTTTATCCTCCTAATTCTCCCAGGCTCATGCTCGGCTCAGGCATAAGTAGACATGGCATAAGTAGACATATTCACTCACTACTTCCAATGCCTCGCCAGCTATCTCAAATCGATGTGCTCGCCCAGGGCTACTGAAGATTAATTTAGTTTTTTGTATCTTACTTTTCAGGCCCGCCGTTCTACTTTGCCTGTTTAGGTAAGTAATCATGCTTTGTAATAAATCTCCAGAGTTACTTAGCAAGGCAATGTCATAAGCCAATCTGAGGTTACTGAGGTACTCCCCATTAACCCTTACACCCACCTGATCCCAATCCATTGTTCTAACTGCTTCTTGTAAACATGTTGTAAATAACATTGGAAAGATTACGTCCCCTTACGCTCTCCCCCCATCAGGCGTAAGACAAAGGGGAAGGACAACAGCGAAGCGTCATCTTTATTTTCTTTCCGCGCGGGTGCGCTGTTGGGTAGTAGACGCCGCTCAAAGAAGGCCGCTACAGGGTTCCCCGTGTAGACTGGAAGTCGGAATACGACGGACGACCGGTTGTGACCATCAGCATAGTGCTAGCTGGGCATTCGAGTATTTCTATGGCGGTATCCATGTAAGCCGGCTGACTGTCTCTTTGCAACCGTTCCGATGGAGAAGGAGTTCGACGACGCCGTTGGCGCAGCAATGATACGCAGTGGTGCAGCAGTGTCTGTCTCTGAGAATGCAATTAATCCAAGTAAACACAGAAGTTCAAATTGATGTGCGCTGCCTGTTGTCGCTGTACAGGAAACCTCAAGTAGAAATGAACGCGTGGAATATCGTCCCAGAAGTAAGGTCCGGAATGAGAACACCCTTCGGGCCGCAGGTGAAACGATCGATCACGAAGAGTATATAGCAGTAACCGTGACATACGTGTAGAGGACGCACGGTGCCAAGGTAAAGGGGGTCGAAAAGACGGTCGAGTGGAAGGAATGCTTGCGAAGGCGTCTTCATACGGTGGGCGATCTCTGTGGTCTGGCAGGGCGGACATGTGCGCGTCCATGAATGTACATCAGCATTGATTCCCGGCCAGAAATAGTGCTCGGCTGAGAAGGCGCTGAATAGCCTGAATGGCTGAGTGCCAGATGTGTAGTGTGGAAAGCGGTTCGATGTAATGAAACCGGAATGCAAGGGCGGAGCAGGTCTGCTGAGACAGCGCACCATAGAGGCTCAGAGGAGAGGGCATAAGCTAAAGTAAAAGAGAACTGGATTCATCCTGAAAAGCATTGAGTTCTTCGCCATTGTTCCGCTTAGTCAATAGCTTTCGACGATCCAACTGCTGCTATGCGAGAAGCATCTTCAGTGGTGTCGGCGCGTTTCACGTGTCGGATGTCAGTGTGAATTCCCCATGTATAACAAAGCTGGCGGAGTTCGCGCGCACATACTTGGATGAGCAAGTGCAGAAAACATATGATAGTGGCTTATGATCGGTCAGCACGGCAAACGCGCATCCATCAAGAAATTGCCGAAAGTGCTGTATCGTAATGTATATGGCTAGCACCTCCTTGCCGAAGGCGCTGTAGTGCGTCTCAGCAGAAAGTAGCCTCCGTGAGTTAAAAGGCAAGGGTGTCCCCTCGGAATTAATGCGCTGTTGTAAGATGGCTCCGACGGCCACGCTGGACGCGTCCACCATCAGCCGCGTTGGTGGTTGGCTGTCACCAATTTCGTTCACTGGAACGAGCCCATAATAGCTTAAGCGGTAGAAATAACCCCGTTCCGTACTCTAAGAATAACTGGACACTGTTGATAATACCGTCTATTCAGTCAATGTTGCTTTCTGGGGTTTTACGTCCCAAACACAGCTCTGATTATGAGAGACGACGTAGTGGAGGGCTCTGGAAATTTCGACCCACCTGGGGTTCTTTAACGTGCACTGATATCGCACAGCACACGGGCCTCAACATTTCGCCTCCATCGAAATGCAGCCGCCGCGGCCGGGATGCGTCTATTCAGTCAAACTTCTTTGGAAGGATAAGTGGCCACCACGTAACAGGGAAATGGGTGCCCAAGAACGCGATCGTGCAATTACGGGCGATTATGATACAATCGACGCGCACAGAAGGTCTTACACTCCTCCTCCGGGAAGCTTTACCGTAGGAAAGCAAAATAAACCTAATGCTAGCCGTTCCCGGCTTGGCAGCACCAGTATAGTCGCACTAAACAGCGACGTTTGCTCTCCGCAAAAGTCACGTACGCAACACCATGGCGTTAATTTCCACGAAAGAAAAAAGCCCGATCGAGTGGTGGCGCTTTGGACCTCTCGAGTCCGGTGTGGTCGCCCGCACGTGCGCACGGTTGCTATTGATTTGAGCGTGGGTGTGTGCGGATCACAGCACCGTCAATTCCTGGAGTATTTGCAGCAGTAACTTGGGAAATCGCAGAGGCAGTTCACTTGAAGTACGGTCCCCTGTAGCTTACTGCGCAGTGCAAAAACTTGCTCTTAAAATACTGTTTTTATGATAGCTGTGACTGCGAGTCTTGTCAGGTCTGCATCGTTCCAGGTCTGTACCATAAGGGTCAGCTGTCTTGTAGCCATCTCCTGTAAGTCATAGCGGATGAAAACGTTCCCAGCCAGCATAATAAACCTAAACCTTATATAATGTATTAGCTTAGGTGGGTCAATGCACAGTCACTAGGCTGAAACGCCGAACGCCTGTGTGAGAGCCACACGAAGCAATTATTTAGTTTTTATAGCTGCGCTTCTGTAGGGGCGTATGTTACCCAGTGGCAGAAATGAAAGAATGTGTACAACGTGCCGAATTGTAATATGCTCTTAGTTGACGGCGCAAGTTTATATCTAGGTGCATAAACGTATAATAAAATCTGGTGTTAGGGTTTGCATGTCAGGCGCATGCAAGAAGAAAAGTTTGCAATAAGAATGCAAAAAATGTTTTCGGATACGAAGTTATTGCCGTTAAATTTACTGTTCATGCTAATTAACGTCCGTGGGTCAGTTCAATGCTCCGACGAAAGAATGCTGCCAAGTTGGCGTACGTTCCACTATAGCCGCTCGCCGATGCATAATTAATTTAACCTTTATCCGCAGTTAAGACGAACGATCATTGTGTATGGTAGTGCCGTAGGTATGGATATTCCAGTGAATATCCTCATCGACACGTCCCTAATGCATCATTTCCGCGACGAATGCTTATATCATTAGCAGCGTCATTAAAAATTTCCAAAGACGGTGAGTTGCAAACATCCGATTTGTTCACACGCATACATGACTTGTTTCGGTGATCACACACAGTAAGACGGCGTTCGAAGCCCTCAGTGCGCACTAGCTTCTGCGTTGGCGATCGTGCTCTCGATACAAAACTTCAACACGATTTCTACGTACTCGCGTAACAAGAACTTACCTGGGTATTTGATCAAGAAGGTAGAAATCATATACTGAATCTGCCTTAGCTCAATTACGGCACCTAGGCCCCAACTTATCGAATAGCGCTGAGAGCGCATAATAAAGAGAGACGCCGTGAGTTGTGTCTCACCATGATGGGGTTGTAAAACAAAAGCCTGACGCATGCACAACGAAATCCGGTAAGGGACTTGTACGCAGTGACAGTTCTCCATCAAGACCTATTAGAGCAAGTACTTCAAAGCGAGGGGAAATAAGACAAACGAACACAAATAGTGAATTGCAACTGAATTAACAATTCGAGAGAGCACCCATTTTAATGGAATTTCAATCATGGGTTCACCTCGCTAGTTTTACACTATTTTACACTCTTCCGTAGCTTTTTTTTTTCCCTCACAAGTGCGACATCAATGCGGTGAGTGAGTTCCACGCAGCTGCTGACGTGATCGCAAGTTCAAGGAAAATCTGCGCAGGTTGTATTGTTCAACGACGACATTTCTTCCAAGATGTCTAACTAATGTCAAGTTTAGAAGGCAGAGTGAAACGGGAGAGCATAGAAATCAGCGCACCGTTGATGATCTTTGGTGATGTGCCATCACATCAGCATTTTAGATATGACACTTCGCACATGCCCATAGAGCGAGGTTAACATTTTCGTTTCCGTGATCAGTATGCTAGCTGATTTACTTCATATGTAGTGGAATGTCCAGCCTATTCGTCGGATAAACCAAGGGTCCTTCGCTTAAATGTGTGACACTTTACAATTGGTCTCACACTCGCGGGAAAACCGCTGCCTTCTTTACCGAAGGAGTTATGGCCGCTGAATTTAACGTCGGCTGGTTCCACATTTCTACTTATTTGACCTAGATCTTGCTTTCATGAGATACTGAGGAAAGTTCATTAAAATCTTTGAATGATAACTGTCCGTCTCTGCAATCGCAAGTACTCCAGAAATGAATAAAAGTGATTGGGTTCTAACACTGCCTAAAATCGTTCAGGCATGTGTCATTGACATGAATATCCACCCCGGATATTGCGGCAAATTGCATTTTTAAATAAAGCAATGCTCTCGCAACTTACGTGTTTTGCCGTATGCAGGTGTTCACAAACTGCGCGAAAAAACAGCGCGAATTTGTGGCTTCATGACACCCGCCTGCTGAACATTCTCCTCTAGCCCTGTGCTCTGGTTATCACCTTTTGCTTTTTCCTGTTTCCCTTTTTTACCACTGTATATATTTATCTTCGTTCTTTATAAACTTGGTCGCCAAATAGCGCCTCCAGTGTTGCCTTTTCACGCTGTCCCCTTCTCTTATTGCGCTGTTTTCATCATGAACCCACATGACATCCTCAACCTTTTTGCTTTAGCGCGGAAACATATATTTACGCACCAAACTTCAGTTTTTTTAACAAAAACAAAGCTGATGCGAGAAAGAATATGGCTGCTTTTATCGCGTCGTTTTTTAGGAACCATTTCACCGCGGCTTTCGGTATTGCTTCGGGATTTAAGTTCGTCTAGTAATGACAATACATGCGATTCTTAACCTCTCGGTGTGGGGCTGTGCGTGCTCTAACAGCGCTCATTCACGTGAACGCGTCAATCATATAAAAGTTCTGTTAAACCATTTGTAAAGAAGTTGAGACGCTCCATCGTTTGCTCGATACGTTGCACAGCTATCTAGACAACGGAATGAAATGAGGTCGTTTTGAAAATAAGTGGCATGCCATTCAAATATTCATGCATTGGAATTTCGATCGGGTGAGTGCCCTTGGGGTAACGCTACGACCTGCATGTCTTCTATACGTGCGCTTTTAAAGACGTAGAAATGTATACGTTCAAATGTATGATTTTTGTTTTGCAGAATTTTATTGTATGTAACACATATTTTCTTAAGTAATCTGGACTTTAAACCTACACAGTGGAAAGAGAAAACAGAAATGTTCTCCAATCCCTAAGCAAATTCTCATCAGATAAGAACGCGAAAGCCGTGCTTTTGGTTAGATTGTTGTTGCGGAGGGGTGCTACAAACTGGTGTTGTCGAGTTGTGTTATAAAGAATAAGGCAATGTGGGAGGGCGGATTGCGTTTATTTAGATGATTTGATGCCATCTAAGTGTTGTCGACACTTCGCATGTCCTCTTGTATTTTGTCGTCCAGGCAGTGTACGCAGATATGCCCGAGCCTGGTCTCCGGCATGTCGACGTAGTGCCACCGCCGCGGCGTCGTGGGTGGTGTCACTAGACAGTCACTGCGGTCGTCACCCCCTTATCGTTCCGGTGACGGCGTACTTGGGCCGGTGTACAAGACACTACCATGGCATTGTCATCCGAGTAGTAGTTGGATACATACCTAACATGTCGCACAATGTATGGGTCGGTGGTGAATGCGAGATCGATGGATGTACATCTCGACGTCGTGATGGCCTCAGTGGGTGTCTTGAATTCGAGATTGAACTCGGCCCGCACGGCGGCGAGAAACGATCGGCTAGCTGGCGCGTTCGTGCGCCTAGTGCTGCTACGGCGGCGCCACGTAGCTGGGAGCGCGCTTTCGCCAACCCAGCGAAGAAACGCGGCGACGCGGTCGCACGCCGCTGTAGGTAGCCGCAGAGCCGTATATTCCCTTCGGGAGAGTTTGGCGGTTTCTTGATCTCGCCGCCAGTCTGGCAACTGCCGCGCCGGAGTCTGGCAACACAACCCTCCCGCCTCGCCAACGCCATTTTGTGTCTAGGTGTCTCGCGGTGTTGGTGTGCGCAGGTAGCCGCAGCAGAGCGGAGCGTGAGCCAACTGCCGCTGCGGCGAGTGTTGGCCCCGGCGTCACTTCCGGTGGGAGAGGTCATGTGCTTTCCATGCGCGGCTTTTGGGGATGCTTTTTCCAGGCGGCAGCTAGGCGTGCGCTCTCGCCAACCTATAAACGCTTTCGCGTTAAAATTCGCGACAACCTGCAGCTGGGAGAGGTTGCTCACAAACTGTGCATTGAGACAGCATGAAGATATGGCTACGTGACACCGCCTGCTGATGGTTGCGGTGTAGCCGTATGCTCTCTCTATCACTTCTTGCTTTTTTTTTCTTCGATTTCATGCCGCTGTGTACAATTACCTTTATTTCTTACAGAACTTAGTCGCGAATCAGCGCCGTGTACAGATTCGTTTTCACGCTTTTCCTTGTCTTATTGCACTGTTTTCATCATGACTCCACATCAACTTCCCCAACTTGCTGCTTTAACGCACAATCCTCAGTTACCGACCTAACTTCAGTTTTATTTCGATAGCAATAATATGGAAACTTCAACGCAGTTTTCGCCGTCGCCGTCATGTCCCGTGTTTATATATTAGTATGCACATATCGATCGAAACCTCTAAGAAAAAAGCACGCCACTTGCGCCGGCAATAGCATAAATATTGAAGTATCTAAGCAAACAGCTTACTTTTGTGGTTTGGCAAAGGAAAGGACGCTAATTTCTGCAGCCCATGTTGGGGGCAAGTCAATGCCATAAACAAAAGAAGAGGCGTGCAAGACACGGACACAAGGGGAGAAGTGAACAATACGTTCACTTCTCCCCTTGTTTACTTCTCCCCTTGTTTACTTCTCCCCTTGTGTCCGTGTCTTGCACTCCTCTTCTTTTGACTATGGATCCTTACCAACTCGCTCAACTTTCTGTCCTTCGGAATGCCCTAAATATCGAAATCTCTAAGAAGCCCGGCAATGCGCTCGACACATATAGCTCACGCGAATGCGTCTGCCAGCGCTGGAACGAACGAGCTCGCTTGATGCCGCTGTGCTGGGCAAAGTTTCTCGACGACTCAAAGTTTCCGCTGCTCAGCGCGGTCGCGTGGTGTGAAGCACGTGCTAGAAAAAATCAAAACGAGATAAGCTAGCTCGGAGTTCTGCTGTACCGTTATCTCTGCCTCTCAATCATAAATAATCTTTGACGGCCTTCGCACATCCCCCCATTCTCATCAGTACGACTCTTCTGCGAGCGGCACGTCGTGCTCCTTCCTTCGTGCGAGTCTGGTCACGCCTACGCACACGCGCATGCTTACCTAATAACCCCCCATTAACTAAAATTCAGATTGCCGCTTCGTATATTGCGTCATGCATAGCTATCGCATTCATTGTTTACCAAAAAAGACGATGCGAAGGAACACATGGCTTGCTGTATCGCGTCGTTTTCCATTGGACATTTCAGCACGGTGGTCGGTGTTGTTTCGGGATATCAATTTTGCCTGGCAATGACAATCATGCGATCCATATGCTCTCTGCGTGGGGCTGCGCGTGCACTGATAGCGCTCGTTCACGTGAACGCGTTAAAAAGGTAGAACTGTTAGTGTACATGGTGAGATTCTCAAACCATTTGCGAGGAAGCTGATACGCTCCGACAATTGCTCCATGCATTGCACAGCTCTTCAGACAATAGATTGTAATGAGGTCATTGTTAAAATAAAAGACCAGCCGTGCAAACGTTCGCTTATAGCATTTAATTCGGGTGAATGCTTTGGTTTAACGATAAGGCCGGTATGCCCGCTGTACTGGCTATTTCAATATCTACACACGTTAAAATGCAGGATGCTTTCTTGCAAATTGTTCTTGTATGTAACGCACGCAAGTTTTCTTAAGACATATAGACTAAACCTAGACAGTGTAGCGGGAAAGTAATATTGAAACTTCTGTGAAGGAGCTTTATTGGCAACGTCGAGTAGCAGCGACAATCGTCACGTGGGCAATGTAGCACGGCTGAATGTGCAACCGTCACCTAACACCGCGTGACACGTTACGTCACGCCTCTTGTCTTTATATACCACTAACCAAACGGCAGCAAAGTTGTTGTTCACAAGACTGCCGGCCTTGCTACATGGTGGCAGCGAAACCCAGCTGATGCCCCGATGGAATCTGCGTTACTACCGCCCCCGAAGCCCATGGAGGCGTCACAGGATCCTTGGGTTACTGGAAAACTTGGAAAAGTGAGTTTCTGCTCTTCTCCACTGCCACAAGATTGAACGATCAGCCCAAAGATGTTCAAGCAGCCACGTTGCTAGTTACCATAGGCGAAGAGGCTCGAAAGGCATAGAGTACCTTCAAGTTCGAAGAAGCGGAAGACAGAAATGATGTCGAAATTCTGATTAAGAAGTTTGACGAACACTGCAAGCCCGCAACCAACTTAACGTTTCAAGAGTTTCTTTTCGGTTCACGAAGCCAAAAGGCAGGCGAAACGTTTAACGAGTGGCTAACAGAACTGCGGGTGTTAGCGAAGAACTGTGAATTTGGGGATCTTGAAGACCCCATGTTGCGTAGCCGAATAATTTTGGGCACAACAGATAAGAGCCTGCAGCAAAGACTGATAGCGGAAAACCCTACGTACCAAAAGACTGTCGACATATACCGTGCGCATGAACAAGGCAAAGACCACTTCCGAGAGATAGAGTGACAGGATCCAGTGAAAGCATCCTTGTAAATGCAGTTGCAACGGAAAAAAAAATATTTGCTACAAATGTGGGGGTGGAATGCACCACAGTGGCATGTGTCCAGCAAGAGGAAAAACATGCCGTAAGTGCGGAAGGCTCAACCATTTCGCTAATGTATGCAGGTCATCCAAGTACCAGCGGAACGTCAGCCAACAAATACGAGAGCTACGAGCAGACGACAACGATTTTTTACAAACAGTGCCTGTCGGTGCAATCGCCAGTGATGACTGGAATGCAACTGTGCCATCCCATCACATGCAAGCAAGATACTCGCGCCAACTGTTGTGTCAATTCAAGAAGCGATGTTGCAAAACTGCCAGAGGAACCTCAGCAAGCTTGCAACGTTAAGATCACGGAATTTTTTGGGCACAAAACCGCTGCGCATGCGCAAGTTCGGCTGATGCTTTCGGCAAATGACAGAACCGAGGAACAAACGTTATTTATTGTCGAACAAGACGTCCCTGCCACTTTTGAGTGGTGCAGCAGCTGAAAGTCTTGGCTTCATTTACCACATGCGAGACATACAACATGAACTCTACCCGCCAGTACAACCTTTTGCAGACGTCTTCGAAGGACTTGGGCAGCTGAAAGACTTCCAGTACGACATGAAGCTCAAGCCAGGCGCAGTGGGCGTCGTCGTTCCAGCGAGAAGAGTCCCCGTGGCTCTTCAGGACAAAGTCAAGGCTGAGCTGCAGCGCATGGAAGCCCAAGGCGTCATCATAAAGGTAACCGAGCCAACCGAGTGGTCTAGCCATATGGTCACAGTTGTTAAGAAGGACAAGGTTAGAATTTGCCTGGATCCTAGTGCTATAACCAAGTACTGCTGCGGGAGCATTACCCAATGCCAACCCTATAAGACGCGGCCTCGCAGCTATCCGGTGCCAGGTACTTCTCACCGCTCGACGCGGCGTCTGGTTTCTGGCAAATTAAGCTAACAGAATCAAGCTCAAAACTCTGCACGATGAGCGCGCCGTATGGGCGCTACCGGTTTCTCCGAATGCCTTTCGGCATCGCGTCAGCTCCAGAAATCTTTCAAGCAGCTATGCATCGCATGCTGGAAGGCTTGCCGTGCGTAGTCGTGATAATGGATGACATACTGCTTTGGGACCGTACAAAAGAGGAGCACGACCACAACCTGTCAGTTTTGTTGTTACGTTGTCACGAAAACAACCTCAAGCTTAACATAAAGAAATGCACCTTTTTGCAGCCTGAAGTCCGCTACCTCGGGCATGTTCTTAGCACTGGAGGCCTCCGCCTGGACCCAGGCCGAGTGAAGGACATACTGGAAATGGAAGAACCAAAGAATTGTAAGGAGCTTCAAGTATTTTTAGGCATGTACAGCGTTTCATTCCTAACATGTCTGACGTGACTGCCCTCCTAAGAACGTTGCTGCACAAAGACATTGCGTGGGTTTGGACTGACGCTCAGCAGCGAAGTTACGAAACGTTGCGTGAAAGCTTATCAAATGCACCAGTTCTGCCTTTCTTCGACGCAAATAAGTCAGTCACCCTCTCAGTCGACGCCAGCCAAATGGGAGTTGGCGCTGTGCTTTTTCAAGACGGCCGTCCTGTCGCATACTCTTCACGTTCACTGACAGTGGCGCAGCAACGCTACGCTCAAATTGAAAAGGAAACATTGGCAACTGTGCATGGTTGCGTCAAGTTTCGTGATTACATCTTCGGCCAAGCAACTGTGATTGTTGAGACCGATCACCGCCCTTTGGTGCCGATATTCAGCAAACACCTTCATCAATGTCCGCTTCACCTGCAGCGTATGCGTTTGACTTTGCAGCGATATCCCATTTAATTTATCTACAAGCCAGGGAAAGAGCTTTTCCTGGCTGACGCCTTATCTAGGTTTCCCAGCAAACAGCTCACGCAAGAAGAAACGGAGCAATTTCAAGTGAATGTGCTTGAATACATTTCAGCTTCGCAGCAGCGCCTAAGGGACCTTCGTGCTGCCGCGGATGAAGATCCTGCCCTGGTCAAGCTTCGAGGTTACACCGAAACAAGCTGGCCTGAAAGGAGCGAGGTGCCCGGAAGTGTTCGTTAGTACTGGTCCTACAAAGATGAACTGCACACACAGGATGGTCTGGTTTTTCGCAGCAATAAGGTAATTATACCAACTTCACAGAAACAAGAAATTATGTTGCTGCTTCATGCTGCGCACCCGGGAGTTGAAAAGATGAAGGCGCGGGGAAGAGACATCATGTACTGGCCAAATATGTCGCGTGAGATAGAGCAATTTTGCAAAAACTGCAAGGTCTGTCGGAAGTATCAACTGCGGAACGCCAAAATGCCTCTTCATAGCCACGACATCCCAAAACTACCTTGGGAATTTGTTGGCATGGGCCTGTTTTTCCATGAGGGCCGTGAATTGGCCAGAATAGTGGACTACTATTCCTTCTTTTTTGAAATCCGCGAACTTCGGCAGAGCACTGCTAGCGCTCTGACAGCATTGTGAATTGAATTGTTTATTTACAACAACAAGGTTGCGAGGATGACCAGGCAAAAAAACTGCATTGAGCAGCTTGAGGGGAACCTGGCCACCTCATACACTGGGCAGCTTCACAGCGGTCAGATAAACACGGTATACATAATAACACGGTATACAAAAAAACACGGTATACATAACTATAACAGAAAAACAGTAAACATCCACGGTTTGCATAAATAAACAAGGTTATTGTAGAAGCATTTGGAACAAGGCAAGAAAATTGGCGATGTGTTAAAGACAAAAAAAAAAGACAAACAACCGAAACCATGGTAGCACAAGCAATCATATAACACACAGAACTATTCGCACACATGGCTTACCGTCGCAGCTCTGCAGTGATAACGGCTCGCAATTCAATAGCCAGCTTTTAAAAGAGTTCCTGCGACAACTAGGCGTTACCCACATTACGACAAGCCCTTATTATCCCCGCTCCGATGGGATGACGGAAAGAGCCGTACAAGAAGCAAAAAAGCTTCTAAAGAAATGTTCACGCGACCGGGTTGATTTATATATGGCGTTGTAACAATGGCGCAACACCCCCAGAGATGACGTTCTTAAGTCCCCTGTGCAGAGACTCATGGGACGGCAAACCAGGACCCTGCTGCCTGTGCCAACCAGTCACTTGGAACCAGAGGCAGTTCCAAGCAAAGCCGTTCATAGCAGGCTCCAGGATATCCGTCAAAGCCAGAGGGTCTATTACAACCGTGGAACAAAGGACCTACCGGCCCTGTCTCCAGGCCAGCTAGTGTCCACATACGACTCCCTACAGCGAACGTGGTCTCCTGCGGTTCTTCTTAAGCCCGCCAACACGCCCCGGTCAGCAATTCTGAGAACGGAAGACGGTCGAGAATTCAGGCGCACAAGAGAGCACCTGCGGGAGAGGCCGACCCACAGCGACGAAGGCCTCAGAGAAGACCCCCTTCCTCAAGAGCTACGCCGAAGCACGAGAACTCGCCGGCAGCCTTGTCGATACCCGCAGCCAAAAATACATAATTAATTTGTTTTCCAATTAAAGGAAGACGTAGCACGGCTGAATGCGCAACCGTCACCTAACACCGCGTGACTCGTTACGTCACGCCTTTTGTCTTTATATACCACTAACCAAACGGCAATAAAGTTGTTCACAAGACTGCCGGCCTCGCTACAGGCACGCAGGGCACAGCCAGCGATCGATTTCGATACGAGCCACACGATGGCGATAGGGCTTTTCAAGCTTCCTCATCTTCGTCCTTACAGTTGTCCCCGGGATTGAAGAGGTATCATCCTGGCAACCTAGAAAGAAGTCAGCGGATCGTAATAAGGTTTGAGCCGGTCAACGTGCGCAGTCTCTCTTCCGCGGCGAAGAAGGTCAGGAGAGGGCGATATACGTTCGACAACACAATTGATGGGACCGGTTTGTGCAACGACACGGTAGGAACTGTGGTCCAGGCACCTTTGATTCAAATCTAGCTTACGGGTGCTGTCATATTGGCGCGCCAGCTTGGGGGTGGGCTGCGGGACGTCGATGATGCCCAGTGTGTGGTGGCGAGGGTACAGCAACTTTGGCGACTTGGTCCGCGATCTCAGCGAGCTGGTCCAGTGGTATATGCGGCTGAGCCTGCAGTATGGCCTACACGTGTGACGATAGCGCTGAAGCCAGATGGTCCGGGAGAGGAAGTCGTCAAACCTCGTATTGCCCGCGAGGGTACGGTGATAGTACAAGAACTGCGATGGCTTACAGTCACAGAGATCTTCGTGAAGTAGTTGACGCACCTTGTGGTCTTCTGATGGTGAAAGCCGTCGGATCAGTTGACTGATGACTGATTTCTGGGGCTTTACGTCACAAACCCAGCTATAATTATGAGAGACGCTGCAGTGGAGGGCTCCGGAAATTTTGACCAACTGTAGTTCTTTAGCAGGCACTGACATCGCACAGTACACGGGCCTCAACATTTTACCTCCATCGAAATTCGCCGCCGATGGCGGGATTCCCTTCCACCGTCGTGTCGGTTCTGTCTTCAGTGGCAGGTGAAAGCTGTCAGCCAGAAGAGTTGTATGTCACTAAGCTCAGTCGCTTAGCGAGAGTCCAGATGGGCGAAGACGTAGTGGTAGCGCGCCCGATCCGGGGTGATACGTGCCAGGGAAAACTATGCCTCGACTTGTGCGAACCACATTTCTGGTGAGTCTGCCCACAACGGTGGAAGCCTTACGGCGACGTCACAGACATCCAGGTAAGCAGCGAACGCACTAGCAGCGGTGCCTGCGTTGACGGCGAGCGCTGGATATTTGGGGAATCGTTTGGGCACTTATGGTGTCTGGTGGGTAGTTGGTGGTGATGACTTGGGGGAATCGATTCAGTGTGCTGCTGTTATTCCTGAAATTGCTGCTGGTGCCTGTGAATGACCTGTTGCTGGACCTGCACTTGCTGTTGAATTGTTTGTAGTTGTTGGCAAAGAGCGACAAGGGCCTCCTTGTTGGCTACGGCGGTGCGGTATGTTCGGTTTCCGCGTCACCAAATGCGGAATGTCGAGTCTGCCGAAAGACAAATGCCACCTAAGAATGTAAAAACTGTTCATTCAATTAGCGACTGCAGCATCCGAACATACCGAGGTCACGCACGTCTAGGTACGAAAGATAAATACCTTTCAATCTAGGCAGGCGGTTTTTGCAGCCACCATCGGTGACGTCCGCCTGAGGTGATGAGGCGGTTTCACGGCGATTCTATCGGACACGCAGTGCTGCATGCAGCCGCGTTTCGCTCGGATGGATGACGTGGCTGCGCAGAAGTATGCTCAGAGTATGTTGCCATAGACGCGGCAAGTATCCCAAAACCCTGCTACCTAGTGCTAGCACTATTAATACCAGACATTCACCACAGGCAGCAGCATAAGAATGAAAAATTCTGCCAAGCGCACATGCTTCCTGGTTTTATTTTGCTTTTCCTGAACAATCGGCGACACCAAACAATGTGTCGTGATGAGCATTGCATGGGATGACAGCTGGATGTCGCGGCGGATGGCATAAGGCAACACATTTTCCCAGCATACACGAAAGTAAATAAAAGGACAAGCTGCTAACAAAATCTACCCATGACGAAGTGTTAGGTATGAATAAATAAGCACGTAACAGCTCACGTGTCCAGTTTCAAGTTCGTTCACACCATCTGAATCTCTGTCAAGTTAGTTCGTGTCACGTTTGCTCACACCATCTGAATCTTTGCATGTGCCGCAGCAAAGCTTGAACGGCTTGCTTGCAGTTATGGAACTCCATGTGCCATGTTGTATTAAACATACTATGTAGCATAGCCATAAGCTCGATGTAGTTCATTGATCCTGAGCTTATGAGTTCTGCTCTAATCTCATGCTGCAACAGTTAGCTGGAAAATTAGTAAAGGTTAAGGAGTCTGTGCCCGTTAGCACCTTCTCTTTCTGCACCTGATACTTCAGCACTTTCAACAAACACTGTCTATTCGTTCCACAGGGCGCTTCAACACTGCAGAATCCTGGGTGGTGGCCAAGATTTAGCTACATGAAATACAAGAAACGAATAAAATTATGGGTAACAACTACAATTAGGCACCGCACATTTTTAAAATTAGACGTACTGCATAGTTAATCGCGGTGAAGCACATATTATTTCGTGTTTAGCCTTGTCTAACGTAGCAATTTCGTAAGGGCAAGCTGTTCCCTTCACGTCACAATAAAATTGATCCCCTTCTCTTTATATATTTCATTTGTAATATGAAGCGTTCTAACTCTACCACACGTACAGGAATAAAAACATAATATAAATTTTTGCAGTGTAGACTATCCTTTTACATTAGGTCGCTTCATCTACAGCCCATGCTTAATGTTTTCACAAAGGCGCGCACGGGGTGTGACCTGAAACATAAGATCATTCGTACTGTAAAACATTATTGCAATTGCTCGAATAGATTCAATCTTTCAAATGAGGGAGGCGACATGTGTAGGTCTCTACACCGAGTGGATTCCTACTTTGAAACTTCATACATGGGGTCATATGCACGCGGTGTATGATATTGTCTGACCTACCTGACGGTGCCTACCTGACGGTCTTGTCTACCTGACGGTGTGGTCTCTGCTATCATAGTCTCTTGTGTGTCACGTGACAATATTTCTGGTACTTAGGGGACCAGTAACATAAGCGGCGTTGTGCTGTCTTCATGTTGTACTCCCACAGTGCCAAAGGGAGGCAGGTGACGGGCCCGCGGGGTAGCCTGGGGTCAACGTGCACATTTATCACATCGTTCTCAGAGGAACCTTGAAAGATGGTCTCTCACGTAGGGGATTTTACGCTCTAGTTTACGTAGGCTAGGTGGTGGTGATGATGGTTTTTGTCCGCAGGCGCGCACAGGTTTCGACCAATGTTTCGGAACCTAACGGAGAAAAAAACACTTTGTTGTCAAACTTCATGAGAAAATGAACGAAGTGATTCCTGTCCATTCCATGTGCCCACAATTATGGCAGATGTATTCACAAGAAGTCGTTACGCATGACAGTTGTCACGATAGGTCATCTGTCAAGTTTGTTCGCGGCTGTTCTTGACAGCTAATTATATATGCACTAATGTATGCACTAGCTGATATGCGAAATGCTAAGTTGGGTCACTTGCCTTATTGTGAATATAAAAAACACGCAGTGAACTAGTATTTAACTCGTCCTACAATATGATGACGTTCCATAAATCGCAACAACCTTCCATTATTCTACAACCCCACCGACTCGCTATGATGTTCGTCAGCGTGGGCTCGCTTATTTGCTTGATGGCTCCAATCGTTATGTGTGCAAATACCTACGATCGTAAGTGTTCTGTTCTTTACAGCAGTTTCGCCATACTCGTTCTCGGTATCGTCGCCCCATTTTTGAAACCACATGACAATGTATATAATTATGAAAAAGCGCCGGACGTGGTTTCGCACTGATATGTAGGTTAGGAGAACATACAGGTATATGTTGAAGGTCTGGTAACGAGTGTTTAATTCTTGTGTCCCTTTGATGATGTAGTGTGGGTATGCGCCACAAGAATGTTACCTTGTCGTTTTAAATGTTACGCATCCAAAGGGCTGTGAATACTGCCGTGCGAGGCTAGAAGCAGCTCCGCCACGTTAGTCTAGAGGCTATACCACTCGGCTGCTGCTCCGAAGGTAGCGGGATCGCGTCCTGGCCGCGGCGGCTGCATTGCGACGGAGCCGAAATGATGAGGCCGCTGTACTAGTTATATGCACTGTAACATATTTATATACACTGCGTTGTTGGTGCACGTTAAAGAACCCCAGGTGGTCTAAATATGCGGACACCTCCTCTACGACGTCTTTCATAATCGTATTGTGGTTTTGGAACGTAAAGGCCCAGAAATCAATCATTAATCACGCTACAAGCAAGTTGAAACGCTAGCGTCAATTATGAACATCATCATTGTATAAGGTCCTACTACTAGCTGGCCCTGCCGTGGTGGTCTAGTGGCTACGGTACTCGGCTGCAGATCCATAGGTCGCGGGATGGAATCTGGCCATGGTGGCTGTATTTCGATGGAGGCGAAATGTTGAGGCCCGTGTGCTGTGCGATGTCAGTGCACGCTAAAGAACCCCAGGTGGCTAGAAATTTCCGGAGCCCTCCAATACGACGTCTCTCATAACCAAAGCATGGTTTTGGGACGTAAAACCTCAAAAATCAATGTACTACTGGCTGAGCTACCATGCTTTATGTACGAATAGCAACTAGCGAGGTTAGCACCTTCCATTCGTTTTCTGGTCTACCTTCAGCGAGCCGCAAACTTGCTGTCACACGAGTCCCAAGCATTGCTCTCTAATAATTCTTCCATTGTGTCAGGCATAAGAGTGTTGAATTACACGCAAGGAGTTAAGGAGTGGGGACCAGAGTAAGTGCTGTGTGTGTCCCCATCAAGGTCGAGTATATGCACTTCTACCTTGATCGCGTGCCCGTACCAAGAGTCCTAACCGTATTCTTGCAGCTCATTGGATTCGGACCAGCCCTAATGGTTTGTTAGCTGAACAACAATTCATTGCCCCGTAGAACTAGGAATCTTTTATGCGATTTGCTTAAGCGTAATCTACCAGAACTTGGTCAAACAACCAGAGTAAAAAGATTTAACTCGGAGAGAAAGAAAGCTACAACTTCATTGCACTTCATCCTCATTGCACTTCCTGAGCAGATTTCGTTTTGTCAACTCCGCTTTAATCAATGGCGCATAGAGACTGCGATTGAGAAGGCCTCCAAAAGTATCGCACATGCTAACATTTTAAATCTTCAGTTCTGCTGCACAGTTCATTAAGAATGAACGCACAGTTGCCTCCCTCCCCGGTAGCGCCTTGTAATTGAGTGAGTCAATATTGCCTCATCTTCCTGCCGCTACATTTAGTGAAGCAGTATATAATTCCTCGCAGTGAAGCAACGCGCAGAACTCACGTTCGCACACATACAAGCTCTTGTGTGTCCCTCTTTACGTGCGTGCGTGCGAATGCTTGTCCTGCGCGGTGCTTCTTCACTTCACTTGTTCACGCACTTACTAGTTACTGTCTAGTAATGTCTAGTCTATTTACTCGTAACGTGTAGTAATATCCAAGCAGTCGATTATAACATGCATGTCCTTATGCTTTGCGAATCATTTTAACGCACCTTCAGGAGCGTTAATAATGGCTATGTCCATTGGTTAACTAACTAAATATAGAAAGCACAGAGAGCAGTGACGCAGACGCAGGAGGAATATTATTGCCTCGCCCCCTCTATTGAGTGGCCACTATCAAGCTCACCGGAACGTGAGCAACCTGTGCCGATTCAACTTCGACAAAATGCATGTGGATGTGGTATTCACTGCGAGAAATTAGGTGATTCCCGGCAGTCTCTGAGAGACATAGCGCAGAACTTCTACATCTGTTCTTTCTGCTAATGCGTAATGGTCAGCTTAAGGCTTTTTTTATTTTCAATTCCCAGAAGTTAATGTATAGTGTGCCCGCACATAATGATGAAAGTTACTGCAAGGAGGTGCATCTGCTTTGGCAGACGTTTGAAGAGTAGTGTCATTGGATTCTAGGTAACGGATAAATTATAAATTATTGATTTGATCATACTATTGGGGAGTTGTGCCGGTGCACCTCTTTAGAAGACCAGTCGGGCAGGCGGGCGATGTGACGTTATTTTGCAACGTCACAACACGACGTCCTGTGGAGGGTACGACTTTTATGACCTTTCGCAACTTCCAACTGTCACGTCGGCTGTCATATGCTAGTCTCGTCCTGTGCTACGGTATGTCAGCCGTTGACTTGGCCTCGGCCAAGCTTTCGCTCTGTGTTGCAGAAGATATGCCTCATGGCGCAACCACTTTTATCGACAGTGGTGGGTCCGGTACAGTTAATGTAGATGAGATACTTTTTTACTAGGGGACAGTAGGCATCCTCAAGCGTCAGCGCCATGGACAATTACTAGAGCCAATTGATACCAACCGTGCTTGCCAAGAGCTTTCGCTTTGTTTATTTCCCGCGCAATGAAAGTCTAATAAGCTCAAGTTGTATCTGGATATCCACGAAACATCTCGGTCGAGCTGTCATTTCGAAGCAATGCGTTTTTAGTACATCAGCCAAAAGAGTAGAGCAAATGCTGCATTTATGGGGCTGTGCCTATTTAGCAATACAGACCGATGCTTATGTAAAGAAGCCGTGGAACAACATAGTGGGCTTCATGAATGGCTCACTGCAATCTCGTGCGTAATTTTCTTGTGAATATTGCGCTCCCTAACTGTCCTTAAGAACCAAAGAGATCGGCGTTCCGACCAATAATGCATACGCTTTCATAGCTTGGACGTTTCATTGGGAGAAGCAAGACACAGCATGAAAAAGATTAAAAAAGGCTAACCATATAACGCACAACCTTTCACATTTTAGAGCACTTAATTACACGTCTGTGTTATCCCACCGCAAGCCCTTGCGTGCATAATCTTTCGCTATGGACACCCAACATGCTTCTCCAGTTGCCGCAGCGCGAAGCTTATTCGATGAGGGCGAGTGGGAATAATGTCCGATGCGTACGAGAGATTTTAAACAAGCTCAAGGCGGTCACATAAAGAAAACGTAAGTTTCGCTCGTCAGAAAGGCTTACATGGTCAAGAAAGATTTCAAAATTACCCACGGCAACAAAATACCCGTAGCGCCTGTTCGTTCCAAGTGTCCCCATGTGACAATGTCCCTCGTAACAGTGCTCCGGACCACTCTTGGGATTTCCTCGCGGCTACGCTATTTTTGTGAGCATTTTCGCTTCACGAATCCACTTACAAGCATTTTTCGCTTGCGTAGTAACTGTACCAGCATTTCTGGCTTACAAATGCACAAACGCAGGGCGCGTTAGAAGCAGCGGCCATTATGAGAACCATGGCCTCTTACAGCGTTTTTCTTCTTGAATCTACTTATGAAAAAATTGCTCTTACGCAAACATTTGTTGCTATGCGAGTTTTGTGAATCCTGTCCTTGATCTCGATGAAATTGTACAGTTATAAACGTTGAGGATAACTCCCAATAGCCCCTCAAGAAACGCGCCTTTTGAGCACTACTACGAAACCAGGCCGTCAAAAGTTTGCATTAGGTTCTTTATAAACTACATCACATGCTACCGACTGCTTGATAATGAGCCCAGCAGGGCTCAATTAACGCCTATATGTTTTAGAAACGTTGAAGACACCTGTCGATGCACAATCGTAAATTACAGGTTTTATATTTACTGGTACTTTGTATATTCGCACAAAATACTTTCCTGAGCGTTTGTTCTCACAATGATATCATGAAAAGCGCTATGAACATTTTTTTAGGTGAGACAACTCAGGCTGTGCCGCGCCGTGGGAGAATATGCTCTACGCCGTTGATGGAGGAAGTCAGGTTCTGTGGGAGCCTCAGGATTTGGAGATATTTCTACAATCATACTTCGCACCAGTGCGAGTGATTCTTCTGGGATAACTGTCTTGATGACGGCGTCCACAACACACGCATCGAGTGCGCTAGGAAATGCAATCGTGGTAAGTTAAGCGAAAAGCACTTTATACATGGCATACATAAGTTATTGCTGCGTACCTGCACAGTAAACTAGAGAAAATAAACCAGCGAACGGTACCTCTGAAAGAAGCTGGAGTTAGCGGCCTAACGCATTCGGTGCTCAAACAGACCTTTTTGTAAATTTCGGGGCAAGGTTCCATGACATGCACTTTTCCTAAGCAATGAAATCTTAGTCGATTCTGAAAATAAGCGCGGATTGCGTACGTTGTAGCGTAAAAAGCGCAGACTCACCACTAGTAACGTAAAGCAGCACAAAAATGAGCTTCATTCCTCATGTTGTGGCAGCGTAGGCTGCAGTTGAATAAAGTGACTCGTTACGGACGCAACAAAAATATCTCCCTTTATTGCAATATACGCTCTTTTTTACACCAGGCGATGCTTGCCTCATCAGCGGCAGTGATCACGTAAAAAAAAATCTAAATATGCGACATATTCCCTTCCTTAACAACAGCCACATGGGATAGTAAAGAAGTAGGATAAAGCCTTCAACCGAACTTCTATTTAAGATAAAAACAAGATCTATGGTGGACATAGATACATTCAAATAGAAATACATCGAGAATTTGCGCAGCTGTATGCCAACTCTATATTAACACGAAATACACTGAAGCTGCAGAGAGAAATAGCGTAATTAAACCACCTAATGTCATAATGCAGTGAAATCGCAAAGACAAAACAATGTAACACTCGGGAAAAGTCGCAGTTCCATTCAGTCTCCACAGCAGACCTACGCAGCACACCGTCTCAGACTACACTGAGTAGCCATAGCGCTCTGGGGGTCGCTTACTTCTTGGCGGCTGCGCGCGACATTGCGGTATGGCTGCTGTAGGGGCACTGCTGGCAGCTGAATAAAGTTCGGAGTCACTGCCAGTGGAATGTGACATAGAAGCCGCGTCAGAAGTAGTACTCACAGTAGTAGTAGTAGTAGTAACTATAGAAGCAGCAGCAGAAGCAGGAGCAGCAGAAACGTGCGGCTGTTGAGGCGCTGCTGGTGGCTGAATTCAGTTTGGAGTCACTGCCAGTGGAATGCTACATGGAAGCCACCTCAGAAGTAGTAGTCGTAGTAGTAGTAGTAGTAGCAGAAGCTGCAGAAGCAGCAGCAGCAGAAGGAGAAGAAGCGCCAGCAGAAGTCCTCGTGAAGTCCGCGCGGTAATGTGTGAATTCGCGGCTTTACTGACAGGCGGCCACCTGCCTAGGAGTACCATTTCTTCCCCACGTACAGAGGGCAGCAGTGGCTCATGGTACTCTTTGAAACTTCGATGCATTCTATGTTTTACCGTCATCAAGGCGGAAAGAGGAGTCTCTTCTCCTTATTGCTTTTCTAGGGTCGCTGAATTTCAGGTCGCCTATAAGTTGAATGGTACTTTTCCTGACTCTAACAAGGTCGCCGACGTCCACTCTGGTTTCGCCTGTGGCTCTTCTAGCGTCCGTGCGTCGCTTGCTGCATTCTTGCTTTCTCTTCACCCGCTCACGTAAGCGGCGCAGATCCGAGCCAGGGACTACAAAGAATGTGGCTGACAGGTGCCGTACTACATCTAGCCGGTTTCTTAGCATGTGTCACTGTGCGGTTGTGGCGCGCGGCGTGCAACGGTCAACGCCCAGGTATTCTGCCACCGCCTCGTGTAAGGATCGCTGTTCGAGGCTAGCTACTGGAATGAAACGGTTAATAACTCGGTCAAATCGTTAGACTTGTGCGTTTGCTTGGGGGTCTCAAGTGGACTCCCCGGTATATAAGGAATGTTTGAAACTCTCCAGATGGAAACTGTGGTCTGTTGCAGCAGACTACTTCTTCGGGATAGCGTTCACGCGCGAACACGGACACCAAGAAGCATTTTACGGTGAGTGTTGTAGCATCGCTGCAGAAGTGTATTCCAGGCCACTTAGAATAATAATCCACAAAGGTGATTGCATATCTGTAATTATGTGGTGCTCTCTCCTATAGACCTATGATGTTCCTGCCCATTTCCGCCACGCTTGATCTAAAAACGGGGCGGGTTCAATTGTGCAGCAGTCACCCTGGCGCTTCTGTCACCTGCCTTACATATGCTAAAACTGGCTCGCTGGCTCCAAACCATGGCCTGCCACCGATATCTTCCTCGCAGCCGCGCTTTCGTTCGCGCAACTCCGGATAAGCCTCGTGAGCTGCGGCGATTACTCGAGGCGTGAGTGGCCACAAGCCGTTCGCCCCACAACATCAGCTTGTCTACAATAGAAAGTTAATCGGGTAATTTGAAGACGCGCTCAGTATCGGCTGCAAGGATTTCCGTGCAGGCCACAAAGAGTGTAGATAGACTCTGCTTCGCTATAGTGTGCTATCTTCAAACTGTACTTGTTCAAGCTGTTCTCTGGTGATGCGAGAAGTAATTTTGATAAATAATACCACTTCGGCTAAGAAAGTTTGTGCTTCTTCGACGATGACACGGGTAGGCGTGAAAGTGCATCCGCCGCTTGATCTTTTGATTCTTTGCGATACTTGACCGTGTAACCGTACACCAACAGGCGCTCTGCCCATCGCGTTACGCAAGGGCCGCCTTTCTGAGCCTTGCAAAGCTTGATAGTCAGTCAGCAGTGTGAGGTAGCGTTCCCACAGCTACACGTGCCGCCGTTCACGCGCCCAAACACTCGAGAGCGCTTCCTGTTCTTACAATCAGTAGTTCCTCTTAGCTGGCGGAAGAACTCGATCCGCGAAGGCGACAGAGTGCAGTTTATGTCTATCTTCCTTTTTGAGAACCGCTCGAAGCCCGCAGTCCGTTGACACTACAAGTGGAAGTGATGCATCGAGCATTTTCAGCAAAGTGCTACACGCAAGCCCGTCTTTGCCCTTTCAGAAACTAGCGTCTACCGCGTCATGCCAAACGAACCTCTGCCCTTAGAAACAAGCGCATTGGCTCGACAATGTCGGCAAGGTAGTGAATGAACCTAGCGTAACATTCAAGCAGTGCCAGAAACAATCGAAGGCTGGCTACGGCGTTTGTCGCTGGCGGTCTCCTGAATGGAAGCTGCCTTTTCACTCCGCTGTGCATTGCCGCTTGCTAGTATTCTTTTGCCCGACAACGCAATTTCTTAACCATGGAACACATATTTCCTATCGAGTTTGAGCCCTACAAATTTAATGCGCCTCAGTACTGCGCTAAGCCTCATAAGGTGTTCATGTCTGCCCTTCCCGAGGATAATAATGTCATTATAAAAAAGCGTGCCACTGCATCCCCTGAAGAGTTTTTGACACCATGCTGGGGATACACAGAGCGCAGAAATCAGCCCGAAAAAGACTCACTTGAAAGATAAGAGACCATAGTGTGTTATAAACGCAGTTAAATAGCAGCGTTGGGGGAGGAGCACCACGTCATGGTGCGCGGATGTGAGGCCCAGCATAAAGAAATATGTTCTTCTACTAGACTACGCAATGGCTCTTCGGTATGTGTCAGGGAAAACCTGTCTGCTACAACGGCTTCTTGACCTGTCGCCTATCTACACATAGATAAATGCCTCTGCTTTTCTTTTCCCCAACGGCTGCAGTTCTCCCGAAACCAGTGGTCGCAGTGGAAGCGGATGGCACCTGCGTTTTGTAGCAATTTGTTTTACTTTTGACACGGTTAATAATACCCTTCGCGACGCCAAGTCCAGTATCGAAAATCAATCCGAATTCTTCAACTAATTCCACTAAGAGATCAAAGGGATGTTGGTCCTCTGTCTTGGAAGAGAACTGCTCCGCCAGAGCATCGGTAGCTAGCGCTGCCGTTTAGAGGTTCCGCAGTAACGAGGCATCAATCTGAACGCCAAGAGCCTTAACTGCGTCAATACTCAAAAGTGAAGTGTCCTGTTCCACGGCATAGAAAAGAAGGCATGCAGAGGCACTATGGTGCGTGGTGTCAGCGAGGAAGTAACCGCAGACTGGAATCGATTACTTTGAATAATCAGGTAAGTCAACGATAGAGACCGAAAGCTTCTGATCTAGGAAATGCTGTCTAAAAAGGCCATGTGTCAGAATTGAAAGTGGCGCCCCTGAATCTACGAGGAAAGTCAATTCAGTGCAACCAACAAACATGGCAACGTGGATTACGTGGCGCGTGGGCGTGGTCACAGCCAGAATGATGAATAATTCCTCGATGGAGGCTCATCCCTTCCTCTTCACGAACCAGAGTGGCGTCTCGTTTGCTGCATACCGAGTGGAATTGACGGGCAATACTGAAAAGATGACAACACTTGTTTTTAGCGGGATACCGAACCAAATCTGCGTTGAGCTTGGATAAACCGCAGCGATAACTTTAATTGTTCGCGGCTTAAATGCCCCGAGTGGCTGTCGGAATGAATTGCGCGTGGAGGCATACTTTTTTGCGACTACTTATGCGCTGAACATCTGTAGGCACAAATCGCTGGAGATCGTGAGCTGCCTGTTCAAACTGCGTTGCCATGGGGACAGTTCGAGCGAACGGGAAGTGCACTTCAGGAAGCAACCGCTCGCGCTAGCTCTGGGACGATACACCAGCAACAAACTGCTCACAGATGGATCTTCCACCGAAAGAAAGCCCACGTAGCTGGAAGTTCACGTAACGCGGCAACGTACTGATTGCGCCCCGCCACGGTGGTCTAGTGGCTATGGTACTCGGCTGCTGATCCGAGGGTCGCGGGATCAAATCCCGGCCGCGGCGGCTGCATTTCGATGGAGGCGAAATGTTGAGGCCTGTGTGCTGTGCGATGTCAGTGCACGTTAAAGAACCCCAGGTGGTCGAAATTTCCGGAGACCTCCACTGCGGCGTCTCTCATAATCAGAGCTGGTTTTGGGACGTTAAACCCCACAAATCAATCAAATCAACGTACTGATTGAGTGTTTTACCGGCATGCTCCACTAGCCTACAGAAGCGGTACCATACGGCTACAACGTTGGTTCTTACCGTGAAATGTGTACGCAAAGCGGCGACTGGAATGTCGTACGACGAGAATTAAGGCTCAGAATCGGCAGTGCCTTTGGTGTCATCTGGTAGTACCTTGCTCTACGAGTTGGCTCACCGGGCTTAGCTTTGCCGGAAAGTGGCAGTGCTAAGGTGTAAAGTATCCGCTTGTATTCTACCCCAAGGCTATGGAGTAGGAAAGCCTTTCGACAGTCTAGCCCGCAGCCCGAGGCAACCGTCGCGAGCAGGAAGTTCTCGACCATGCGGAACCATTGTGGCCACGGAACAGCAGGATGGCCAGGTGCAGGCAGGAACGGGGGCGGCGACCACAGTCCGAAAACGCTCATGCCGCACGAAACTGTAATCAAGAAGCACGCCACACCCCCCGAAAACACCGTCGTCGCCAATGTTGGAGCGGCGTGAGCTGCCGTTGAGTGTGGAAGCTACGCGTAATGAACGCAACAAAAGTCTCTGCATTTATCGAAGTGTACGCATGTTTACGCGTAATGAACACAACGAAAACTTCTCCGTTCATCATACTGTACGCGTGTACACTACGCGTAGTGTACACCAAGCAATGCTGGCGCCACCAGCAGAAGTGATCGCTTAACAAAATAAAAATTTGATATACAGCACATCTGTGATAGGAATCGGTATAACAGGAAAATGATATCCGTTCACGACGCTGTAGGATCCACAGGAGCAGTTTGACGAATCGAGGGGTGGGAGATGGGTCGAGTACTCTGAACATGTGAGCCAGTGACATGTAGACATTAGCGGCACCTCAACACTGCACAGGGATCCTACACAGTTATACATATGCGAAAGCTCTCGAACGACTCGCGATGCGCAAACCTGTCTTCCCCCTTCGGTATACCCGTGCAGGGCGTCCAGTTTTTCCGCACGCGAAGCACTACTCATGGGAGATCTGGCACTGTGAGGGGGAATGAGCGTCAACACAGCGACTGCAGTTACCGCCCTTTGCAATCATCGTGTGGACAGCCGCTTCCGCTGACGCTGGGCCAGTCACATGTGCAATCTACCAGGCATCCTGTACCGCCGTGTCCATTGCCAGCGCTGCCTTCACGGCGTTGCCTATTGTGCGTTGAGGAAGCTCAAGGAGTCGTGCCTACATGGCGGGGGTGCTTATCCGCAGTCTAAGCAGTCACAGATCAGCGAGTCCAGCTGGTCCCCGAAGGCGCAGGTCCTCGTTAACCCTCGTAGCGCAGCGACGAACTGCGCGTGCTTCACTCCTTCCCGACGGCTCCTGTTGCTCAAGGGGAATCGTTCCATAGCATGGGCGTTGTCGGTCTGTTATGTAAGAGCAGTGTGGGGAGCAGCTAACTCACAGACTTCCCATGTGTTGTGGCCGGCTTAGGGAGGCCGAGCAGGAGACAACTGGTGCGTGACAACTGGTGGAGGTGCCGGGGATGCACCAGGTCCCTGAGCCGACAGCTGCACGGAAGGACGAGGCCCCCAAAAGCAGCGACGCGACTCGCAGTAGCCGCCGCCTACAAGGGTTGCCACCGGAACCCGGAACACTACCGGAGTGCACTCGACAGAAAAAAGAAGACTCGACGTCAACCATGAGCCTACCAGCTGCGCCCACCCCTGTCATCTTGCAACAGCCTCGAGTGCCTCCAACCTTCCACGGCTCGCCTGTAGAAGATGCAGAAGATTGGCTCGACCAATTCACTCGGGTGGCTTCACTAAACAATTGGGATGACGAGATGAAGGTGCGTCACGTTTTCTTCGCACTCGACGGCCCCGCTAAAACGTGGTTTGAAAACCACGAGGCCTCTTTGACTACGTGGGAGGTGTTCAAGACTGATTTCTTGAGGACGTTTACCAACATGCTGCGCAAAGAAAGGGCTGAAATTCTGCTACAATCGAGGATCCAAAAGCCTAACGAAACTGTGCCTATATACGTCGAGGAAATGAAGCTCCTCATCCGCCGCATGGATCCGAACATGGCAGTGGAAAAGCAGGTTGGGCTTCTAATGCGAGGAGTAAAAGAGTCCCTTTTCGCTGGCTTAGTTCGCAACCCGCCGAAAACCGTTGCCGAGTTCACGCAAGAGGCATCCACCATTGAGAAGACCTTAGATTCCCGAACCGCCAGTACAACCGTACAGCGCACATAGCTTCCATGGACCCTCAAGCAACGTTTGCAAGTACCAGCAACTTGCGTGAAATAATACGCGAAGTCGTCCGCGAGGAGCTGCGGCTACTTATACCATCACCCTCGCAGCCTCCAGAAGCGTCACTCACGGATGTCATACGCGACGAAGTTCGCATTGCTTTGGGTGTTTCTCGGACGGCGACTCCATGTCAAGAAAACCAGGGAATAAGTTACGCTGCCGCAGTACGCAGCCCAAGAGGTACCGCCAACATGCGCCGTGAGCATTACGAACCACCCCAGCGATCGCCGCCACCCGTCCACTCACCTGTTTTTTTGGAAGCGCCGCGAAAAGCAGACCTCTGGAGAACCCCCGACCAACAACGCCCACTATGCTTTCACTGCGGTGAGCCAGGCCACATCCTCAGATACTGTCCTTATAAACGCATGGGACTTCGTGGTTTTGCCCTCAACGCACCACGACAGCGACCCGGACAGCGACCACGTGAAGTTGAAGACTACTTGCGCCGTGCCGAGTATCCGCCCACCAGTCCATCACGATCACCATCACCGCCATACAGCCGCTACACATCGCCAGGTCGTGGCAACGCGGCGGCAGCGCGAGGAAGGTCCCCGAGCCCTCGTAGGGGAAACTGAGTAAAGCAGCCTTTGGAGGCGAGGTTGCTTGCCGGCGAATGGACGAAGAACCTCCACTGACCATACCGCACGACGACGGCGCCCCGACGGAGACACCACGGCTGCTACGACGACACTTCGCACTAAGCTCGACGGCACGCCCCAACCGCACTTGCAGCACTCGCAGAAGCCGTGATTCGACACCAAGACTGACGTCCAACTCGAGATCTAGAGTCTCTGACCTAGACGTACTTATAGACGGCCGTAGTGTAACAGCACTTATCGACACAGGAGCCGACTTTTCTGTAATAAGCGGAGACTTCGCAGAGCAACTAAAGAAGGTAATGACTAGATGGGATGGTCCCGTGATCCGCACAGCCGGAGGCCATCTCGTGTTGCCAACGGGACGATGCACAGCACGAGTGACTGTCAGTGGACGTACTTACCCAGCGTGCTTCATAGTCCTGCAGCAGTGTTCCCGCGATGTCATCTTGGGCATGGATTTTCTGACCGAACATCGAGCAATCATCGACCTTCAATCAAGACAGATCACACTTTCCACGGGCCAAGCCATTCAGTCGAAGACCACCCTAGGGCACCACGCCATCCTGCGTGTTCTAAATGAAGAAGTAAGCCAAGGTCAAGCGTCATAATACCAGTGGTTACAGGCAACACAGAGGATGTTGAAGGCGTGATCGGGGGAAACACGCAGTTCCTCTTAGACCGACAGCTTGGCGTCGCCAGAGGCATCGCTTACTTCAAGAATGGACAAGCTGACGTGCTCGTAACCAACTTCGGCAGGGAACACCGACACCTCAACAAAGGCAGCACGATTGGCTTCTTAGATGAAGTAGGGGACATTCCAGGCACGTTCGCCATCTCCGACCAATCCCACCAAGACTCGTCAATGCAAAACCAGCCGCCTGCGTTCGACATCAACCCTGAGCTTCCCAGCGACAGGCAAAATCAGATCCGCATTCTCCTAGAAAGCTACGGTCACTGTTTCGCAACCTCGTCCAAGGTGCCGAAAACACCAATTGCCAAGCATCGGATCATAACCAGCGAGCACACCCGACCTCTCCGCCAAAGCCCGTACCGTGTGTCGCCGCGAGAGCGTGAAGCAATTCGGAAACAAGTGGACGAAATGTTTCGCGATGACGTCATTCAACCTTCGAAAAGCCCTTGGGCAGCACCAGTCGTTCTCGTAAAGAAAAAAGACGGAAGCCACCGGTTCTGCGTCGACTATCGCAGGCTAAACAACATAACGAAGAAAGATGTCTACCCGCTCCCACGGATAGACGACACCCTAGACCGACTCTGTCATGCCAAGTACTTCTCGTCCATGGACCTCAAAAGCGGATATTGGCAGATTGAAATCGACGAAAGGGACAGAGAAAAGACGGCTTTCATCACTCCGGATGGGTTATTCGAGTTTAAGGTCATGCCATTTGGGCTTTGTTCCGCGCCGGCAACGTTTCAACGAGTAATGGACACGGTGTTGGCAGGCCTGAAATGGCAAACCTGCCTCGTGTATCTCGACGACGTCGTAGTCTTTGCGGCAACCTTTGACGAACACATGCGAAGACTGAGGGCCGTACTCAATGCAATCAAGTCTTCAGGACTTACCCTAAAGCCTGAGAAGTGCCGCTTTGCATATCATGAGCTGTTATTTCTTGGCCATATCATCAGCCCGGACGGTGTACGACCCGACCCCCAGAAGACGTCCGCTATCGAGCATTTTCCGCGGCCGACAGACAAGAAAGCCGTACGAAGGTTCCTTGGCTTGTGTGCTTACTACAGAAGGTTTGTGAGGAATTTTTCATGCATAGCTGAACCTTTGACGAAGCTAACAAAGGCTGATGTACCATTTCAATGGGAAGCGCCGCAAGAAGAAGCCTTTAAGGAACTCCAGCGTCGTTTACAGTCCCCTCCCATCCTTTCACACTTCGACGAAGATGCCCAAACTGAAATTCATACCGACGCAAGCAGCGTGGGCATAGGCGCGGTCCTTGTTCATAAAAGCAACGGGTTCGAGAAAGTGATCGCATACGCTAGCCGTTCGCTGTCGAAGGCGGAGAGTAACTATTCAACTACTGAGAAGGAGTGTCTCGCAATCATTTGGGCGACATCGAAATTCCGTCCTTACATTTACGGGCGACCATTCAAGGTTGTGAGTGACCATCACGCCCTCTGCTGGCTTGCAAATTTGAAAGATCCCTCCGGCCGCCTCGCTCGATGGAGTCTTCGTCTCCAGGAATTTGATGTCACCGTAACATACAAGTCTGGGAGGAAGCATTCGGACGCAGACTGCTTGTCAAGGGCCCCTGTCGATGAACCCCCAAAGAACGACGACGACGATGACAGCTTCCTTGGATCTATCAGTAGCAGCACTTTTGCGCAACAGCAACGCGCGGACCCTGACCTCAAGCGTCTCCATGAATACCTGGAAGGCAAAACTTCATCACCCCCTGCATCATTTAAGCGGGGACTTTCATCCTTCTGTTTTCAAAACGGCATCATCGTAAAGAAGAACTTTGCGCCCAATAAGACTACGTATCTTATTGTCGTTCCCAGCAACCTTCGAGAAGAAATTCTACAGGCTTCCCACGACGAACCGACTGCTGGACACCTTGGATATGCGCGCACTCTTCGCCGAATCCAAGAGAAATTCTACTGGCCACGACTGCCCACCGACGTCGCGCGGTACGTAAAGACTTGCCGTGAATGCCAACGAAGAAAGAGGCCACCGACCAGGCCAGCCGGGCTGCTGAACCCCATACCACCCCCAGCAAAGCCTTTCCAACAGATTGGAATGGACCTTCTCGGTCCCTTTCCGACATCAACTTCTGGCAATAGAATGATAATCGTAGCAACTGACTACCTCACCCGTTATGCCGAAGCAAAAGCCTTGCCGAACGGAACAGCAGAGGAGGTCGCAAAGTTTTTTGTCAACTGCATCCTGTTGCGACACGGTGCCCCGGAGGTTCTCATCACGGACAGGGGAACAGCGTTCACGGCAGAGCTAATGCAAGCTATCCTGCACCACAGTCAAACCAGCCACCGGAAGACTACTGCGTATCATCCGCAGACAAACGGCCTCGTGGAACGGCTGAACAAAACTATCGCTGACATGCTTGCCATGTATGTCGATGCAGAACACAAAACCTGGGACAGCATCCTTCCATTCGTCGTATTTGCCTATAACACTGCAATACAAGAGACCACACGCATGACGCCTTTTAGCCTCGTCTACGGCAGAGAGGCAGCTACAACGTTGGACGCTATGCTCCCAGATGTCACAGAAGAGAACCACGACGTCGCCACCTACCTTCAACGTGCAGAACAAGCCCGACAACTTGCACGCCTGCGGATTAAGGAACAGCAGTCCATCGACGCTCGACGCTACAACTTACGCCGCCGCCATACGGAATACAAACCCGGTGACCGTGTGTGGATTTGGACCCCCATTCGCCGCCGAGGACTCAGCGAAAAGTTGTTGTGCCGTTATTTTGGACCTTCCAAGGTCGTACGTCGTGTTAGTGAACTGGACTATGAAGTTGTCCCCGATGGCGCGACGACACCGCAACGGCGCCGCGCTAACCCAGAACTTGTCCATGTCGTGCGCCTTAAACCTTATTACACGCGGTAATAGACCTTACAGTTTGCAATGTCAAGTGCGAATTTTGATCTTCCTTTTTGCTCTCGTGTGTTCTTATGACACTGTTCTCGGTTTTCAATGTTTGCTCTTTTAAGCATCGGGCCGATGCTTATTTAAAAGGGGAGTAATGCCGCAATCAGTTGCCATCCTTATCGCTTTGCTTGTGACGCACGTGGCTAGTGTGTATCTGCGCTCCATCATGAAGGCGTGATCCGTGAACTTATCTTCGTGCCGCGTTTTATCGGAAAACGCCCCTCGCCAATAAGCTGAGGGCAGCCGTGGGCACCGGGGTAGTAGTTCGCCATCTGTACGGCGGTTCACTTGTTTTCTTTCGGGCGCAGGTCAGCCCAGTGAAATAAAGGATTGTTGCGGCTTGCTCCTGATCCTGTCGTGCACGTTCCTTCATCGTCGCGGCTGCGTGACAATATGATGGGGATGATGATGAGGATTGGAACCGCTTTGATTTCAATAAAGTTCACCATAGAGTATTGTCTTATTTCTTATACTCCCTTACAGCTGAAAAACCAAGAATTTGCGCCCTTGACCCTGCAGGCGCATGTGGAATATTGAAGCCCACTTCAAGGTATTATCCCAAGAAACGCTTCTTCTACAATATAACATCCCGCAGATGCGAGCCATATCAAGCGTGCACATCTGCGGGTGTTATTCTGACGGAAAATGCATTCGCGTCCCAGACTCTCTGCGAGATGCACTGCCGGTGAGTGACATCTGCGGGCTATTTTCTGTTATTCAAGTACACGAGATAAATGTGCAGGCACAGGAAATGGTACTGTTACAATGGCTTGTACGGACGTGTTAGGCGCTCGTGATAATGAACTCTCAATTTAGAAGAAAGAGACGCAAAACTGGCACACAACTTGTTTGTATTGATAAATTGTTTTTCAGGATTATCCATCGCCGCTAAAGGGTCCCTGAAACGTCTTTTTGTCATTGCGTCACTGATTAGGCAACACAAATGTGAAATTATTCAAACAATGCGCTAAGGCAGCTACGGGCTTATTTCTGTCGCCTTGCTCCTTACCACTGCTGTTCCTCCTCAACTCAGTCAGCTGCGGAGTGCGTGCTAGCGACGACTGCGCCTCCCACGTCAGCCGCTCTGCAGAGCGGCTGACGTGGGAGGCGCAGTCGTCGCTACCACGCAAAAGGCGTGTTCAAACGCCCCCACCATTGTTTGATGGTGGGGCGTTTGAAAACTCCTTTTTGGCGAGCTGCTGCGATCTTCTGCGATGCGCGTGTTAAAAACCTTAACACGCTTTAGGCAGAGCGCTGAAATCTGTCCTTTAATAATCCTAATGACTCGCTCTACCGGTTCGCCATGTTTGCACAATATGGTCAAAACCGATTCAGGGTCCCTTTCATTCTGTAGGTTTGGAAGTTGAACCATTGAAGACGTCCTTAGTGAGAGCAGAACGGCTGTTCTCAAAATCTATCTATCTATCTATCTATCTATCTATCTATCTATCTATCTATCTATCTATCTATCTATCTATCTATCTATCTATCTATCTATCTATCTATCTATCTATATGCGCCCTCTAGGCCACAACTGCAATGATACAGTTAAATACTACAATTCTTGCCCCGTATCGTTTCCTTCGCATAGTCTACTGCTTTCATGGATCTTTCCAAAAAAAAACGCAGCACTGCGCCTTCTTTTGGAGGTGAGGTGCAAGGCAGTATGGGAGGGATGAGTGCCGGTGGGCTGAACCTCGCGTCTTAAGCTTCGCTCAGCTATCTCAGGGCGATTAGTATGCGTCGCACGTTATGTGGTTGATGCAAACGAGTATTTAATATTACGTGCACTCCCTTGTTCATACAACCTGAAATTGTAATTGCCTCATTTCGTGATATTCGGGGCGTTACGTCCCAGAAACGTGAGATGATTATGTTACACCATAGTGAAAGGCCCCGGAAATCCCTAGTGAAAGGCTCTGGAAGGCTCCGGAAACGTGCACTGGTATCGCACAGAAAACGGGCCACAATATTTCGCCTCCACTGAAATGGCTGTCTCCGCGGGTGGGATTCCATGCAGCGACTTGTGGATCTGCAGCCGAGTGCCATAGCCACTATCACAGTAAACATTCTTGCACCCTTAAGGGTGTAAATCGACTTGTCGCCAAACACCGCTAGAGTGTAGTGGCTACACCCTTCTAGTTGGGTGCTACATTGACACTTTAAAGAAAGGTGTCCCGCAGAAAATACAAAGGGCGTTATGGTGTTACCTTAAATTAATACCCATTTTCATAGGTGCTGAAAGACTGCACACCTTTCGTGTATTACCGTGCATGAAGCCCGATCATGAAGCTTCAGGTGGTCATGCAGGGTCCTTACGCGTGGATCCCCATGGGAATTTGGGGTACAACAAGTTCGGTTGCACGGGCGAAATTTCAGTAACATTCCACGTGTTAGGCGTCCAGAGCGTATCTATATATATCCGTCGTGGTGCCTTCTTCATGGAATTGTCCTCAAATTTGGGGCGTACCACCTAGCATGTTCACTCGGAAAATTTTCGTTGAGATCCACGAGTGAGGCACTTGTGCGGCTACCTCAAGCTTCATGCTCAGGCATAATGTACAGTAATACACGCGCATCTTGTTTGTACTGGTAAAATCGTCCGGACTTGCCGTGGATGGCTGCGGGACGAACCAGCCAGATCAAAATCACAAACTTATCTCGGTGTTCTACTAGGCCGATATGTCTGCCATTTGAACGTCACATGGTACTTTACGCACCTGAGTGCTTAATTAATGCATGCTCAGGTTGCCCTAAAGCTGCTAGGCTTACTTCGGATATTATATCATGCATTGCTTTCGTATTCATTGCTTTTATCTTCCGGCGGAACTCTGGCATTGAAGAAAACAGACCGCCTGACTATGCAAGGCATTTTCCGCATGCACACTAAAATATTCGAGTCCATTAAAAAAAATCACGAATATGTGTATGGGTGCAATCAAAAGGGAATCAAATCGTAACACTCAGTCCATAACACGGAACTATGACTTGCATGGGCATGCCACAGAAATGCAACAATGAGATTTAAAGCGCGTATACGAAATAAAACGATACTATCTAAAGTTCAGCAGCAATGCAAACATCATAGTACACATCTGGCTTTCTCAGATATGGTTAAATATGCAGAGAAAGTGCAGCTTAGGCCGTCCTGGGCAGGTGACAGGAGAAAAGCAACTTTGCCCTGCAGGCAAGCAACAGCTCCAGGTTAGCTTATACCACGAAATAAGCTGATCTTGATTTCAGTCTTTGCGCCACTACTGCGTAGCTGGCCGAATTTTTAAAAGTGCGAAGCATTTCTTGGCGAAGTTGAGCGACTTCGACCGCACCTGTCTGTCTGTCTGTCTATCTCTCTGTATGTCTGTCTCTCTAGCCGCCCTCATCTAAACGCTTTCCTGGTCGTTTCATTCTCTTGGTAGATGCCAAAATTGGGATGGTAGGATATTAATGGACAACAAACGTGAATGATTGATCCAGACATCACTGAAATTATATACTCGTCACGATAAACATCCTGATCATGTGTGGTTGTGGTTAAGTATTTATTTCAGCCATAATGAGGCGACCCGTCAGAACTGCTTACGCTGACTTAGAGGAGGGCGGCGGAAAGGCCCGAGTCATGCGGGTATGCCCCATAGTTGATTGAATATTGCACTTGCATGTGAATTATTAACATTGCATGTTAATCAATTGATTGTTGTTGTTTTGTGGGGTTTTACGTCCCAAAACCACTTATGATTATGAGAGACGCCGTAGTGGAGGGCTCCGGAAATTTCGACCACCTGGGGTTCTTTAACGTGCACTGACATCGCACAGCACACGGGCCTCAACATTTCGCCTCCATTGAAATGCAGCCGCCGCGGCCGGGATTCGATCCCGCGGCCTTCGGATCAGCAGCCGAGTACCTTAGCCACTAGACCACTGCGGCGGGGCTGTTAATCAATTGAGGGTCAATAGAAACGTTGAAAGTTTCATGAGAGTGACAAAGCGTTTTTGTAGCTTCCGATTGAACTGTAGACATAACAGGCGTTCGAGGTAGGTATCGAACCTGGCACCCCATGTTTCTATGCAAGCACTCGACAACCATTTCACGCCGACTCTACCCAAGCGGTATATATTATAATGAAGCTGCTCGCATCAGCACTTTTGATGATGACTGGAGAGCTTCATTTATGATATATACCGCGTTTATGCTTGTGCTGTGTTCGCGCGCAATTAAACGTTGATCCTACTCCTAACATTTCACTGAATTCCAAACATTTCCGCGCGGACAAATTTCTGGATCATTGCTTCGCGTGAGCGCGGTTGCCACAATGCGTCGGATCCGTCAATTTTTTGTTACTCGGCGCTCGTGAGAGGGAAACATCGACTACTGTCTGCACAGCTGAAACGCGACTGAGTTGCACAATTTCTAAGAGAGCCAAAAGCACGGCATTGTGTTTCCATCTAACAGAAAGATATGCAATACGATCTGGCCCTTTCCAATTTCGCGCGCTCGTCTCTACATAATGTCATGAAGAATTTATGATCCCTATAGCTTGCTCTCATAATAAAGGTAAAAGCTAGCTCGGATGTCATGTCTACCACACACAAGCCCTAGCATTACAACTGTCATACAGTTTATATAGTTGCGTTTTGAACTTCTCGGCGCCTTTTAAACCCACCGCTTTCTCGTAGTGTCTATTGCAATCGACGGCTGAACAATAGGTCGCGAGACTGAGTAGCACCTCCGGTGGTCGCACTATGATATAGGCGTGCTGCTGGTGGCCCGAGTGCAGTGACATGTCTGTTTACGTTAAAAAGGCCCAGGTCTGTCCAAATTTCTGGATCCTCCCACTACGACGTAATCATGGCGCAGCTTTGGTGCTTAAAACCTCTACACTTACTTTATTAATACGTAATGATCTCGCAAGGATATTTTTAGATAGCAGGTGAACGGGACTTGCTGCGCAATAAACAAGAGTGTTATGGGACCACACCAACAATACGTGCTATTACATGCGAGTGTACACTACGGAATGTAGAACACCACGGCACGAACAATACAGGGAAAAGAATGGAACAGTGAAACATTGCCTCCAATGCTTCCACTGTCTTGCACTTTGGCTGGTCCAAATGGCAGAGATGATGGAAAGGACCAGCGGAATCCTGCAATATGTTCCCCATCTTCTGCGGTGCCCTGCCTTCAGTCGTAAGTTTTTTATGTGGTAAAGAAGTACCGTCTCCACGTATCTCTCTTTGTGCTGGTGCCACTGGTAATATCAATACAAATGGACTAGTAGTGGTTGCAGACGTAGCATAACGATGTTTATTTTTCAATTCTGCTTTCTCTTCACAGGGGCTTTCAACAAGATGGAATCATAAAAAGGCGCAGGCACTGACGGATCTCACAAGACCTTTTTTGCACACAGCACAAAGCGCAACGCAATAAAGATCACGTGTGTAACTGTCTGCCTTGTACCATGCAAGGTTAATAAAAGTACTGATAACCTTGCCACGGTGGCCTAGTGGTTATGGCACTCGGCTGCAGATCCGAAGTTCGCGGGATCGAATCCCGGCCAGCGGCGGCTGCAATTTGATGGAGGCGAAATGTTGAGGCCCGTGTGCTGTGCGATGTCAGTACACGTTAGAGAACCCCAGGTGGTCGAAATTTCCGGAGACCTCCACTACGTCGTCTCTCATAATCAGAGCTGATTTCGGGACGTTAAACGCCACAAATCAATCAAAAGTACTGATAACCCGCAACACTCTGAGCAGAAGCGCAACATCGAAATGAGACCCATGAAAACAATATGGGCTTGTTTCAGCTATAACGAGCTATAACAAGCAATGGGAACATGAGCAGCATGTAAAGTACATAATTAGCGCAAGCCCATTACTCACTTAGTGGCTCAATCCTCTGCAACCTAAAGTGCCAAAACATACATCAGTGTGAGCGTTTTCATCAGTGTGACAGGTATGCGAAAATTCCGCGCCTCATCGCTAGCAAGACAGCTTTGAGCAGCACCGAGAACAGGCGAATCGCAGCGTATTGTTCTCTTGCGGAAAGTCCATGGACATTGCACAATATTTGCCTACGAAACGAGAGAAAGCCGCTGTGTGCATAAGCCTATTTAGATGTGAACGCATATATGAGCGTACCTGGAACACTTGGTGCTATTTAAGGCAGGGTCGGGCTTGCAGCATGGTCATTCAAAACTCTATTTAAATATAAAAAGCGTCCAAGTGTTTCGCTCCGTACGCATCATTTTATACATGTCTTTCTGGATCCAACAGTGTTTTAGATATGATTTAGTTCTTTCCTGTAGCTAGAAATTTACGTAATACATGAGACGCGAAAACACTATTTGAGAGAATGCATAGCTGCTAAAATTTATGATTTAGACAGTAAATAACAAATTTATGACAGTAAATAACAGTAACGTCGCTCTAAATTTTACTTTATACTGATGCCTCTGGATATGGACTAGGAGCGGTCCTGAAGCAACAAGGGAACTCTGCAGACGGTTGCCTTTGCTTCCCGTACCCTGAGGCCCCAAGAACATATGTACTCTGCAGGTGAGAGTGAAGTCTTCACGTGTTTTAGGGCCTGTGAACATCGCACATGTATCCTTTCGGCCGTCCTTTCGTATTGAGAACTGCCACAGTGCTCCTGTCCTCTTGTTGTCAGGGGACGGCGCTGGACATCGACCTATGTGCATTTCACGTTGGTCAGCGCACCTGAGTTGCTACAATTACCAATACGTGTGTCAGCCACTACACAGACCAGTCTTGCGAAATGTGAATACGTCTGAACCACGTGAATGGCTTGGATACTGTGCCAGAAGCAAAAAAGAGCACGATTAAAAGATAGAAGGGAACGACATAACGGAGCAGAAAAAGAAACAACAAAATGTACAGAAATTACTGCCCGAGGCACAGCCACCACCCGAGGTATCAAAGTCAAATTCCTTAACCACTAGGCTACTCACTTGTCATTTCACACTACTAGAATACACACCTCCCTCGCTCACTGTAAATAGTATGCAAAGCGAATCAATGCGCTTTTTTTTTTGGCGCGTAGGCAGGATTCAGGAGGCCTATGCGTATTGCAGCAAGACTGATAGCTGGGCTAGTTGGTAGTTATCCATATTTAAACTTTTTTTTTGCGCGCACGAAAGACACGGACACAGAAAAGAAGGACACACGAGCGCTAACTCTCAACTGTTTATTTTTTGGAAGAAGCAAACGTATAAATACTGAACAAGTGGCGCAGAACATGTGGCACAGAGCATGAGGCACAAAGCACAGCGCAAGTCATGTGACATATTCTGGAGTGCTAAACAGAATTTAAAAAAAACTGACAAGGAGTTAGTTTTTTTTTAAATTCTGTTTAGCACTCCAGAATATGTCACATGACTTGCGCTGTGCTTTGTGCCTCATGCTCTGTGCCACATGTTCTGCGCCACTTGTTCAGTATTTATGCGTTTGCTTCTTCCAAAAAATAAACAGTTGAGAGTTAGCGCTCGTGTGTCCTTCTTTTCTGTGTCTGTGTCTTTCGTGCGCTCAAAAAAAAAGTTTAAATATGGCCTATGCGTAGTTTGAACGGCGGATGGTCTACCTCCAAGGTCGAGATCCAACTGCAGATGGCAAACCACAAGGGACAGTGAGGAAGAAACGAATGGGATGATGACTACGTACAGATGAACAAGAGCCGAATGAAGGCCAAGAGCGAGCTTTATGCCGTCAACTAATCTCTCTCTCTCCTTACTGCATACATGAACCAACCTTCAATAACATCCTGTGTTCCCTTCATGCGTTTTCATTTTTATTACAAAGTTAAATCGGTACATATTTGTGCGTTTATTTACTTCATTATATAAATATATTATAGTGTAATATAGCCCTATATATTGCCTAATAAGCAATCGATACCGATTCATGATCAGGTGACACGTTCCCGCCAAAATCACGTAAAAGGTGTAACATGGAATGCTACCGGCACCAGCAAGTAACGCAATGTCATGTGACAGATTTTCGCCAAGATCACGTAACGCGATAACCGTGGTATTGCATGATGTCTCACAAATTACGGCTAAGTTAAACAGCATTGCCCTTAAAACTTGTACGACAGGGTTTTACGGTTAGCTTCACAAATAACTCGCTGCTCCACCTGATGCAGAAATTAGAGCCTGTGGCCCCTGCAGGTCTCGTGTTTTTCGATACCTGGTTGAGCCAATAGTAAATATGCAATCTTTCACGAGAACACTATTCTAGGGACGCAATAATGTGAGTTAATTTAAACTGAGTGTGTTCGTTCAACTGATTGTCCCTGCAAGCTAAAACGACCAGGGAACGAGGGAGGAGCGCAAATACGGGTAAAGCGTACCGGCACTTGAAGAACAAATTAAAATTACTTCAACGCGTCGACGGTGACTTCTTAAGCTCGCGCATGTGAGCACCGGACGAGTACGTTTCGAAATTTTCCATTTCTCCAGCACTTCACTGAGCGCTAGCAATTATCAAACGGCACCTTCCCAATATGAGTTTGATGCAACAGCTATCACGTGCTCATAGCAGTAGGTTCTTCAAGCGTCGCAACAATGATGTGTCTCCCTACTCCCTGGGTTCACACGGAAGAGGCAGCGGTAGCATAGGCAGACTTCGATAAAGAATTTTATTTATATTTTTTCTGAAATTAAGTGCAACCCCTTCATCAGATTTAACTCTAGCCGCACTCCTTGCACTGGCGCCAACGTCGCGTTATGGTGACGCTGCTGATGAAATATTTGTTTACCTATTCAATAAACAAATGCTCAAGTAAATATTATATCGGCAGTACAGCCCATAATTTGGGGCTCTAGCCTCACTCCTAGTGGTTGAGGCCACGCCAGAGCGTTCTAGTTAAGTCTTCTGACGGCTGTATCCACAATGCACGCACTGAAGGAATCACTTCAGGTCACCATATTTATTTTTCAGATGTACATAAACCTACGCATGCAAGTGACGTATACACCTCCATAAGAAGTTTTTAACAATGTATCCGCGATAAGTGATTGCAGGTAAGTTTCGCTTATAAGTTAAGATATATTTAAAGGCTCGTCATCCTTTTTCAAGGTTTAAAGGTTCATCGTTTAACACGATTACCATATATTGTTTTGTTCAGCCGATCGGTGTACCTTATTGCTTGCTTCCTGGCACAACGTCCTAAAATTGTGCTGCTGCATGTAGCACGTTTTATTTTACTCTTGAAATGCACACTTCCATTTCCGACATTTCTCGGCCTGCACTTTTGTAACACAAAGGTGCAAAAACATATGCCTACGTTTGTATAATATATGCAACGATGTTTTGAACTTGCCTTGTTTTTACCATGTGAATATATCACGCGTTACACTGAATCCGTCATCGTTCCGCAGGAAATTGGCAACCCTTTGTATGAAAGCACGAACGTCGCACCTCGCCAATCTCTAAACGATCAGTCATTGTGTTCCTATGACCAGCCGCATTGTTGGCGAACAGGTGCACTTTGCATATTCAGCCTTTACACTGTCTACGCTGCCTGCAACGGAACATAGAAGCGTGTGTAGCCAAAGCAAATAGAAAAGTAGGAACGAAAATATCACGCGTTGACGGCCCCACATAATGTGTTACTTAAATTTCGGCACTTTGGGGGGCAAGAAGAGAAATAAATATGTGCACACACTGCTACAGCCAAAGGCGGTAACAGCAAGGCCATAAGAGTATAGAAAAATGTTCTCAGCAATGGGCACCTGACCATAAGCGCAACTAGCTCTGAAATAAACAGTAACCGCAACTGGAACGAAAAGGTTCAGCCGGCTGTGAGAGCCTTGAGTATTGAGCTATAGTGACATATCGCCTTGCGCTGTACATTAGCGGTTCACGCGTCTCACTAGTGCAACTTCAACAAACCCAGCCCTCAGGCAGAATAAACAACTTGCGTCATTATTGTTTCGGCTTCTTAACTGGTCCTTGCATAAGAAGACAAAAGAAAAAAAAAACCCACTAGGACGCTTAAGGTCAGATTACAGCGAAGGACGCGGATAGTTTACTGAAACAGGTCACTTCATAGTCGTGTGATATTTCGGCGGGAACATGTCACATGACATTGCTTTACGGGATTTGGCAGAAATATAGGATGTGACATTGCGTTATGTGGTTACAGGAAATGATCGTTACAATTAAGTGAAGTACAGTGTAACCAAAGTTCCGCTGTTTCAGAGGATGCCTTAAACGCATTCTCTTATAACAAATCGAAATAGCTATTAGCTGACAGGAATCTTCACTGCAGCGGTAGCTGTGCACTATACAGCTTTCTCTTACTCTACGACACACTGTTTACCCTACCGCTAAGCATGAAATTTAAGCCGAAGGACACCAACTTTGGGAGCAACAGCGTGTGGATAACAAACTACATTAGCACAATTCGTTCAATCCATTCGATGTACAAAACTCCCGACCTCCTCAATGACTGAAGTGCCGGATAAAGATAAAGAAGCTCAACAACGGAAAAGAAGGTTCTGTCAGAATTTGCTACACAAAGTCAGAGCATCCTTCTCTGCAACGACAGTGATTTTTCAAGCTCCTAAGTATCAGAATAAAGTGAGGGACTTCTATACATCTTCGTTGACAATGGCGGCAACGTTTTAGCGAAATACACCAAGGATCAAATGATATGCTGCAAAGAAGACAATGATTCAAGATTTAGTAATTACGTAGAGCCGTTATGAAGTAAAATAACCAAGCTGTTCATACTTAACAACAATATATGCAATCCGCCTGCACACCCCCCCCTTCTCTCTCTCTCTCTCTGTGTGTGTGTGTGTAGGCATACACATACGCATAGATATAGACCAATCCGCGTCGAAGACTATGCAGCTCTCACATGTGAATGTACGTGTACACGTGTACTGCTCTAAACCTCGTACATGTTTACGTTTCTACATGTAGACGCAAATGTATACTTTGTCGGCAACAAAATATACATAAACACGCGTATGAAAACTTTCATGCGGAAGTGATAAAAAACAGTAGTAAAAAGTGTTCGCAGTAATGTTAACTTTACTCTGAATATAACGGCGATATATAGCGGAACATGAAATGAAAGAAAGGCGGGAAGAAAATAAAATTAAAAGAACGAAGGAGACAAATACGACATGTTCACCCTTCGTGTGCCAAAATTTGTCAATTTATTTCACGTGCATACGGCGCGCTTCTGCAGGCCTAACTCGGGCGCATGCATAGCAGCATCTGCATGCATGTGCATCACATTTTGTAACCGCATGACATTTACGAACAGCCTCTGAAGCATGTGGGAAAGGTGCCCCCAAGCAGCTGTTTTACCAAGAAAGCAGGTCATATTTGCGAATTACAGTTATTGTTTTTTTATTTATTGAATGCCTGGACAGACTACCGCGATTCTTCACAGGGCAGAAAAAGAAATACTGGGAAACATTGGCAATAGGTTTCAGTGAGCTTGCGCCTGTCTATTATATTCGCAAGCTACGTCGCGCACATGAAATGCAGGTTTATCTCTCACGGCTTACTAAAGGGAACATTTAAAAGGCAGATCTCTGCGTCGACAGCGAAGCGGCGGAATCTTCCTTGACCACAGAAGCGTTGCGTCGTGATTTTAAGGTAAGCATTGTGCAAGTGCATTTCTAGAAATAAAAAGAAACACCACATTCCATGTTTTCTCTGCGCTATAATACTAACCACTGCGTTCCATATCTGAGCCTATAAGGTTCCTCCGCGTAGCGAAGGTCATGGTGCGGGAAATGCTCCGCGGCATCGCATTATCTCGTGTGCTTTATGCGTAGCTAAATGTCATCCCCACACATCCAAGAAGGGCTTGTATGAATGCTGCGCCGACGCCGATATGGTAGGCGACTTTTCTTTAGTTGCCGATTCTAATGATCGGTTTATGGCAAGGTGTGCTTAACTTGAACTTCAGCGTACATTGACGGCATGCGAACGACGGTGTGTACATATATATATATATATATATATATATATATATATATATATATATATATATATATATATATATAGATGAAGGCCGGTCCACCGGCCGGAACGTCAGTAATTTATATTCTTTTTGTTAATTGTGTGAATCTCTTCTTCTGAATATATATATATATATATATATATATATATATATATATATATATATATATATATATATATATACTGTAGTCACCAGCTGGTTAGGCTGGAGTTTAGCACCATGGAACCCCATGGAGCGTCTTTGTTAAAAGCACATGTGAGCAAGGGGCAGAGTGGAGGCCAAGTTTATTGTTCACGGGTTGTCCTCCCACTGTCAGTGTGGATAGTTGTGCCTGGTGTGTTTCCCTGTTCCTTTCTGTGTGCTAGTTGCTATGCGGGGTTCTGTTTGTTTGATGCCGGGGTTCTGTTTGTGTGAGATATTGTGATTTGCCGTGAGGGATTCAGGGCGCGGAGCAACCAGCGTTTATAAGGTGGCCCCTCGGCCCTGGAAGTGGGGGTCGGAAGCAAGTTTGGAAGGCTGAACGTGGCCAGAAGGTTGGAAGGCTTTAAGTTGGTGAGGACGGAGCGGATAGTGCTAGAGAGGACATCTAGGACGAGTCCGGGTGGTGGTTATGGTCGCAGGAGAAGTGCTATGCACTGGGGTCGGCTCTGCCGCATGGAAGCGATGGTTCCACCTAAGCCCTACCAACCGATGGTTCCACCTAGGTCCTGTCAACCGAGTCCGCTGTCTGTCAATGTGTATGTACCGTCTTGTATATAAAGTCAAGTTGTGCTTATGGTCGGGGCTACGTCACTCTCTCCCTCCATCCCTCCCTTCATCCGCCGTGTGGCGTCCACACTCGAACTGCGCATACGCATCCTCCTCCCCCTCCTCTCCTTGTCTCAGGTCCTCTCCTCTCGGCATTCCTCCTCTCCTCTCCGAAAGGCGCGCGTTGACGATGGAAACGCTCTTTCTTCGATGAACGCTTTACCAGCTCGCAAGGAACGAGAACGCGCCCTCGCGCGCGAGAGACAACGCTGACGCAGGCAGCATCTGCTAGCGTCAAACTGACGCAAACGCGACACCTAGTCAAACCGATACAAACATGGTGTGCACCCCCCGTGCTGCTTCGCATTGCCTCATGGTCCCCTTTAGCGGGAGATGGTGTAATTTTTTTTAACCATCGCCCCCCTTCCACTGCCTTCTTCGTTCGCAGCGGTGACATCGCCATCTAGGAAGAATAGAGTGAAGATAACTGATGTGCTAATGTGAGCGTCACGGACGCCCGATCAGGGAGGCAGTGCACTTATGCGCCAGGGCTGAGGTGTCTTCAGTCGCCCGTCACAGTGGGCAGTTCAGTCACAGCGTATGCGTAAGGCTGCCGTGTCAGAAGTGATTTTAAAGAATTTCAGTGATTAGACAGGGCTGTAGGAGACTAACGTTGTCGTCACTGTGGCTACGTTAAACAAGCCGATTAGCAGTGATTGACATGTGCCTATGCGAAACGTCGGTGCATCACCACATGCTTCGCACCTCCACAGGTTTAGCGCGAGTGGAGCTGCCATTTTTTTCCACGCTCCAAACACTCTCATGGTCCAGCGATCGGTGCCCGTACTTCACGTCTTCAGAGGTGCTCACAACACTACACTTTTCACTCCGTTACGGTAGCAGTGTGCGTTCAAAAACTTCACTCATCACGAGCTAAAGTCTCGAATGACATTCCGCATTACATTAAAAGCTCGTGCAATTTTCCGAAGGGGTTGAAAGCGTTTTTCTGTACTGAAAATTTATTTATCAGCATTAATAAACACAGTTACAGTTAACGATGCCGCTAATATGAAATGTAAACGTCAAAGCAGGTAAATGCCGTCTCTGCTGAGAAATCGACCATAGGAATGCTCTCTCACCTCGCCTACATATGTCTAGAAATATTTGTCTGCTCGGCTCCGGCTCGAAGACTTGTTGGACGTTGGTAATTTTAGCTTATTTAATAACCGTTCTCACTTTCCACTCATCTGTAAATCCGTGAAAACTACATTTTTCTCGTGCTGCAAGGATTGGGGTGGAAGCTCAGTATTAAGTAGTGATACTCTTGTGTCCGACAAGTTGGGTGACCTCTTCAGAAGGAAACACCATGGTGGAAAACGAGACGCACGGACTTTTGGCCTCGCTTTATTTTGCGTGTGACTTTCTTCCGACGGTTAAAGTGACCATTGAATTTTTTCAATAAGTATGATGAAGCTGAGATGAAGTTTGGTGTACCTGTATGAATGTGACAGGAATGATGCAGCTGTCGAAAGATCTCTTTTGCTACACGTCGAAATAAAAAAAATGTGTTCATCCTTGACTGCAGATCTGGATGCGTCTTCCCAAGGCGGCACGGAACATGCTTTTATACCCGGTATTAATAATCGCAGCTTGGGCGGTACCTCCCGCTTCAGGACAAGGTGAGGCAGTCTTTTTACTGTATTTTGTGTTAACTTAGCAAGGGATACGAGCCATGAGTGCGTAATGTTCTGAGGGAAAAAAATGCAGGACATCTATAGAAGTGTGGGAGCACATGTGGCGGGGTGAAGACCAGGAAGCAGCTAGCTATTACACATTTTGGGTGTTGAGACACGCGTTACGATGCGAGCTGAGATATATTTGCCAATGGGAAAAACTCTCCTCTCCCCTATCCTCCCCTCATTTCTCTCTTCCTCACTATCCCAACATTCTTCTACACCCTCCTCTCCCTTTTCCTCCCCCTTGAAACACTACACTGCGGCTCTGGTTGGCTTGTCCTTCCCATTTCCTTCCATCTCACCCTCAGTTTGCCTCCGCCCTTCGCTGCAATACCACAATACACATAGTTTTGCTATGGTTTGCCCTCTTTCTCATCCTCACATCTCTCCTCCTCAGCCTCAGTTACCTTTCACATCTTCATGCTGCACCGTAGCATGCCTGGATATGCTTTGTTATTGATCGCGTACGCAGGATTTTTTTTTTTGTTGAAGCAGCGTCAGCCGCTGTAGCGGTTCTTGGATTGAACACCCGCCTGCCATGCAGACGACGTTGGTTTAATTCCCGTCCCAACGCAGCTAGTGTTCTTGCGAAGTTAGCACAAAGGAATCGAACCAATCGTGAAGTATGTAGCAGCTAAATTATGACCTAGTTGCGCGAAATGTTAACTATGTCTGAAGAATTTTTTTCAGTTTTACTACCCTTACGAAAATGGATTTAGAGTTCCTTTAGAACTCCTAATGAGTTCCTATAGACTCTAAAGGAACTCGCCATCTATAGAATGCTTTCCATAGAACGACTATAGAAAGTCTAAAAATACCTTCTATAGAAAGACGTCATTTCACGAACAATAGAAAGCGTATTGACGTCATATGCACTGAATTCTATAAAGTAACTTTTATAGAGCGTCTTTAAAACATTTAACGCTTTCTTTCTATAGACTGGTTCACCGTACGCGCTGTATAAGTGATGTATCTACTAAATTCTATAAAGTAACCTTTATAGAGTACCTTTAGAACTCCTAACGCCACCTGTCTATTGACTGCATTTCTATATGTCCTCTATAAGGGATCTATAGACGGTGTATTAATACCTGTAACATTCTTAGGAAAAATATGTTTCACCAGGGACCTAGTTACGCCCACTGCAGGGCAAAAATCTCTTCCATATTTTTATGCAATTAACATGGTCATGTCTAACTGCGGCTATGTTGTCGTCACAATCATTTTAATCTAATCCGACCAGCTAGTGTCCTGCCGCCTTCCGCCTCGCTTTCCTTCCCTTGGAATCCAATCTGTCGCCAGTAATTACCATTGGTTACCTTCCCTTCGCACTGCACTTCCTTCCCATATGCTAATTTAATGAACTTGACTTTGACTAGCATATGAATAAAATTTGCGCATGGAAATGCAAAAGCGGCGGTGGCGCAGTGGTAGAATATCGGCGTCCAGTGCGAGAGGTACCAATTTCGAATCCCACTGCCAGACCTAAAACCACCGGTTTTTCTTAAGAAAAGGAGAGCGCCCGACCTCGCCTTCTGTTGAGTACAGTACCCTCCCGAGAAGACATCCCCCAACGTGGCGAGCAAGTGGCATAAAAAGCGTCTCTATTTTCGAAACATTATTGCGCAAAGTTTCTATTGCCATCCTAAAGGAACACCATGAAACATCTCTATAGAAATGTGTCTTTACGCTCTCAAAAAAAACTCGGTATAAATTCTCTATTGAAATATGTCTGTACGCTCTTAAAAGGAATTCGACAGACATGCTCTACAGGAAAACATATATAAAGTTTCTATAAGAATGCGGTGGCCACATAACTTTTGGAACTCCATACAAAAATTCTATATGGCGTCAAAATAGACACCATAGGATTCTATCGAGCAAGTTCGAAAGGCTGTATACAAAAACGCACTAAAAATTTTCGTAAGGGTAGAAAGGTCACTGAGGCTTTGTTTTGGTATCCCTGTGGCACGTACCCCATATGCCGAGTTTTCAGGTACCGAAGAACATCCTACTCCGAGCTAGGCCATTTTCGCTATTAAAATGAATACACCTCGCAGAAGATGTAATAAAAATTCTAAGGCTTATTTCCTTCAGTACTCGCAGCCGCAGCTACAATAGGTCGGGAATAGTTCTTGACACTAGAATCGCGCTGCAAACACGGATGAAACGCTACGGAACGTTTCTATTTGTTCCTCCCTGCCTTCCCAGAGCGAGATTTGACGCTGTAAAGCTAGCAATTATCGCTTTTTAGCAGGAAAGTGCTTTATGCCGGTGTCCACCACGAAATCAGGGGCGTCGTTCCGCAACCGTAGTGGCTCTCCAGCAAAATGAACACATTTACGAAGATAAAGTACCACCCGCTCTCACCTGCGATACAGCGGAAGGAACTGAAAGCTCTACAGATACACCACCGAAGCACTGTTCATAAGGAGGGGGACGGGCGTTAAATCATCGCTACATTGCTTTGCAAGCTAGATATAGCTGATGTCCGAATAAATCAAACGCGTTTGGCAAGCATAAATGACACTTAACATCGTGTACCTCCCACTGCACTCTTCGTTCGCTTATGTTGGCTTAGGATGCCTCGATGCCAACGCCGCCATGGAGGAGGCGGACCATTCGCTGCGGTGCCACCGCCATCTGGGAACGAGTAGAGCAAAGCAGATTGTCGAGCTAATCCACGCCAGCTGTCAGCGCTTCGGTGGTCTTTGCGGTTCGATCGCCGCGGAAGTTAAGGGCGTGGCGGCGTCGGGATGGCGCGTTCGTTGGGCAAAGCACAACCGCCGCCGCTACAACTACTTGTTTGGCCAGGTGTGCTGAATCGCAACGCGCATCGCTACAGGCACGCAAAGATGGCCGTCAAGAAACAAACCATGCGACTTTTGCTGTAGTGGACTGCGTGTTCCAAAACTACCAGCTAAGAACCCGTCACGTTTCGCTTCCAAGATGTCCCGCTAGCGAAAGCTCCTGGTATATGGTAGGTTTGCGCAGGGCCGTGGCGCGTGCATTGCAGTGTCTCCGGAGCAGCGTGAGTTTTTGGAGAACGTTCACCGTTTTACAAATGTCGAGGATCCCTTCGCCGTGGCGCGGTGCCGCCGATGCCTACGTGTAACGTGCTCGCATGTTCCAAGTACCCAACCCATCTGCCGCGTCTCCATTCGTTATGTTGCCGCCTATTCATCATTCCACAGCTTCGCAATGACAGGTTTCGCTTTCGCGTTATACCGATTCCCATTACACAGGGAGCGACCGCATCCATCTAAGTCGAGTTGTAGCATTGCAATGCCTTCGCCTGTATTATTGCAATACTCTGCACACACCTGGTTTTGTTGATGTTTTTTTAAGATTGCGCAATCTTTTATGCCGCACGTTTGATGTTGGTGAACTTAATCGCCGATGACTACTTCTAACCGTCTAGCTAAAACTTTCATATCAATTTTGTAGTGGACATTTGTAAGTGCTGTTGACCTGTATGAAGAAGCCTGTTTGAGGAGGCTGGGATATTTTGCGTCGGTTATCAATACATTATGCGAGGTTGCAAACGACAGTGATAGGAGTTTGAGGTCACAAGCATTACTAAATAACGCCACAAAGAACATAGCATCACTCCCTGTTCTTGCGTGAAAAAAAAAGAAAAAGAAACGCTGCTGTCACGCCATCTGAACCATGCGACTTCTTCGGGTTTAGCCCTTGAATTTCACTTTGAACTTTCTCAGCTAGGATGGCATCTCCAAAAGCTGTTTAGAGTCGCCATGTATTCGCTGCATAGCAAGCAGGAATTCTCTTTCAAAGGCCTCATCGCTGCCTGAACTGGGGTTAAAGAGGTTGCTATATTATTCCTTAATGGCTCGTGCAGTGTCCTCCTTGTCTGTACAACTAGCTCTATCTCGCTCAGTTTTTGAAATTTATTTGACATGAGCTCGCTTCTTTTCCATAGCAAACACTCTCTTAGTGGGAGCTTCTCCAGCTAATGTTCCTTCAGCTCTTCCTCTCAACATCGCTTCTCGATACCAATCCTTGTCGTTTGCTTCAAGTCATTGCTTCAAAGCTACGATGTCGTCCTTGTGGACCCCAGATTGATCGGATTCCTCTGACAATAACACACCTAAGCTTGTTTTCAGATACTTCCTTTTCCTTGTTACGGCGAAGCTGTATACCTCTACTAGCCACAGAAGTTTTCTTCGCGTGGTCAGCGCGAACAGAAAACGCCAGGGTAAAAAAAAAGGCAGAACAGCAAAGCGTGGTGGCGACGAGCAAAGGCTGACGGCGAGGGAGCGTATGCCTATAAGTCGTCCGGAGCGGACGATTGACTGAGTGTGGTTCGGTTAAGGAAACAACGCTAATTTCTGCAGACCATGTCGGGAGCACCAAGCAAACCATGTCGGGTAGGGAAAAGGGACTGAAAGAGAAGAGGACCATCGTAGTGGAGTTCTACGGAAATTTTGAACACCTGGTATTATCTGACACGCACTGACAACGCACTTTATACGAGAATGTGGCAATTTCGCCTCCATCGAAGGCGCGACTGCCGCGGCCGGGATCGAACCCGCGTTTTTCTGAGTGGCATCCGAGTATCATAATCACTATTGGCCTCGAGGACATACTGTCGCGCCACCTACGCTCTGACGTCACTCATAGGATGCCGGGTTTTTGTCGTCTGCTACAAGTTCACATTTGCTGCGTTTCTGCCACCGCGGTTCTTTTTGTTGTGTGCACCTCTAGCGCTTCCCCGTGCTCTGGTGACCGCCTCCCAAAAACGCATTTTAGTGAACCGACGATTCCGTGCCCCCGGTGACACCACCGTGTACAAGTTGTTGCTATCTGAGCCATAGCCAACGCCGTATGAGGCTGTGCAGCTGCTGGACACGCTGATGATTCATTATGGAATACTTCTGACGTTGCATTTCGCATATCCCGTGTTGAACGAATGCAGGTTATCGTGAGACAGGGGAAAAAAAATGTGCCACTGAATCAGGGTATGGCAGAATACCACCGTCCGTGCGAGCGGCCCGCGCGCACTGTCGACAGCATGTGGGGATGATCAGCGGACTGGCGCGTTATCAAGCATGCTTAGGAGTGCTGGCTTCGCAATCACCGCCGTTTTCATTACGGTAAAGAGGATTACTTTTTGCATGAGCCGGTCATATAGCCGAATAAGCTACGCATATTCGGGGCTAATTAAGCTAAGACTGATTAGTGCAAGTCCCATTAAAGTAATGCTAATGATGCCTAGCCTAATAAAGCTAATACTACGCAGACTAGCACATTTAAATCAAACTGATTATACCGACTAAATTAAACTATGCCAAGCCTGTTAGCATAACAATTAAACGATATCTAATTAGGGTAATTATATTTAACTATACCGTAATAATTTCAAGGCCAATGAAACCAATTCCGACGAAGTCCGACTAATTAAACAAAGCGCAATTATTTTCTACTAATAACCACAGCCTATTTCAAAGAAAACTAAGCTGAACCTATAGTTAGGCTGACTGATTGAGTCATGCCTAATTAGGCGAAGAATGAGGCTATGTATTATCAAGTGGACCAGACTAATTAGACAAATGATAATAATGTAAGCTTAATTAAATTAAGACTGATTGAGGCAAGCCCGGCTGCGCCACGGCCAGATTGGTTGCGAAGTGAGACCTAGCAAGGCCATATAAAAACCATGTCCAACGTCAAATCGACTATCTGCGGTGTATTAAGCCATGCGCGAATTAGCGCAAACTTAGCTTATTATTGTTTTGTTCGTTTAGAGTTAGCCTGCCATTCTCCAGCATCAAGAACTTTATTGACAAACAGTCCGAGAAGTCTCGGCTGCTTTCCCAAGGAAGATTTGTTTACGTGCCCAACCACGTCAGTTATTTTGATGTAAAAATGCGACAATTAACATGACGAGGCTAATTTGGTAGCACTTCTAAAAGCTTCAGTTACCACCAGCAAGGAGTTGCGCGAGCTCGTTCTGTACATGCCAGTTACGGTAAAACAGAATCGCAAAGGCAGAAATGTTACTTAGCATGATGGAAAAAATGGCGGAACCAGAATTAATGAGAACGCGTGTGTTAATTTGTTGGAAAGCAAATGTATATGAAAAGATTACGTTGTTCATATAACCACATATCTTTTCAGACGCAGGGATAAGAAAATTACGAATGAAAACAGGTACGTCATGAAATTTTAGTCTTTACACCATATTTTTTATGCTACCATATGGCGAACGGTGGTCGAATACTGCTCCGCATACCGATAATGAACTTGACATTCCCAGAAGCGAACGTTCCATGCTGAGCATTCAGACTACAAATCATTTAGAATGTGCGATTTGACCCGCACGTCGCGCTGTAGAGGGGAGCGGCGCGGCGCGACGAGCAAGGTAGGAAGAGGCATCCTACCTATGACGTCAGACCGATCGCAGCGCCGACCACTGCTGTGGTGGGCCTCGCGGCCAGTACCACCGCAGCGGACGAAAGGCGCTCACCCTTAACACGTGCACGCATGGCCACACGCCCGCCGCCGCCTCTGCTGGTGTGACGTCACGCTGTCCTCCTCACATCACTGCGCACCAATCGCAATGCGCTGCGCCAAGATGAGAAAACAATGCTCGTTTGCGCGTGCGCTTCTCTTGCGCTCACAGCTTCAACCCACTACTAGCATGTCTCCTGGAAGTGAACAAGCGCCCACTGGGGAGTAATAATAACCGGCTCCACATGGTCGCACGTGTAATTGCTTCTGTACTGTGCGGCCTGATCCTTCAAGTAGGTGGTGGAGATGGGTACTCAACGTCCACTTGATGACCATAATAGGCTATGAGGAATAGTCCCAATTGTGTGAGGCATCGTAGAAGCTAGCGCAAAAAAAGCAAGACACAGAACAGACCGGACATGGGACAGCGCTATGTTTAAACTAAGGCTTTATTGAAAAAAAAAAGCCATCTATTCGTGCAAAAAGGCACACAGGCCAGACAAAGGACAACCACATAAATGTACGAATTTGAATGGTTCACTGGTGATCAGGAAATGCAGCTCATTCACTCTGTGCGGCACAGGCGAGCACGTCACATCAAACAGTATCCGAGGTGTAAAAGATCTTGTAGTTTATATTGTGCAATGGGGCATATTCGGACAGTGTGACACGTGTGGCGAAAACCTGTCCCCAGGATGGGAATATGCTGGTCCCTCATCACCGGCAAAGACGCGACCGAAAGAACAGGAACGCACAGGACGAAGATGGACTTATCACTGCAGTTATTGGTGCAACGTACTCTAGTGCAACAACTCCACCACACGTGAGAATGAACCGGATGGCGGAACAACCTGCGTAAGCACCTTGTGTTAACATGCTGTTGACACGTCCATCGCATAGCAACATTGGAAGCTTGTCATAAACTTAACCTCTTTATTGGTGGGATCTGTCAAAGGTTCACTCAAACATAATACAGCACTAAACTTTCTGGTGCGGAAAGATTCGCTGAGCCCTTCCACCACAATCAATCCAAAGACAAGTTCAGCTTCTTCTGCGTGTTTTCTTTTTTTGATTTTGTTCTCGCGTCGTTACCTGCTGGAACCTCGAAATTTCCATTATGCACCAAATGCTCCACCAAAGAGCAATACTCAGCGCCAACGTTCATTCACGAAGGAAGCCATAGCGAAATGGCACAGACATCCACTGATGCCTTTTTTGAAGGTCCGTTTACGATTGTTGTTTACACATTTGTTGTTCCGTTCTATTCGTGAATTCTATTTTTCCTTTTACTTATTTACAATAACATGTAAATATTGACATTCAGACACGGGTGGCACAACTCGGGCAATAGAAGGCTTCGTTATCTTTAATAGAGTCGTGCATGACAGATATCCCAAGTCGACGTAACGACCAACAGTCCTCTTAGCCTTGGAACCGTTCCCTTTACCAATTTTCATATGAATTAAGGGAGCGATACTCGGTTTACCGATTTTGGTACTACAGTTTTTGAAAAACTACTGATGATGAGACGGATGGCCAGACTCAGCTTTTCCTAAGGCCAGATAGACTTCTCCCTTAACAACCTCGACAAACGCCAAGTCGCATAAATGTCTTGAAGGTTGGGTGGCGGTGCCAGTCAAAAAAAAAAAGGAAAATGTCTGGCTGTAGAGTAGCAGATGAAGAGCCGATAGGGGAAGCACATGTGCTAAGGGACGTATAGCCGAAGACCAGAACGCAGTGACACTTTTATGGACGGGCAGATAGCTGAAACAGTGCACTTGACAGAACCGCATTAATCGTTCTGCGCCGGCACAGATTGCTTTATTTTGCTGTGCCTTTCGAAAGCGTCAGTTCTTAGGACATTTTCCCTTGTTGTCAGATATAACTAACTCTGTAAGTTTACTGTACTTTTATCGCATCTAAGGTGTACTGGTCGTAGTGTGGTTTCTCGGACAGCAGTGAACTCAGCAGAGTTATTACTGTTACTTTCATAATTAATTAAAAGTCAATTTGCAGGCGGTACCTCCGAAGATCCAAAGTGCAGGATTCCAAGCTTCTACGTAACAAAACGCTGCCCGAATGCGTATACTGGCTACTACTATGAGCCGGTGTCAAAGAAGTGCATTCGCTTTGCAGACGGCAATTGTCATAAGCCAAACTTGTTTCGTAATCAGTGGAGTTGCATGCAGAGATGCAATCCAGGTAAAATTGAAATTTTTTAACAACGGACTGTAGTTCCGCAATAAATGTCGATATTTAGTTGTACATGCATAAAGGCACAGTGCATATCTGACTATCTTGTGTGCCGTAAAACTATACCAAGACCTTTTCAATGTCAGATGCTATGTCCCACTCCGCTCCATGAATGGCCCTAGTCAATCAAAGGGAATTGGCGCTTGTTTGCATGTGCTGTATGAGAAATTATCTTAGTTACATGCCATGAAAGCCATCATACCGCAACGCTGTGCCACTTTCTGAGAGCCAAATCAGGAGAGCGACGTCACCCAGAGGCCGTTGCCTGACCCAAATAAACACTAGCGATAGGATGGCAAGAAACTGTGGCACCCTTGAGGTTTCCTTCAGAGTTGAACGCTAGAGCGATTCCCGGCCCCTTCTCATCGCGCTTTCTTCCGCTTGTTATGCTCTTCAATCGCCTAACCACGTAATTGTTATAACACAACTTGGCAAAAAGTGGAGTTACTTGCGTTACTGCGTGTCTTCCTTCGTCTTCTTGCGCCATTTGACATAGATTCGCAATCAAAACTAGCCGATAAAGAAGGCACTATTATAATTGAGATTTGAGATGATTCACCTTGACTTGGGTGCAGCGCTACACGAAACACGGTCAAAGAAGACGCACCTGCCCTATGGGTCTTCTTTGTCCGTGTTTCGTGTAGTGCTGCAACAAGCTCAAGATGACGGATGCACGAGCAATTACGTAGGGTGGCCGAGCTCGTACCGCATTGCGCCCCTCGAAAGAGTGGTCGCAGGTTCGATTCTCCCGACTCCGAAGGTATTTCTTTAGTTGCACCTACTTCAAATTTTCGCTCACGGAGAACTCTGATTTTTCGCTCACAACCAACGACACGGACACCAACGCCGGAAATTCCGCGAAACGAGCTCTTCAACGCTATCGCGCTAACAACAAGGTTGCATCGATGAAACACCTAGAAAGCGTGGGTGCGTACCGTAATTGTCCAGACACTTGTCTTTTGAGGGTGGTGGCCTTGGTTCGAATCACAGCGCCTGCATCAACTGCCTATTCTCGCTTACCGTACTTGTTTCCTTCTTTCTTTTCTTCTTTTTTATTCTTCCTTTAATAGGTGGATATTCTAATGCCCTTATTTGGTATGCCAAGCGAATTCCCCGCCAGACTGAAAAGCACGCGAGCTTGCAACTAATAGGTCAAAGCGAGGTCACTGCACTGGCGGCTCATTCAATTGAAATCCTGCAGATAACAACGCCGAGAAAGACACATTTTCCACGCAAACACCTTTCCTGTAAAAGGAGACATTTTCTGGAAAAGGAGAGACCTTCGCTGTAAGAAAAATGGTAAAATAAGAACGGATCCAGACACGTCGCTACGCATGTAGGACAGACAGACAGGAAAAGCTTGTCATGTGTATACCTCGTTCCCACCCCCGTCGTATGAAGTTCGGTTTTGTTTGTTGTAGCTGTTAAAGTGGTTTTCAAGTGCTTCTGAAGCCTCCCAAGAAACCATAGTGTCCACTAGCAGGCCAAATCTGGAGCGCTGGAATCGCATCTTCGATTATGGCATGGACTGCCTACATACGTACTACGCTTACAGTATTAACAGGCAACGGCACTTGTGTGGAAAGTAACATCGACACAATCCACTTGGTGTAGGGAAGAATGGTGCTAGATCATGCTCTGCAGGCTTAGAGTAATTTATGCTACTGGGACGATTCTCTGTGGCAGCGAAGGTAAGGCTACGGAAGCGGAGCTATATATAACTCTTGTGTTAGTGCGCAAGTAGTCCGGCACATGCACTCTGTGATCTTAAGAATGTGCAAATGCAGCACCGCAAGGCGAAATCTTTTTGTCTACAACACGGATAAGAAAACAAAGAACTATTTAACACTCAACTAACTGAAAGGAGCAAAGATTCTGTAGGATATGCCCCACGTACGCACAAACATCAGCACACCGTTGTTATCAGATGACACGTGCAGCCATTGCGCGTGCAAGTCTCGGTGGCCATGTTCGCACTTTACACTTCCCCGTTAGCCAAGAGGTGGCGACTGTGTGCTCGGAACGAGTGTTACTGTGGCTGCTTCGCAAAGTATTGAGGGAGTTTCCTAGTTCAGAATTATTCGAAACGTCTCTTCTGAGTGAAAATGTAGGCCTTCTTATGCTTCTTGGATGCCACAAGCTCTAGACTTCTTCGCAAAGCATAAGTGTAAGTACGGCACTATATACGATAATGCATGAAAGCGCTCCGGCACCGCAGCCTTTCCTGAACTGGCACTGAAAGGTGCCCGCGAATCACGGCTTTACCCATACGCATTCATCAGTGGTGGCTTGGCATTGACGCTTGTTAACACGGAAAAGAAACAAAAAGATTTAAATAATTCCATTCTGCAACATACATTCTTCTCGCTGTAATGGCGCCTGATCAATTCCTTTCTTTCAAAAACCATCAATGCACCTATAGGCCACATTAACCAAGGCTGTTTGGTGATGTCAAATCCACTAGATATTGCTAACGCATTTAGCGACTGCTTCTCTCCTCCTATAACTGTTCCATCCAGTGTTCATGACGAACTTCATCATTGTAGTCACTCATTTTTCTCTTCTTCCTACTACCCCTGAGGACGTGTGAAGTACAATTATTAGTACAAAGTTGATTGATTGATTTGTGGAGTTTAACGTGCCAAAACCAGCTCTGATTATGAGAGACGCCAGTAGTGGAGGGCTCCGGAAATTTCGACCACCTGGGGTTCTTTAACGTGCACTGACATCGCACAGCACATGACCCTCAACATTTCGCCTCCATCGAAATGCAGCCACTGCGGCCGAGATTTGATCCCGCGACCCTTCGGATCAGCAGCCGAGTGCCATAACCACTAGACCACCGCGGCGGGGCAGAGTATAACGTCCTCTAGCGCAGATATTGCTAACATTTCCGCTAACCATGTGATGTGATAGCAGATGTGCTCACCTACATAATGAATCTAATTTTTTAGTCCGGTGTACTTCCACGAGAGTTAAAGATGAGTAAGGTTATTCCTGTTTCCAAAAAGGTGACAAATGCCTAATTTCTAATTACAGGCCGATATCTATTATTGCTTTTTTAGCAAAGTAATTGAAAAACTACTACTCGTTCGACTGTCTGGCTACCTTACAAGATTTAACCTACATCATCCGAAACGGTTTGGGTTTAGACAGAGATATTCGACTAACTTAGCCCTCACTTACTTGAGAGAAAAATGCAAACTAGGAATTGACGCGGGTAGCTTCGTTGGTTCTTTTTTAAATGCGAAGCATTTCTTAGCGAACTTCGGCGACCTTGAGCGTATCTATCTATCTATCTATCTATCTATCTATCTATCTATCTATCTATCTATCTATCTATCTATCTATCTATCTATCTATCTATCTATCTATCTATCTATCTATCTATCTATCTATCTATCCGCCTACGACTTTGTGCTCTCCTGGCCGCTTCGTTAATGGGATGTATACGAAAATTGGCATGCCAGAACATGACTGCATGACAAACATAAATTTGAGGTCATAACATGAAAATCATGTCATGCATATCATGAGCGGCATGATTTACATGCCACGGTCTTGGTGCTCTCCTGAACGTTACGTTAATGGGATTTATAAGAAAATTGGTATGGCACAACATGACTATATGACAAACATAAATGACAGATCATAACATGAACATCATGACATGCTTGTCATGAGCGGCATGATTTACATGCGATGGTCTTGGTGCTCTCCTGGCCGTTTCGTTTGTGGGATATGTACGAAAATTGGTATGCCACAACATGACTCCGTGACGAAAAGAAATGACTGGTCATAACATGAAAACCATGACATGCATGTCATGAGCGGTGCGACTTACATGCGACGGTCTTGGTGCTCTCCTGGCCGTTTCGTTCATGGGATGTATACTAAAACTGGTATGGCACAACATGACTGCATGACGATCATAAATGACAGGTCATAACATGAAAATCATGAAATGCATATCATGAGCGACATGGTTTACATGCCACAGTCTTGGTGCTCTTGCGGCCGTTTCGTTAACTTCATATGTCCCAAAATCGCTATAGCGTGACAACAATGGAGGCTCATTTTACGTTCCTGGTGCGTGCTTCGCATTCCTTGATTCCCACTGGACGTGGGATCTGCCGTCTTTTTTTTAGTTTTTAGTAAAGCTTTTGATACACTTAACCAAGACGTTCTCCTTTCTAAACTTTCACGTTGTGGCAACTGTCTCAACATTTTCCGCAGTTACCTATCTTATCGCTATGGTAGCCGCATCCCGTCTACCAAAGCCCGTAACGCACTCCCTCACTGGAGCAGGATTTGCCACCCTGGTGCAGTAACGGCCATTACGTCCCACTAATGCGCCTGTTAACCCTCGGATACCAGAATATCAACTCTAAAACAGGCGAAACGGAGATGGCAAAGAAATATGAAGCACGACCTAATTGTGAAACTTGTTGAGCGAACGCCTGAAACAGACGCACACGACACACGAGAAAACACTGAACCTGATGGAAAACACTTGAAAATGTCGTTGAACATGTTTGCTTCCATATATAAGAAAAAACGATAAACGGTTTCAGTAAACACAACAGCACAGAGCAGCATAGGGACAGCAGCGATCGAAAGCTCGCGGAAGCTTTCCGTATTGCATAACACTTGGGCGATGAATGAGTATCGAAACCGCTAATTTTTGATTGCGAAATACAAGCTTTCAACAATCATTTTTAGGCAACACATTCTAGCACACGCAGGAGCTTTTGGGTCTCCGTGAGCTTCTTTTTTACGAGCTCGTTTGATAAAATTTAAGTTGTCATACATAGCTTGTCCTAGGTTTGTTGTCTATGCGCTGATATTCGTGCATACTGAAAATACAAGTCGTCTGGAATTGTAGTCCATTAACGTTGCGTACGAAAAAGCTAGGTCAGTTCTTCCAGGAGCTGAGATAAAACTTGTAACACACTGGGATAAGCCTTGCGACGGGAAGTTATCACAAGCTTTCGTCACACGAAGGACGCCGTGCAACATTGGCGTTTCACACGTTGGTGACCAAGCAAAAGAGTCCCATAAAGCAGGCAACCAGGTTGTGCCTTGGCAGTCATATTACTAGCAGTGTATCCTACAGAAACATGATGGCAACAATAACACTGCTGCGTTAGGCGCTCAAGCACGGTAACAACGTCAATGAGGCGCAAGTATATACGACTAATACCTTTGTCGCGCGGCATTTACCATGGACTGAGCCTAGTTCTTACGTCAACTACTTCAGTTACCACAAGGGGTTGGTACTTGATGTTATGGAGGCGTTGCGTGGACGTGGGTTCATCCATGACAAACGCTGCCGTACCAGCGACACGCCGATAGCAATGGGCGATTAAGTTCACATGGATGTAACGATTAACATCCACCTCATTATGCCAAGACCCATTTCACTTTCGCAATGTACCGATCCCTTTGACAGAGGGATCAGCCCATTCATTTCTACTGTGCTATAAAAAAATTACAGCATATCCACGGAGTGAATGATGATGAGTGGGCGAAGCTCGGGAGGTTCATCGTAGATCGTGCCGAGTTCCGGATTAATTAGTTAACGCGCACGCTACGAATCCTCATGGTTGAACTATGCACAAGTGAAATCTCCCACCGGCACTTCATTGCAAGTCAAGATCCAGTGCCTACACATACACACACACACACACACACACACACACACACACACACATATATATATATATATATATATATATATATATATATATATATATATATATATATATATATATATATATATTGCTACGGCATCAGGCGGGCAATTAAGGTATGAGCCAGGCACGGGTGGAAGACGTCGCGGACGATATCTTGTCTAGCGGTTGGACGCCATCTTGCCTCGGCTGTACCAGCTACCTAGCGCTCCGCGCTCTCCTGTAAATAAACCTTCGCTCGACCTTTCAACCGTAACAGTCTTGTGGTGGAGGTGCTGGGTACAGCCGAGGTGCTGGGTACAGGGTAAAGGCGCACGCTTTCTCCTGGTGGTTCCGCAGAGTCTGCGACCAGACGTACTGAGTGCCATGCACGATGACGCAACCTCTGGCCATCTAGGCTTCATAAGAACACTGAACCGAACACAGGAACGTTTTTACTGGCCCAAAATGCGAGACACTATCAAGCAGTACGTCAGCGGTTGCGATAAATGCCAACGCCATAAGCGTCCTACGACTACTCCGCCGGGTCTTCTCCAGCCTCTGCCACCACCTTGTCTGCCGTTTGAACAAGTAGGCATTGATCTCTTGGGGCCATTTCCACGATCTTCTAACGACAATCGGTGGGTTGTCGTATGTGTAGACCACCAGACCCGTTATGCAGAAACTGCGGCCATACCATCTTCAACAGCTACATGCGTTGCCACATTCTTGCTGCGGTTTGTTATCCTCAGGCACGGCTCCCCCCGTGTGATAATTAGTGATCGTGGTCGTCAGTTTGTTGCGGACGCCGTTGAAGAATTACTTCGTCTCTGCAGCTCGAAGTTCCGGCATTCAACACCTTACCATCCTCAAACCAGCGGCCTTGTAGAGCGTACAAACAGGACTGTTACTAAAACGCTGGCAATGTATGTCTCCTCCGACCACAAAGACTGGGATGACGTGCTCCCATTCATCACATATGCGTATAATACCGCAAGGCATGAGACGACGGATTACAGTCCTTTTTATCTGCTGTACGCACGTCTACCGCTAAGGAGTATTGATACAATACTGCCGTTTGGCTTCCACAGTGAGTACTCGGTTGCCAAGACGCTGTGCCTTGTAGAAGAAGCACGCCGGATCGCTCGACTTCGTACCGTGGCCTCACAGAACCGTTCTAAGGAGCGCTATGACAGCCGACACCAGTCTGTCTTGTATAGCAAAGGGGACTTGGTATGGGTGTGGACCCCACAGCGTAAACGTCGATTATGCCAAAAGTTTTTGCCCCAGTATACTGGACCTTTCGTGATTGTGGATCGGCTGAGCGACTTAACGTACGTGGTGGCCCGTTTAACGTCAGCTGGTCGTCGTTCCAGCCGAACGCAGCTTACAAGCATCGCGCGTCTCAAGCGGTTTCATCCTGCTGTTTTCCGGTGATTTGGACTTGCCCCGCAGGCTTCTTCTGTGAGCCGGGGAGTGCTACGGCATCAGGCGGGCAATTAAGGTATGAGCCAGGCAAGGGTGGAAGACGATGAGGACGATATCTTGTCTAGCGGTTGGACGCCATCTTGCCTCGGCTGTACCAGCTACCTAGCGCTCCGCGCTCTCCTGTAAATAAACCTTCTCTCGACCTTTCAACCGTAACAATATATATATATATATATATATATATATATATATATATATATATATATATATATATATATATATATGGGTTGCCGGTGAACGCTTCTCCAACGCGAGCAGTCGGTATTTCTCAATCAAGAAACTCGCTAGGAGACGCTGCCTGCGCCAACGTTGTCTCTCGCGGTTGAGGGCGCGTTCTCCTTCTTTGCGAGCTGGTACAGCGTTCCTCTAAGAAAGAGCGTTTCCATAGCCAACGCGCGCCTTTCGCTCTCTCTCTGTCTCTCTCTCTCTCTCACAAGACAGCAGAGGCACGCGCCTGGAGGCACGCGCAGAGGCGAACGCCGAGGGCGAGCGCGTGCCGGGAGGCACGCGGGTTACGCCTGACGACTGACGCGTGACAAGGTTAGACTAAGAGGAGCTTCGCCCCAAAAATTATCATATGTTCCAGAGGGAAGACGTAACGAACGCGGCAGGGGCACCCAATGAAAGGAGTGAGTCACGTCATTTTGGCGATGTCACAATATGACCTGCTGTGTAGAGTAAAACTTTTATAACCAGTCACCAGTCATAGCTGTGGCATCGCCTGCTATATGCTAGCATGGTCTTGTGCTACGATCTGTTACCGTGGACATGTGCTTATGCAACACTGCTCTCGCTGTGTTGCAGAAGATACGCCTCATGGCGTAACCACATTTTATCAGTTTTACTGGGTCCAGTTAACTGGTGCTTATCAGCAAATGGTCTTTAACAAGGGCTAATTTAGATTACGTATGTCTTTGCACGGGAGAAGTAGGTATTCTCACGCGTCACTTTAACGGCTAATTACTACAGCCAATTAATTTCAGCTGTTTCCGATATATATCTTTCCGCTCTATTTCCGCGCGATGACAATCTGATAAGCTGAATGAACTTTTTCAGCACATTCAGGAACATCTCGGGCGCGCTGTCATTTCAACGGAACGTGCGCTCAGTACATCAGCCCAAAGAGTACAGAAAATGATGCATTTAAAAGGGTGTGTCTATTTAGCAATAAAGGCCGATGCATGTGAAGATGCCATGGAACAACATAGATGGGCTTCACGAATGGCTCACTGCAATTTCGTGCATAATTCTGTCGTGAACAGTGGGCGCCCTACCAATCCTTAAAAATGTAGGAGGTGGTAGTAGATGCAGTAGATTCATATTATTATGAATCTACTTACAAGCATTTTTCGCTTGCCTAGTAACTGTACCAACATCTCTGGCTTACAAACGGACAAATGCAGCGCGCGTTAGAAGGAGCGGCTAATGTGAGAAGCATGGCCTCTTACGGCGTTTTGTTTTAGGGGCGGAGCTCCTTAAGATTTGGGTCTGTCCGTCCGTTGTAGTAGCGCGTTACCTACTGGGAACGCGCTACTAGGAGGGCGCGTGTGGGAGGCGCGCGCTCAGCGCGTGCCTCCCGGCGCGCGAGCTCTCTCACTCTTTCATATGCTCTCTTGTGAGAGAGAGAGACAGAGAGAGCGAAAGGCGCGCGTTGACATGGAAACGCTCTTTCTTCGATGAACGCGCTACCAGCTCGCAAAGATGGAGAACGCGCCCTCACCCCCGAGAGACAAGCTTGACGCAGGCAGTGTCTTCTAGCGAGTTTCTTGATTGAAAAATACCGACTGCTCGCGCTGGAGAACCGTGCACCGGCCACCCATATATATATATATATATATATATATAGGCACTGCATCTTGACTTGCAATGAAGTGCAAGTGCAAGTGGGAGATTCCACTTGTGCGAAGTTGAACCAAAGGATTCGTAGCGTGCGCGTTAACTAAATTAATCCGGAACTCGGCACGATCTACGATGAACCTCTGGAGCTTCGCCCACTCATCATCTTCACTCCGTGGATATGCTGTGAATTTTTTGTTCGTGAATCCACTAACAGTAAATATTTGCTCTTATAAAAAAATTTCTTGCTAAGTGAATTTTGTGAATCCGGTCCTTGATTCACAAGAAATTCTACAGTTTAAACGTTGAGAATAATTCCCAATAGCCGCTCATGAAACGGGCCTTTTTAAGCAATACTACGAAACCAGACTGTCAAAAAAGTTTGCACTAGGTTCTCTGTTAACTACATCAAACTTGACATAGTGCTTGATAAGGAGCCCAGCTGTGCTCAATTAACGCCTATCTTTTTTTTTAAAATCTTGACACGTGCGGATGCACAGTCGTAAATTGCAGCTTTTATAATTACTGCTACTCCATACATCCACGCAAAATACTTTCCCGTGTGTTTGTTCTCACACTCACAACGTGGAAAACGCTATGAATATTTTTTTTAGGTGGGACAACCGAAACTGTGCAGCGCCGTGGGAGAATATGTTCTACCCCGTTGATGGAGGAGGTCAGGTTCTGTGGGAACCTCAGGATTTGGAGATATTTCTACAATCGTACTTCTCACCGGTGCGAGCAATTCTTCTGGGATAACTGTCTTGACGATGGCGTCCACAAAACACGCGTCGCCTGCGCTAGGAAATGCAATCGCGGTAAGTGAAGCGAAAAGAACTTTGTACATGGTATACATAAGTTACTTCTGTTTACCTGCACAGTAAACTAGGGAGAAGACGCGAACGAACGGCACCTCTGAAGTAAGCTGGAATAAGCGGCCTAACGCATTCCTTGCTCAAGCAGACCCTTTTGGAAATTGCGAAGCTAGGTTCCCTGACATGCTAGTTTTCCGAACTAATAAAGTCGTAGTCGATTCTGAAAAAAAGCGTGTACAAGCGCGCATTGGCTACGCTTTAACGTGGAAAACGGAAACTCATCCCTCGTAACATAAAGCACCACAAAAAGTGTGTCTCATCCCTCATGACGTGGCGGCGTAAGCCGCCGTTGAATGAGTAAGTGATGAGTAATCGATTCAACAAAAATATCTTCCTTTATCTGAACACACGCGCGCTTGCATACACCAAGCGATGTCGCTGGCACCAGCGGCAGCAGATCACGTAAAAAATATAAAATAAGTAAATATACGACATAGCCTTGTATCAAGAATACACCCGAACTCTCCAACTAATTCCGCTGAGAGGTTAATGGGCTCTTGGCCCTCTGTCTGGGGAGAGAACTTCTCCGCAAGAGCATTAGTAACTATAGAAGAAGTTATTCGGCTAGTTAGCCTTGTATTACTAAGTGATCTTACAATCTGTTCTTCTAGAGTATACTACTCGCACATGGAGCCCGTCTTTTCCATGCACCCTCAGCCTTCTGTCACCGATGTTATTTTATCCCACATCGTCGAAGCAACGTGTCAGGCGATGGTTTATTCGCCTGCATCGGGAAATGCCTTTACCTTCAAGATATTTGTGCTTCCCCGCTTGTTTTGCTTTTCTCCTTTGTGCTTGTCTAGACGTCTGTCTTGCGCTAAACTCTTCACTTAATTGGTAGCTAGCGCTCTCGTTTCGAGACACCGCATTGACTATTCATCAATCTGTAGACCAACCGCCTTGATTGCACCAATACTCAACAGTAAAGTGCCCTGTTCCACGACGTTGAAAAGGAGGAATGCAGTGAAACTGTTGTGCGTGACATCAGCATAGAAGCAAACGCTTACTCCAATCGATTTCTTTGAATCCAGTAACTCAACTATAGGGGTCGAAAGCTCCTGTCTTGGGAAATACCGTCTGAAAAGTGATGTGTCATAATGGAAATTGACGACCCTGGATCTACGAGGAAATTCTATTCCGTACGACCAATCAATACGGGAACATGAATTGCAGGGCGAGTGGGCGTCGTCACAGCCAGAATGTTCAATACTTTCTAGACTGGGGGGGAGAGGGACTTCGCTTTCCACTTCACTAACCAGCGTGGCGTCTCCTTTGTTTCACACCGAGTAGAAGTGACGGATAATAAGGGAACGACAACAGCTCTTGTTTTAGCGGGACAGCGAAACAAAGCAGTACTGTGCTCGGATAAACCGCTGAGATAACAATGTGATTGTTAGAGACGTGAATGCTTCGAGAGGCTGTCGGAAGGAGGTGCGGGTGGGGCGTGCTTTCGCGGCTATTTATGCGCTGAACATCTGCAGGCACACATTACTGGAGATAGTGGGCTGCCTGTTCAAAGTGCATTGCTATGAGTACAGCTCCAGTGAACGAAAGCAAGGACCCTTCAAAAGCAACGGCTCACGCAAGCTCTGGAACGATACACCCGCAACTAATTGGTCACGCTGGGAATCGCCCTGAGAAGGAAAGCGCACGTAGCAGAGAGCTCACGTAATGTGATAACGTCCTCAATGATTGTTTCACCGGCTTGCTGAATCTGCGTACCGAAACGGTGCCGTTGCGCCATAACGTTGGCTGTTAACGTGAAATGTTTACGCAAAGTGGCGACTGCGATGTGGTACGACGAGAATTCAGACCGAGTCAGTAGTGCCGTTGCTGTCATCTGTGCAGTACCTTAGCACTAGAAGTTGGCTCACCGGCCGGACTTAGCGTGTGTTGGAACGTGAAAGTTCTAAGGTGTAAAACACCCGCTAGCATTCTACCCCAAGGCTATGGGTGGTCCGGCGCGCCGTTTGAGGCACCCGACGGAGCAGGAAATTCTGGAACATGCGGAACCATTGTGGCCAAGGAAGAGCAGGAGGCTCGGGCGCAAGCGAGAACGGGCGCGCTGATGCAAGTCCGCAAATGCTTCTTGCGCGGGACACTGTAAGGAAACATCAGGCCACTTCCCCGAAAACACCCTCGTCGCCATGTTCGGGTGTGGCGTGAGTGAATGAGGAAGCGATGCCTAATCAACACAACAAACACATATCCGTTTATCTCAGCGTAGGAGTACCTAATACGCCAAGCGATGCTGGCCCCACCTGCGGGAGTGATCGCGTAACAAAATAAAAATCAAATATACAACACATCTGTCATAGGAATCGGTATCATGCGCAAATGATACCCGTTTGAGAAGCTGTAGAATAGGAGGCGGGGGGGGGGGCATAAGCGGCGATCTGGCGAATCGAAAGGCGGAGGTTGGGCGGGGTACTCTGGACATGTGAACCCCTTTCATGTATACATCAGCGGCACCTAAACACTGCACAGGGGTTCTAGACGCTTCTAAACAAGTGAAAGCTCTCGAACCGGTCACATTTTTACGAAAACTGAATTGCAGACGCCAGAGTGCTGCGCAAACCTGCCGTTAACCAGTACCGAGCCCAAGCGGTGAAACTTGCAGCGAAACTGAATATGTTCCTAGCGGATCGTTTTCTGAACACGTAGCTTGGTACAGCAAAAGGATGTTTCTCTCGTAAGTAAATAAGTTTGTACAATACCTATATGGACGCTCCTACGCCGGCTAGGCAATTTGTAATCTATAAAGCGCGCGAAAGAAAAATGCCCGTGGCGACGCCGCCTTGATGTTCTCGCACAAACTCGCTTTGACGTCACATATTTTGATGGCCCTGGCTGGCCAGCATAATCTCCCGCTAGTAAACAAGAATAGCGATGCGTTCCTGCGTAGCAAGAGCGTTAACAGAGTCAGTTTCACGAAATTCCATGCAGTAAACGTGGACAAAACACACGAATTGACGGTTCGGGAAGCTCAAGGCGGGGTTGTTGGTCCCCGATGGCGCAGGCGCTCGCCAACCCTCATGGCACGGCGACGAACTGCTCGGGCGTCTCTCCTTCCCGCTGGCTCCAGTTGTTGAAACGGAGCCACCCCATTAGTGTGGATGGTGTCGGAATGTTATGCGAGAGCAGTGTGGCGAGCAGCTCGCCCACCGATTTCCCCTGTCGTTTGGCCTGCTTGGGGAGGTCGAGCAGGAGACTGACGACGCGGTTCCGGCAGCTGGCGAGAAAATGTCCCACTATTTTTCCTCGGGTGTGTTGTTTGTCGCAAAGAACACGTGGACTTACTCCTCCTAGACAGGTCAGGTGGACCCGTTGCCTCCAAACGGCCCTAGCCTCCCACATAGCGGCATGGAGGCAGGAAGGTGTGATGTGTTTCGCCACTGACAGTGGCACCGGTCGCCCCCCTTCTGGTGCCCTCGTCGCAGTGTTCCGGTTTCCCCCGGGTGTCCTGGACGAGGTAGAACGTGGGGACCACCGTGGGACAGACAATCCCCACCGTTGTTGCAGTGAACGATGAGTGACTGGGCAGCAGGTCTGCATGCCGGTATTTATTGCTGCCTGAATGATCCAATTTAGACTTCTGCGACGCTTGGCTTCAGGTCTACGACTGCCGTACAAATCATGCAGTCGAAACGTCGAGGTTACCTCTCAATTTGCGTTGGAATTATTGATGATGTACCACTGAGGTTTGTTTCTTTGCTCGGGAAGGGAAGTCGCATCAGCAGGTTTCTATCGTAGAACCAGAAAAAGCACATGCCTCGCCAGGAATAACTCAGTATCAGGCCAGTATGTTTTCCCAATACTTTGCTCAAACAATCAAAAAGACCGCGCACAGAAGCGCGTTACGCACCTGCGTGTGTGCCACCGTATTTCTCTGCGTTCGTTCATTTGTGCGCTGTGAGGTTTCGCGGCGAGCTGCCAAAAGGGGAAATGGCAGTTTAGCAGCGCGTTTGCAAAAGCGCGTTGTGTGAGGCCTTGGAGAGTAGGATTTTCTAATAATGAAAACGCGCGCTGTCAAACGCAGTCTTTCGAAGAAGGTACAGGGATTCCTTGTGTGTATGAAGGCACTGAAATGTTACTTATAATCACGGACAATAGAATGGCATGGGCAGATCATAGAATGCGAAATAAAAGTAATGGTTGCTCAGAAAGGGTACCGAATTGAATTCATAGAGCAGCAGCTTAATGAGGGTGGCGAAAAAGTACATCGTAAGTGAGATCAGGGAATTTTGAGGATAGTGCTTCTGCGCACGACAACAGAGCTGTGGGAGAGGCGTTTTCTTTGCAGCGACCATAGATATGATGTTGATGATGATGATAATGACGATGACATGAACCGTTTATTTGAACAAAGTTCACCACAGGGTATTCTCTTATTTCGTTTTCTCCCATCCAGTTGAAAAACCGGGAATTTGCGCCACTGGTCCTGCAGGCTCATGTCAAGGGCACGAGCCTCTTTCAAGCTATTATCCCAAGCAACGCTTCTTCTACAATATAACATCCCGCAGGTGTGAACCGTATCAAGCGTGCACGTCCGTGGGTGTTATTCTGACCGAAAATGCGTTTGCGTCGCGGACACTTTGCGAGCTGCACTGCCGGTGAGTTACATCAGCGGGATACTTTATGCTATTGTTCGAGCACGTAACATAAATATGTTGGCACAGGAAATGGCGCTGTTACAGTGGTTTGTACGAACTTGTTATGCGCTCAGGATAGTGAACAATCAGTGCACTAGAAATGGTGCAATACCCGCGCACTGAACTTATTCGTAATGGTAAATTGTTCGTAGGGATCAGGGGCGCAGCCGGCAATTTTTTCCGGGGGTGGGGGGGGGGGGAGTTTACCGACCCGACCTGGGGTAGAGCGGGGGTGCAAGCATCAGCTTTTCTCTCGTTGAGTTGATCAATAATAAATAGGGGTAGTTTGAGCAGACTTAATTGTTCTTTATTCTTCATTGTTAACTAACTCTTGATGCTTAATTGTCGGGGTGTACATTGCACAACCACGATATGATTATGAGAAACGCCGTAGTGGAGGACGCCGGAAATTTCGACCATTTGGGTCATTAACGTACACCTAAGTCTCTACGTACCCATGTTCCCACATTTAAATAAAAAACACTTAAATCTAAGTAAAGGGGTCTCGAGTATTGAGCCCCGGCCGGTACGGCCGGGATTCGATCCCTATTGGTCAGCAGTCGAGCACCACTGGACCACTGTGGCGGGCAGTGGCAACGAAAAAAAAATCTTTTCGCAAAGTCATTATGAGCTACTTCAATCCAGCCATAAGGACATAAGTTAAATTGCTAGCGATAAATTGATGAAAATCATTCTCACGCACAACATGGATCCTGTTCTGTCCCATTGCCTAAGCTCTATCGTTGCTTTTTGGCGGGAGCTTTCGCGTGCAAACCTGGTTACCGGAGGCAAAAGGCGCTAACGTTAATAGAATAACCCAAGTTTGCATGTAACAATTTCTCGCAAGTGTTTGGTAACATATGAGACATAGAATGTGACATGAACGCTCAAGAAAATCTTCATTTGAATTGAAGAACATGACAGTGTTCCACTGTGTCATCTGTCTGCATGGCTGCGCGAGACACTGCTTATAGAAAGTTTATTTCATTTATTGTAACAAACGACGGTTACCACGTATAATGCTCTTCATTTTACATGCTAACATATTCGCGCATGTTTGTTCAATATGTGCATTCGATGTTGTGTGTTATGCCACTAGTTACAGAAATCGTTTTGTCTGCCCTTCTATGTAATGCCACTGTAAAGGGTGGAACACTTGCAGTGAATCAATATTTGGTTTTAGCTTGTCGTATATTTGTTCAGCGTTATATTTGTTATTCTTGCGTTGTTAGGCAGATCGCTGAACAATAAAACTTGTGCTCACTGCAGTTTCCCACACTGCACTTTTGGTTAAGCTGCTTTAGGTTTATAACCACCATCTTTTTATTCATCAGCTAAAGTTCCATGATGAGCATTTTAGTAGGTCTTTCTAAGGACGAGTTTGTCCTGCCCATTTGCCTTTGTTCCACCTTCTTCCCTGAACAACACCTCGGAAGGCCTTTATCTGTGCGGGCATAATGTAGATATGCAGCAATATATTCTGCTCTCGCACTGAGACAAGGTGTGTGTGTGTGTGTGTGTGTGTGTGTGTGTGTGTGGCAGAACGTGCGAAGGTTCAATGGAAGTGTTAGAATGTGTTCCTCGAATATATATACGCATACGAAGAGTCTCATTGCAATACGCTTGAACCTGGCCTATCAGATCTTAAAATTTTGCCTGGGTTTTGCAATTAAAACGAACTTCTGATTATCGTAAGGTGCCTTAATGATCGACTCCCGCATGATTTATTCAGACGGGTACAGATAAGACCACCACACCAGCATTCTCGTCACCGAACCAACTTGAAGCGCTTGCGGCAAACACAGCGACACGTTTGTTTCCGTGTGCAGACATAGTTCACTGTAAATTACCAACTCAAACCAATGCGTCCAGGAATGAAATTGTGATAGCATCACCAGTTTCTTGAATCACGTCAGCGCCAAGTGACGAGAAAAAAGGGTGGGTAGGAGCGGGGCAAGGGGTTGTGCAATGAATTTCCGAAACGCAGGGGGGGGGGGGGGTTAAACCCAAACCATTTTCCCTCCCCTTCCTGGATACGCCTATGTTCGGGATTATCTATAGTCATTGACTCTGTAGGTTTACAGGTTGAATGGTGGAAGACGTTCTTAGGCAGAGCGGGGGGCTGTTCTTAAAATTCATCAGCAGAAAAATAAAGCAGCGTTGAGCGGTTCTCCAGAAAAGAGTGCGGTAAAGAAGATTTATACTTAAACACCATAGCCTATATAGCGGCGTACACCACTCCTGTTGTATTCTAGAACGTTCTCTATGCTGCCAAATTCATCACGATGTATTCGTGCTCTCATGACATCATCATGAAGTGGAATTTTCTCTCCCGTCAAAATGCCAATTATTACGCAAGTGTCTCTCAGTAGAACTGTTGCCATTATTCCATAGTGGCCAACAATCCGCTTCCGAATGAGCCGCTGACGAAAGCAGACGCTGAGGCTTTTGGACCAGACGGTGGCGCTCGTCTGCTCCAGTAGGCTCACCATCGACCGTCACCATTGATCTGCTTTGTACTTAAGGCCGCTTTTGCAGCAGCAAAGGTCCACTCCTACCTTATGAGGCGGCATAAATCACTTAGTAAGGGCTCCGACGCTACTGTTCACTAATCCATCCCCGTACACTGTCATGCTCTTGCGAGGGGAATGTATCTGTGGTGTTGAAGCCATTCCGGGACGCGGAAGTTACGAACGTGCCTGACGACACGCCATTTGTCAGTTACACCGCGTTCGATGCTATTCTCACGTCTGATCCATCGGTTAGTTGTGCATTTAATTCTTTAATCGGCGATAACAACACGCCAACCCAGCGTTCCCTGCTTCTGCGCCTGTTAGCAGCAAATTGCCTTCCTTGTTAGTGCGCTAACGAACCGCACCGCACGTCCACTGTAACGCATTGTACAGACACTACACTGAAATGAAGGCGCCCGTATTTCGTATATGCCCCAAAAAGTCGTGGAATTAACGAGAAAATCGACAACATGCTGGCGCGCCAAGTGATTCGACAGAGAAAGAAACCTCGGCCATCTGCTCCCATCCTTGTTGCGAAGGGAGATGGTCCTGTTTGGTTATGGATGCACTCCCGGTGCCTCACAAAGAGAGAAAGAGAGAGCAAACATGTATAACAATCACAGCATATCCACGGGGTGAATGATCATGAGTGGGTGAAGCTCCGGAGGGAATCATCGGTAAACCGTGAACCTTCCATGTAATTCGCCCAGTCGATCATCATGTAAAGACGTTTTACGCATCCCCTTACACAGGCCGGAAGGCGCACCGCGTTTGCCGACGCCATCACATGACTGCTGAGAGAGTATAAGGCGGAGAGGCCACAGCGTCTTACACCAGCTTCTTACACGGGCCGTAACGCACTAGCACAAACGCGTTAGAAACGCGCAGTCAAAGTGAAACCTGTCTTCGCGAAGTTATGGAATGCATAAACGGCAATCCGGCGAATCGAGGGAAGGGATATGGCTTGAGTACTGTGAACATGTCAACGCGTTACCTGTAGACGTCAGCGGCACTTCGACACGGCACAGGGATCCTCGACAGTTGTACTCGAGGGAATGTTCTCGAACGGCCCGCAGTTCTCCGGAAACACTGAATTGCACGCTCCGGAGGCCTGGACAAACCTGCCATAAAAAAGGAGCGTCCCCAAACGGCGACACCTTACACGCAAAACCCGACGTGCTGTCAGCGGATCGTTCGTGAAAACACAGCCCACTGCAAGGAAAGGCCAGTCATTTGCTTGTCGAAGGCCGTCCTTGCGTTCCTGGAGTGGTGCACGTCGCAACTCAACACACCTGGCCAGGCGAGCAAATTTTGCAGCGGCCGCGTTCGTAGTCTTCCGATGAACACACGGTCACGACACGACCACGCCTCTAACTACCACGGCGACCAAGGCGCGAAGACTACCACAGCGCCAACTACAGCCGCTAATTAGCACGGATATCTGCTTCGCTCGATCTATCATTCCCAGATGGTCGTACTACCGCAGCGAATCTAAGCGAACCAAGACTGCAGCATAAGGGAGGCGATGTGCCAATTTAAGAGGGATTTTGCTTCTTAAACACTATAGCTCACCGTACTAAACACCTTTAATTATAGCCAGAAGAGAATTAAATGCAACCTGTAAAGCGCTGTAGTAACACATAAGGCCCATCTGTGCCCTATATGAGCAATGTTGCGGTGGTGTATGCAACTTGTATCCGTTACGGGGAAAAAAGGAATCGAACTTAAAGGCACTCCTTCATCAGCTGCTGAAGCAGGACAGTCGTACCCCTGCATAATGAATGCATGACATCAGAAAGTTAAGCAACAAAAGAGCCAGGCCTGCGCGGAACCGCAGGACACTGACAGCGTAAGCTAGAGGAGCGACGTTCTTAGAGACCATTTTAAACGCTTGGGGAAACCAGTGCAAGTAGGTGGGTATCCCCTGCTCCATAACTCTTATCATTTCGCCAAGTAGGGAACTACCCACTACGGCATAATTACTGTGGTATTGTAACGTGTAAATCTGTATAACTGCACATCTTAGAGAGTCTCTTGGCGTCGTTTTCCCGAGAACAAACCGAAATCTCGGCCCGGCGTCGATGGTGAGCTGCGGTTTGGGCTTCTCTCTGCACAGCTGTCTCTTGTGCCCTGCGTTGCCTCGCTGCAGCCGCGCGCGTAGCTCTGCGATTCGCTTCTTCAGCAGCGGTCCGCACCTTGCGAGGAGGCGCCATTAGGTATATCCAAGAGCCAAGCCAGGTTGCTGTCGGGGCTGCGCACGTCGCCTGCCGCGTGACGCATGGCACGATACGACAAAACTGCTTCAAAGGGCAGCGCTTCGTAATAATGACGACGGAAAAGTTGAGGAAGATTGTTTCATAATGATGACGTTGATGATGCCTCTGTAATGGGTGCAGAGCTACGAAGCGTGCACCCCTGTGTTCTTTCAAATGATTCCTCGAACTCGTTATGCAACCCCCTTTCCGCGACGTGTTGTGGCGTATTATTGTTCTGCCACGTAACATTACATTTGCTAATGCGATTCCTCGGCAGACTCTATAGCTGTTTAGGTCTTTAGCGATGACTTTTCAAGCACAGGCGTAGCTCAGTGGTAGAATGCTCGACTGCCCCGCAGAGGGTGTGGGTTCGAATCCACGCAGAGGACGTGTTCAAATACTCCTCTGTCCTGGTTATCTTTTCAAAAATTTGCGCGGTAGTGGTTACGGACACCGGAGGCGGCGGCGGGACAACTACGGCGCCAAAAACGGCCCTTGTTGTGATCGCTGTAAAATAGAGCAACTGGATAAACTGCGTTGTCAGGGTGCGTTGGTGACGGCAAGGGCGGAAGACACAGCTCCAGGTGAAATTCTGTCGAAACGCATGCTATACTTGGAAAAAGCAAGAAACGAAAGGAATCATAACACCGTCGAATCCCCATATTAGGGAGTTTGAGAATTGGGGCCCCAAGGAGCTTGGGGACCCAAGAAGCTTGCGACCCGCCAGGGCGCATGTGCAAAACCGAAGCCAGTCTTGGGCTCTTGCGTTCATGTTGACCCAAGGCGTGTTGCGTCACCTCGTGCGCGACTAGAAAACCAAAAAAGAAAGAGCCGTACGAGCCGCAGTCATCCAAATCCATTGGCTATCCGTCTGCTCAGATGCTAGAGAAGCGCGGGAAGAATACGCAATCTGTAATAGTACAAAGATTTCGTTCAGTATATTTTATTTTTTCCCCTCCTTAGATACACTTCGTTTTCTTTCTTTTCGTTTGTTTAAAACGTTTCTGTTGTTTTCACCTTTCAAGCAGACTTTTTTTTTTGCCACTTGTGGCGTTCCGTGCGTTTGACCCAACGCAGCCTGCGTTTGACCCAATTCTCAAACTCTGCTGATCCTCCGAACGCAAGAGCAACCTACGCAACGCAGCTTGGGGACCCAGCGTCTTGGGCCCCCAATTCTGAAACTCTCTGATTCCTGATTCCTCTACATTCCTTTTCAGTGTTCTTCCACGGAGTATGCTTTGTTGTTGCTTTATCCCTACCGGCTCCAGTTAATGCGTGGCGCATCCTAACTACCTTTCTTTACTGTTTTCCACTGTTTGGCCGGAGTTCCGCGTCGCTTGGACGTATACAACGCACTAAGACAAACAACAAAGAAAAAATGCCCAGAAAAAAATCTGTTGATGGACTGGGAATCGAACTCAGCCATCCGCTCCAGGATGATAGGTGACCGACGCTCTACCACTGCGCTAGCGCCGCATGTACCCGAAAGTCTACGAAAGTGCTTCATATTTCTTCAAGGTCGCTTCGTTCAACGCTCTCGGCCGGCTCAGAGCGCGCGCACCTGGCGCACATTACATTGAACGGTGCCCCAGTCTAGGAGAAGCAAAGTGAATCCCTACAGCTTTACTTCGCTTCTCCTGGATGGCGACAACCTTCCAGGTCTGTTCCAAAGGGCGCCTCGATGCACGCGTGCGGAGCCACGCAAGCATCAGAAAGAAGCGTGATAAGAAAAATTACAGCATATCCACGGAGTGAATGATGATGAGTGGGCGAAGCTCGGGAGGTTCATCGTAGATCGTGCCGAGTTCGGATTAATTTAGTTAACGCGCACACTACGAATCCACATGGTTAAACCACGGCCGCTCAATAGAAAGAAAGCCTTGTTTCCATTAAGCGGCCGTGGTTCAACTATGCACAAGTGAAATCTCCCACCGGTAATTCATTGCAAGTCAAGATGCAGTGCCTATATATATATATATATATATATATATATGGGTTGCCGGTGAACGCTTCTCCAACGCGAGCAGTCGGTATTTCTCAATCAAGAAACTCGCTAGGAGACGCTGCCTGCGTCAACGTTGTCTCTCGCGGGTGAGGGCGCGTTCTCCTTCTTAGTGGACCCGGACGGGGGTTTCCTTTTTTTTTTAATAAAGTTGTTCTCTCTCTCTCTCTCTTGCGAGCTGGTGCAGCGTTCCTCTAAGAAAGAGCGTTTGATTGTGCTTGTGGTTCGGTTAGGAAAGGACGCTAATTTCTGCAGCCCATGTAGGGATCACGGCTAAGCGTCCGTGGGGGTGGGGGAAAGGGAGTGAAAGAGATAGAGAGGAGAGAAAGGCCGTAATGGAGGGCTCCGGAAAGTCAAACCACCTGGGGTTCTTTAACGTGCACTGACAACGCACGGTACACGGGCCTCTGGCATTTTCGCCTTTATCGAAAATGCGACCGCCGCGGCCGGGATCGAACCCGCGTATTTTGGGTGGCAGCCGACTACCGTAACCACTACACCACCGCGGCGGACAAGCGTTTCCAAAGCCAACGCGTGCCTTTCGCTCTCTCTCTCTCTCACACACACAAGACAGCAGAGGCACGCGTCGGGAGAGAGAGAGGCACGCGCCGGGAAGCACGCGCCGAGGGCGAGCGCTTGCCTCCCGGCAATGCCAGAGGCCCGTGTACTGTGCGTTGTCAGTGCACGTTAAAGAACCCCAGGTGGTCTAAATTTCCGGAGCCCTCCACTACGGCCTTTCACTCCTCTCTATCTCTTTCACTCCCTTTCCCCTACCCCCACGGACGCTTAGCCGTGCTCCCTACATGGGCTGCAGAAATTAGCGTCCTTTCCTAACCGAACCACAATCAATCAATCAATCAATCAATCAATCACGCGGGTGGTTACTACATACATACTGCCGCCATCTATGTTCAAGTTACGCGCGCCAGCTATTTCCTGCAAGCAGCACGTGCCTGCTTCTCTCGGTCCACGGAGCTGCGCGCGAACCGCGCAGGGCAAAAAGAGAAGAAGAGGAGGTGTGCATCCTTGAGTCAGTGGGACAGCGTTCGCACAGGCGCCATCTGAGACGCTTCCAGTTTATTGTTTTGTGTAAGGCACAAGTTCGCCTACTTTAACTTTTCTAATTAAACACTTTGTTATTGAAGTGTGCGTGAAAAATCTGGTGGAGGTGCGGGGTAATGCATCCAAGTCCTCGCATTGGAGCCAGCAGCCCGGAACCTCAGAGAGTTGCACCAAACGAGCTCACTCCTGTGCACCAGCGCAGCAGCCTGCGCCTACGAGGTGAGGCTCCCGAGTTTTCACCTTTGGCAGACTGCAACCGGGCATCACCAGCGTTCGTGAACGGACACGCTACCGAAATGGCAACCCAGGCCCCGTCATCTTATGTAGTGATGAATTCGCCGATGACGCCAGAGCCTTTCCACGGCGACACGTTCGAAGACGCAGAAGACTGGCTAGAACACTTTGAGCGCGTCGCAAGGGTGAACGGATGGGATGAAGATCGCAAGCTGCGGTACGTGTACTTCGCGTTGCGGGATGGCGCACGAACATGGTTCGAAAATCACGAGAGTGCCATTTTGATCTGGGATGATTTCCGACGGGAGTTGCTGGCTACATACCCAAGTACAGATCGCAGGGAGAAAGCCGAAGCAGCCCTCCAAGCAAGATGCCAGCGCACAAATGAAAGTGTGGCAACGTACGTTGAAGACATGTCTCGTCTTTTCCGCCGCGCAGATCCGAACATGTGCGAGGATAACAAGCTTCGCCATCTCATGCGCGGCGTGAAACAGGAGCTGTTTGCCGGTTTGGTTCGGAGCCCACCACGCACCGTCGCCGAGTTTCGTGCTGAGGCGACCACAATGGAGAGAACCCTGCAACAGCGGGCGAGATATGTACAACCGCGACATCAACATCGCTTCCGTAGATGCAATGCCAACTGTCTTCTGAAGCAACATGGATGTTTTACGCGAGCTAGTCCGCTCCGTGGTGCGAGAAGAGCTGCAGAGGCATCGACATGACCAAAGCCCCCCAGCGCTCTCGTCACTGGCGGACGTAATACGAGACGAAGTCCGACAGGTAGTTCAGGAACCACTTGCACAGCCGGGTGCACAGCTAGGAGCACCACTACAGCTACCACCGAGAGTCTCATACGCTGAAGCACTGCTACGAGAAACCCCCGCGCGCATGGACGTCGCAGCCGCTACAATGAGACGTGCGATGCCTCCACCTGCTCTCCCACCAACAGAGTGGAGACCAAGGAAGAAAGACATATGGCGCACTCCTGACCAGCGACCTCTGTGCTACCACTGTGGAGAGGCGGGCCACGTCTACCGATTCTGCCAGTATCGTCAGGCGGGACTTCGCGGTTTCCCAGTAAATGCGCCTCGCCCGCGGTACGGTGAACGTCCCATTGCAATTGAGGAGTACCTGGCGAGCCGTCAAGCTTCGCATGACGTTCCGCAGCATCAGCCTCGATCGACGGCGTCGCTGAGACATCGATCGCCAAGCCCTCGACCGTCATCGAGCTCCCCGACGCCAAGGCGCCGCTCACAAAGCCCTCGTCGGGAAAACTAGGTTCAGCGACCTGTGGAGGTAAGGCCGCTAACGACGCTGATACAGAAGAGCCTCCATCGCTGACTCCGAACGAGGACGATAAACACAGGAGCCGACACCGTGATGGCGAAATCACTTCCGACTTGCGCGTATTTGTTGACGGCTATGAAGTGGTTGCTCTTGTGGATACAGGTGCAGATTACTCCGTTATCAGCAGCGAGCTAGTCAGAACGCTGCGCAAAGTACTGACGCCTTGGAGAGGATCACCAGTTCGCACCGCAGGAGGGCACCTCATAGAACCGACGGGAAGGTGCACCGCTAGAGTCGGCATACGAGGTTTCACCTATGTCGCTAGTTTTATTGTGCTGGCAAAGTGCTCAAGAGACTTGATTATTGGCATGGATTTCCTTCTGGCTAACGGCGCTGTGATTAATCTGCGGGAAGCATGCGTTTCATTTTCAACGATGCACGCTATCGCAACGTATGTTGCTGAAGAAAAATTCTATGATTTATGTATCGTGGACGACGACGTCGTGGTGCCTCCGAGGTCCAGCGTAGCTGTCGAAGTAAAGAGCAATGCATTCAGTGACTATAATGGGCTTGCGGACAGCAACACCGAGCTGATGCTTGAAAAAGGAATCTGCATGGTAAGAGGCCTTGTTCAACTGCATGGCGGGTGTGCTAATGTTCTGCTCACCAACTTTGGAAATGAAGTACAGCACGTTGCAAAAGGAACTGTGATTGCAAGGCTCCATGACTTCATCCAAGTAGCGGACCTGAGCGCTTCTGATACCTCGCTATCCGATTCCGAAGATGTGAATTCTATCATCAGGTCCATTGACATCGCGCCAGGACTACTGCCTAACCAAAAGGAACAAATAGAAAACCTCGTAAAGGAATTCGAAGCATGCTTTTCTACGTCATCTAAAGTCCGACGTACTCCTATTACGAAACATCGGATAATTGTCGACGAATCAATCAGACCGATATGCCAGCACCCTTACAAGGTGTCACGAAAGGAAAGAGAGGCCATCGGGAATCAAGTTAAAGAAATGCTCCGAGATGACGTCATTCAGCCATCCATAAGTCCATGGGCCTCACCTGTAGTACTTGTAAAGAAAAAAGACCAGTCCTTGCGCTTCTGTATCGATTACCGAAGGCGGAATTCCGTAACTAAGCGAGACGTTTATCCCCTTCCGAGAATCGACGACACTCTGGATAGACTACGAGACGCGAAGTTCTTTTCCTCCCTGGACTTGAAGAGTGGATACTGGCAGATCGAAGTGGACGAACGAGATCGCGAGAAGACGGCATTCGTGACACCGGACGGACTATACGAGTTCAAGGTACTTCCATTCGGCCTTTGTTCCGCTCCCGCCACGTTCCAGCGGATGATGGACACCGTACTTTCCGGCCTGAAATGGCAGTCCTGTCTCGTTTACCTTGACGATGTTGTAGTTTTTTCTACTACCTTCGAGCAGCATCTCGAACGACTGCGAGCCGTGTTAGAAGCCATTAGCTCAGCAGGCCTGACAATTAAGCCGCAGAAATGTCATTTCGGCTTCCACGAGCTGCTTTTCCTCGGACATGTCATTAGTGCGGAAGGCATTCGACCAGATCCTGAGAAGACGGCGGCCTTGGAAAATTTTCCGAAACGGGCGGACAAAAAGGCTGTCAGGCGATTTTTAGGGCTCTGCGCGTATTACAGACGCTTCGTGAAAAATTTCTCGAAGATTGCCGAACCACTCACAAGACTGATAACAAGCAACGATCGCCTTAGAAAAGCGTTTCCGGAAATACCAAGAGTCACCTACCGCCGTAATAGAAACTTTAAAGACCTGCTAGTACATGCCAAAGTAAACCCTCAGCGCACCGCCTGCGTAATAACTTGCTCCCGTCCCAGATGTAAGACTTGCAAGCATATTCAAAATGATCTTAAATTAAAAGCACGGGAAGTGACTATGTCCATCATGTAAAATCAAGTTTCACTTGCACTAGTTCGAACGTTATTTACATGTTGGAATGTTCACTCTGTCACAAGCAGTACGTCGGCGAAACTGGTCAACCAATCAATGTTAGATTAAACGGGCACCGCGCGGACACCGCGAATAACCTGCCGAAGGCAGTGGCGCAGCATTTTAATATGACAGGTCATAATTTCGATGAACTGAAACTCTACATACTCCAAGGAAACTTCCGCTCGCCGAGGGACAGAAAATACAGGGAATCGTATCTCATATACAGGTTCAATACTCTCCAACCTACAGGCATAAACCTTTCAAAAGGAACTCTTGAGTCCATTAGATACGGAAGAGTGTTAACAAAGACGACAAAAGGTTGAGGTATGCACAAGCTAACAATGTTTCTCCCAGAAAGTCTACTTTCAGGTGCTGAACCCGCATCCAGTTCCAGGAGAACAAGGACGTTAAACAGTGTAGTTACCTTTTTTTAGCCCCATGCTTTCCATGAAATGCATTGTTGGTGCGGGGCAGGTGGTACGGGGTGGAGGAGGGGGACACATGACATAAGAGTAACTTCTGTTCCGAGCGTGTGTTTCCTTTTTTCCACCCTGCTTTCTAGCCCTGTGCACACAATGCATGTGCAAGATATGTACAAAGGGCGGATTCTCTAGAAACTTTCGCTCTTGCCATTTATAGTAGTCACGCTAACACCTGTCACCCAAATACCCTTGCACCCAACCCCCCCCCCCCTTTTTCTTTTTTGTGTGTGTGTGTATGTTCGCACGTGTTGCTCTTCTCCTCCTCTCTTTCTGAGGACGGGGGAGGGTGTACATAGGCGTACATAAACGAACGCTGGAGAAGGCAGTTGCCGCCCTGACGAAGACAAGTCCGCTTGTCGAAACGTTGGCTCCCGCGACATTCCCTGTTTTAAATCGTACCTTGCGATTTGTTCATCAAGACTGACTAAGGAAGACACATCTTTCATCTGGCAGCATGAACAAGAGAATGCCTTCAATGAACTACGACGGCGCCTTCAAAGCCATCCAGTTCTGGCACACTTTGACGAGGGAGCTGCAACAGATATCCACACCGACGCAAGGAACTTAGGTCTCGGAGCTGTCCTCATTCAATGGCAGAATGGACTGGAGCGAGTCATTGCGTACGCTAGTCGGACTCTTTCGAAGGCTGAGGTAAACTACTCAGCGACAGAAAAAGAATGTCTCGCGGTGGTATGGGCTATTAGCAAGTTTCGGCCATACTTATACGGTAGACCTTTTCGAGCGATCAGCGACCACCATTCATTGTGCTGGTTAGCGAACCTCAAGGACCCGTCTGGACGCCTTGCAAGATGGAGCCTACGGCTACAAGAATACGACATAACAGTCGTCTACAAGTCCGGGCGTAAACATAGTGATGCTGATTGTTTGTCACGTGCACCACTTGACTCTACTGCTTCCACTTCTGCAGAGGACGGACAAGATTTTCCTTTTGTCGGCGCTGTAACATTATCACAGATGGCACAACATCAGCAATCTGACCCCGAGTTAGTTCTACTCATCAGGCACCTAAACGGGGAACCCGTTGACGTCCCAAGAGTTTTCTCCCGCTCTTTGTCGTCGTTCATCCTCAGAAATGGCGTACTGTACAAGCGGAATTTTGAACACAGTACAGAGACATTCCTGCTTGTCGTCCCTTCAACGTTGAGATCTGAGATCTTGGAAGCGTGCCACGACGACCCATCCGCCGGACACTTAGGAGTAAGCAGAACTGTAGCACGAATTCGCACGAAATATTACTGGCCGAGATTGCTTAATTCTGTGCAGCACTACGTGAGAACATGCCGGGATTGCCAAAGACGTAAGACACCGCCGCTGAAACCTGCGGGCCTCCTCCAACCCGTAGAGCCACCAGAATCCCCCTTTGAACAAGTAGGAATGGACTTGCTGGGGCCATTTCCTACGTCGTCTTCCGGAAAGCGATGGATTGTAGTTGCAACAGACTACCTGACTCGATATGCCGAAGCAGCGTCTCTTGTTCGAGGGACCGCTCTTGAAGTTGCTGAATTCTTCGTCACCAACATAGTGCTGCGACATGGCGCACCAAAAGTGGTCATTACAGACAGAGGAACCGCGTTCACGGCTGATTTAATGCAGTCCATTATGAAGCTGACCCATACCAATCACAGGAAAACCACGGCGTATCATCCACAAACAAATGGATTGACCGAACGTTTGAATAGAACCCTAGCAAATATGCTCTCAATATACGTGGACATAGAGCACCGAACGTGGGATAAGATACTGCCATACGCAACGTTCGCGTATAATACCGCAGTACAGGAGACGACTCGAATAACACCGTTCCAGCTTGTTTTTGGACGTACCGTCACCACACCCTTAGATGCAATGCTGCCGGTCGACGTGAACTCGGACAACGACCACGATATCAGCGACTTCACGCAAAGAGCCGAAGAGGCGAGACAACTAGCACGATATCGAATTCAACAGCAACAGAAACTCGACGCACATCGGTACAACTTACGACGGCGTGACGTCAGGTACGCCCCAGGGGACAAAGTGTGGGTGTGGACTCCCATACGGGTACGCGGCCTCTCCGAAAAGCTGCTCCGTCGTTATTTTGGCCCTTACAGAGTACTTCGTCAACTTGGCCCTCTGACTTACGAAGTTGTCCCGGAAGGGCAAGTAACATCATCAAGACGGCGGCATCGCACAGAAACTGTGCACGTAGTCCGTATGAAGCCATATTATGACAGACAGTAACCAGACGAAGGACAACCTTGTTGCACGATGACTATTTTCGCCAGCAACACTACGGCTGGAGTTTTCAAAGGACCTCGCGTCAAGCATCGAGACGATGCACTGTTGGAAGGGGGACAAGGCCGCCATCTATGTTCAAGTTACGCGCGCCAGCTATTTCCTGCAAGCAGCACGTGCCTGCTTCTCTCGGTCCACGGAGCTGCGCGCGAACCGCGCAGGGCAAAAAGAGAAGAAGAGGAGGTGTGCATCCTTGAGTCAGTGGGACAGCGTTCGCACAGGCGCCATCTGAGACGCTTCCAGTTTATTGTTTTGTGTAAGGCACAAGTTCGCCTACTTTAACTTTTCAAATTAAACACTTTGTTATTGAAGTGTGCGTGACAATACATACAGGTGACGAGTGGTTACGGTACTCGGCTGCCACCCAAAATACGCGGGTTCGGTCCCGGCCGCGGCGGTCGCTTTTTCGATGGAGGTGAAAATGCCAGAGGCCCGTGTGCTGTGCGTTGTCAGTGCACGTTAAAGAACCCCAGGTGGTCTAAACTTCCAGAGCCCTCCACTACGGGCTTTCTCTCCTCTCTATCTCTTTCACTCCCTTTCCCCCACCCCCACGGACGCTTAGCCGTGCTCCCTACGTGGGCTGCAGAAAGTAGCGTCCTTTCCTAACCGAACCACAATCATCATCATCACGCCTTAAGGAGCTTCGCCCCTAAAAAAATTACTCCATCTCCCGCTGAAGGGGACCATGAGGCGATGCGAAGCAGCACGTGGGGTGCACACCGCGTTTGCATCGGTTTGACTAGGTGTCGCGTTTGCATCGGTTTGACGCTAGCAGACAGACGCTGCCTGCGTCAGTGTTGTCTCTCGCGGCCGAGGGCGTGTTCTCGTTCCTTGCGAGCTGGGAAAGCGCTCATCGAAGATTTCCGTCAGGCGGCAGCTGCGGGCGCTGCGGCGAGCGCGCAGCAGGCGAGGGAGAGAGTGACGTCAGCGCGCACTGCGAGGGGAGCGTGACGTCAACGCGCAGCTGCGGCGTGACCTACTTGGCACCGCTCCAACACCTGCGGCGAGGGGAGCGCGTTGCGGCGCGTTCGTACGGACGGAGGGACAGCGTTACACAGGCTAGTCAAAGAGCTGCTTCGCATCTAAAAGTCCGCCGCGGTGGTGTAGTGGTTACGGTACTCGGCTGCCACCCAAAAAACGCGGGTTCGATCCCGGCCGCGGCGGTCGCATTTTCGATGGAGGCGAAAATGCCAGAGGCCCGTGTACTGTGCGTTGTCAGTGCACGTTATAGAACCCCAGGTGGTCAAAATTTCCGGAGCCCTCCACTACGGCCTTCTCTCTATCTCTTTCACTCCCTTTCCCCCACCCCCACGGACGCTTAGCCGTGCTCCCTACATGGGCTGCAGAAATTAGCGTCCTTTCCGAACCACAATCAATCAATCAATCAATCAATCAATCAATCAATCAATCGCATCTAAAACATCGCCGCGTTCGTACAGCAAGGAGCGTATGTGCGCTGACAGCACAGTGGTAGAGCACCGGTCACCTTTCATCGTGGGTAGCGTTTCCCCACCGCGCGCCCTTCGATCGTCATGGGAACAAGAAAACTGCTGCGTTAGGCGCCCAAGCACGGCAATGGCGTTGACGGGAAAATGTGGCGCAAGTAAATATGATTGACACCTTTGTCGCGCGGCGTTTACAATCGACTTGTCCACCTATTACGTAAAATACTTCAGTTACCACAAGGGGCTGGTCCTTGCTGTTCAGGAGGCGACGCCTGAACGTGGGTTCATCCACGTCAAAGGGTACCGTACCAGCGAAACACCGATAGCATTGGGCGGGTTCACCTCGTTGTGACAATAAACATTCAACTGGTTATACGAAGAGACCTTTCACTTTCGTGTCGTACCGATTCTTTTGACAGAGGGATCAGCCACATTTTTTTTTCGTGATTATTCAGATCCTGAAATATTCTGTTAGTGTGAAAAACTTAAGCGCCTAGGCCACATCTGCCCCACAAAAATCGTGCAAGTGTCATACGGTTTATGTAGCTACGTTTCAAAGTCCTAATGCATTGTGAACCCACCGCTTTGATGTGTGGCTATTGCAATTGACACCAAGGTCGAGAAATCGAATGGCGTCTGTTGTTTCTTTTTGTGGGGTTTTACGTCCCAAAACCAGTTCTGATTATGAGAGACGCCGTAGTGGAGGGCTCCGGAAATTTCGACCACCTGGGGTTCTTTAACGTGCAGTGACATCGCAGAGCACACGGGCCTCAACATCTCGCCTCCATCGAAATGCAGCCGCCGCGGCCGGGATTCGATCCCGCGACCCTTGGATCAGCAGCCGAGTACCTTAGCCACTAGACTACCGTGGCGGGGCGAATGGCGTCTGAGGTGCTCGCACTTCGATGTAGCCGCACTGCTATAGGCCCGAGTTCAGAGGGACAGGATGGCAGTGCAAGTTGAAGAGCCCGAGGCGCTCCAAATTCCAGGACCCGCCCACTACGATGCCTCTAAAAATCATGCCTTAGCTTTGGCATATAAAACCTCAGCACATTTTATGTGAATTCCTTGTCGAATAAGCAAGCACATTTCTTTAGATAGCATGTGAACGGGACGTGCCGCGCCATACACAAAAGTGCACCGGAAGGACTCCAGCAATATTTCACATTACGCGGGAATGTGCAGTGTACGATGGATGACACCGCGACACGAATAAAAAATTGGCAGATCCCACATGCAGCGGGAATCAAGGAAATGCGAAGCACGCATCAGGAACGTAAAATAGATTTGCATTGTTGTCTCGTCATACCGAGTTTGGTACATATGAAGTTAACGAAACGGCCGCAACAGCACCATGACTGTGGCATGTAAACCATGCCGCTCATACACGCATGTCATGATTCTAACGTTATGACCTGTCATTTACGTTCGTCATGCAGTTGTGTTGTGCCATAGCAATTTTGGTATACATCCCTTTAAGGAAACGAGTGGCATGTAGATCATGCCGCCAATGATATGCATGTCATGATTTTCATGTTATGACCTGTCATTTATGATCGTCATGCAGTCATGTTGTGCCAAACCAATTTTCGTATACACACCATTAACGAAACGGCAGTATAACGCCAGGACCATGGCATGTAAATCATGCCGGTCATGACATATAACATGAAAATCATGACATGCATGTCATGATTTTCATGTTATGACCTGTCACTTATCATAGTCACGCATTCGTGTTGTGCAATAGCAATTCTCGTATATATTCCACTAACGAAACGGCCGCAAGAGCACCAAGGCTGTGGCTGTGCAATAGCAAATTTCGCATACATCTCATTAGCGAAACGGCCAGGAGAGCACCAAGACCGTGGCATGTAAATCACGCCGCTCATGACATGCGTGTCATGATTTTCATGTTATGACCTGTCATTTATGTTCGTCATGTAGTCATGTTGTGGCATACCAATTTTCGTAAACATCCCATTAGCGAAACGGCCAGGAGAGCACAAAATCGTAGGCGGCTAGATAGATAGATAGATAGATAGATAGATAGATAGATAGATAGATAGATAGATAGATAGATAGATAGATACGCTCAAACTCGCCAAAGTTCGCGAAGAAATGCTTCGCATTTAATATAGAGAAAGAATGGAAGGCACTGCTGTCCAGCTCGGGCTTCAGGGCCGAAATGGATACCAGTGCCTCGAATTCTTCCACTCTATTGTACTTCGGCTGGTTCAAACACCAGAGATGATCAGAAGGGCCACCTGAAACCGGAATAGGGTACCCGAACACTTGCGGTTCCCCGCCTTCAGAAGGGACAAAGATATTTTTTTCTTTATGTGCCAATAAAGTACCGTCTCCATGTATCTCCCTTCGTGGTCATGTCATTAGTAATATCAATACAAGTGTAATAACACTGGTTGCAGACGCAGCATAGTAATGTTAATTTTTCTATTCTACCTTCATTCACAGCGGCTTCAAAGAAGATGGAATCATAACAAGACTAGAGTACTTTTACTGACGAATGTGGGAGGAGAAATGCAGCGAAAACTTCCGTTTTTATGAACATGCACCAAGCACAAGACAACAACTTACGCATGTGTGAATTGCATGTCTTGTGCCATTTAGGATAATAAAAGCACTGATAACCTGCAACACTGCAAGCAGAAGCAGAAGATCGAAACGAGACGCCGGAAAAATAATACGGCCTCGTTTCTGCCACAACGAGAAATGTCTGCGCCATTTTCAAACCACGCCGATCTTGAGCGGCAAGTGTAATATATAATTAGCACGAGCTATTTACTCTCTTACTTGTTCTGTTCTGTGTAACCTAAATCAGTGTGAAAGCTTCACTGACAGGTATGCAAATATACCTCGCGTCATCTCCAGCTAGACATCGTCAAGTAACAGCGAGAACGGGTGATTCGCGCGTATATTGCCCCGCCACTGTGGTCTGGTGGCTATGTGCTTAGCTGCTGATCCGAGCGTCGCGGGATAGAATCCCGTCCGCAGAGGCTGCATTTCTACGGAGCCGAAATGTGGAGGCCCCTGTACTGTTACCGTGCGATGTCGGTGCACGGTAAAAAACACTAGGTGGTCAAAATTTCCGGAGCCATCCACAACGGCGTCTCTCCTAACAGCTGGTTTTGGGGACGTAAAATCTCAAAAATCAATCGAATTAATCGCGCGCATTTTTCTGTCGCGCAAAGCCCACGGTTATTGCATAATATCTGCCTGCGAAATGAGAGAAAGCCACTGTGTCCAAAACTGTATCTAGATATGAAGTCAAATATGAACGTCTCTGGAGTACTGAGTGTTCCTTTAGGCAAGGTCGGGCTTGGAGCTTCAAAATCCAAAACTTTAAGTATAAAAGCCTTCAAAGTGCTTCATTCCATACGTATTATTTTATCCAAGTCCTTGCGTATCGAGTGAAGTTTCAGATAAGATCTGCTCATTTTCTCTCAGGAGGAATTTACCTAATAAAGCAAATAGTGCTTTAGATATGACCTGTTCATTATCTCTCCGGGAAATTTTACCTAATAATTGTGAAGCGAAAGCACTTCATTTCACAGAACGTATGGGTGCCAAAATTTATTATGTGATTGGTGAGAGAGTAAATAATAGCAATATCACTCTTCCTACATATAGCTCAACGAATTTTACATTATACTGCAGCGCGTTCAAGGAGTTTTATTTTGTTGCATTTAAAAATACCTTGCACTGGTTTTATTTTTGCGCCCGAAGTGATATGGTGTTGCCACTTTTTCTACATTTTCCATGTTCATTTTGATCACGCGGCGTTAATAAAAAATTCGTACGGAACTGCCTCTTCGTTAGCTATCATAAAGCGTGGCAGATCCTTCTTAGGTTCCTTTACTTCAGTGCATTGCATTTATAAATATTTAGTTCAGTGACTGGTGTTTGCATGGCCATTAATACAAAAGCATACGCACACAGGTGCCCAGCACAGAATGTATCGGCCATAGAGCATGCTAAAAGAGGCACGCAAGAAGGCCAATTTTTATACGGGAAAATTAACAAACAATGCGAAAATCTATGCGCTAAGCACTTCGTGTGCAGCCCTAAGCCTGTGCTCATTTTTCACCATAATATATGACTTAACGTCGTACATGATCATGAGTTTCTATCTTGGCATGTTAAAATGAAAAATATTTATTCATTTGCTGACTACCACTGGAAAGACCGAGCAAAAACGAGAGATATCATTGCATTAAATGAAGAAACTACGTTTAGCCCGTTCGAGAAATCCATAAAATCAACCGGCTATTTCTCTGTTTTAGTTGATACGAATATGCAACCCTACGCAATTTATTTTAACGCGACAGCGTTAACGAACCCGTTTCGAAGAAATTCCGGCCGGTGTCGGCGTCGTCGGTCGTGAGCGGAGAATCACCGTTGTCCGTGAGCAGAAATTCGATGTAGATGCAAAGAAAGAAAAAAAGTACCTTCGGACAGAGAAGGAAGCGAACACGGGACCCCTAGCGCCGGGGCGCGACGGGCTACGCGGTCGGCCACGTCGCAAACGTGGTTATGGCCGCTAACGGCTAGCCATTTGTATGCCCCATTTACGTACGCACATGTCGGAGGTGCGTCTCTGAGGTGCTTCGTTGTAGAAGAGGCTTGACTATCACCTGCGAAATGGCGCGAAAGGCCGACGCCGCATAGTTGGGAGCGTATACAGGGACACTAGCGGTGCCGTGCTTTGACGTCCGGCGTGCATGGAGCACGCAGGAGGACGCTCGTACTATGGCTTGAGGGCGCGGTCGCCTGTGCTTGCGCCTGTGTTTGCGAGTGTGTAGGCATTCACTCACGCCATGTTGGTACGTTTGTGATGGGTTCCGTGTTGTCTATGTGATGATATTTTAAGCAGGTTCTTTTATAGACCCGTTTTCGGACGACTATCTCAGGCGAAGCCTCCGAGAGCCTAGTTGAGGACAAAGCCGTTATTCACACAACACAACAAAACACAAGGGTTTTAATTTAAACTGATAAGAAAGAGCATAATGAAAGAAGCACTTGAAAGGAAAGAAAACATCACACCATTAAGAAAGTAGCACGCTCTAATAGCGTCTCTATGGGTGCTACGAGAGTCCTGGCAGTTTAATCCCTAAGGGTCCGTCAGTCATGTGCAGTGGCGACGTGGCGAAAGAAGTTGATGGCTCACCATATCATCGATGATCTTGAGTGAAGACGAACGAGCGAGGTGCATGCAGACGGCTCGGAAAGGACGACATCGGATGTCTCGTTGCGACGAAAGACGGGGGCGGCTAGGCGGCTCGATCAGGTGTTTGCAGCATCCCGTCCAGGCGTCTCGGCGTGGAACTCGGACCCGTAGCCCGACTGTTCCAGCTATGCCTACGGGCACCGGATTCAGCACTTCCTCGCATGGAGCTCCACTCAAGCGTCGCCACAGCTGGTGAAGTGCTTTTCCTTCCTTTTGAACGGTCCGCCGAACCTTCGCCGTTTAGCCAGTCGCCGCTCGCAGTATTGTGGACATATTATTAACTTAACTCTGTTTTGGTTACTTCTTTCGTTTTCCCCTTTCTGCTTTTATCTTAAACTCCATATTAGTCTGTTATTGGTTTTGTTGTTGTGTACAAAAAATGGCTTCGCTGTTCCTGACTTGAGGCTTTGTCTCCATCTAAGCAATATCCACAATAGAACCTGCATGACAGTCTACAAGCGCCAGACGAACTGCGGTGCCCTCTTCATCGGCGAGATTTGATGGCGCATCGCCAATTTGCACTTTGTCCATTACATTTCAGTAATTCAGAATGTCAACTCCAGAGTAAAGACACACAGTAACAAGCATGGTGTCATGACGATTACCTGGATAAGCGACTGAAGATCATGGCAAGCGAAAGAGAACGCTATAAGATTTGGGCCAGGCGTCGTATTGACGTTGAGAAGTTGAACTCTTAAGGCGAAGGTTTAAGGGTCCCACAACATTTTGTTTAATCTTACCAGCGCACTCATAAAACGGAATTTAGTGGTTTTATTCCTCATTTCTTATATTGCGGGGACATATTGAGTACAAAGATTTATCACTAAAGGTGTCGAATAGGCGTGTATTCAGTATTATTAAGCATGCAACACAGCAACAACAGAATCGTGGAAAATGTCAATCTCGAGAATGTTACCATCCCTTTAACCAGTTAGAATATCTCGGCAAACTTAGTTATGAATTGACCCTCTCATGTTTACTCAGACGGACCTGCCACTCTGAATCTGGGAGAGTCCACCACAGCACAATGTACAGTACTCACGGAGTGAAATAGGACAAGTTAGGGCTGAGTAATGCACGTACTTTTGTTTCTACAATCTTGAATTCGTGTACCATCGCTATAATATTGGTTCGTATAGTTGCACGAGAAAAAAAAACAACACTGCCTTTAGAGGCCAGATTCAGAGCTACATGGCATGGTTGCAGAGTCAAATCGGCATTTTAGTTGGCTTAATTCAATATTTACATGTCCAGTTTCAATCCGTGAGCACTGTACATGATTTTGAGCTCGGTCTAGATTTCCGGGAAATTCGTTTTTGTCAGTTTGAGTCTATTTGAGCCCTTTTCTCGGGACATTCGAGAGAATGGGCATGAATGAGCCCGGTCAAGCTCTATAATGGTGATATTAGGTATGAGTGACCACGGCTGAATGAAGCTCTAGCGAGTTTGAGTCTCACTATAGCACGGTGGAATATGATATTCGATGTTCAGTAGAACTTGTTGTTTGGCTAGTGGTGAGACATAATTTGAAATTTACAAGCGCAAATCACACACACAAAGCAGAGAGCGACATGCATGAGAAACCGACCACCACTCAGCACTCAATTCCAACTGTTGAATGCTCACATCTACGTCCTTTTTAAATGCGAAGCATTTTTTAGCGAACTTCGGCGAGTTTGGGCGTATCTATCTATCTATCTATCTATCTATCTATCTATCTATCTATCTATCTATCTATCTATCTATCTATCTATCTATCTGTCTGTCTGTCTGTCTGTCTGTCTGTCTATCTAGCCGCCTACGATTCTGTGCCCACCTGGCCGTTTCGCTAATGCGATGTTTACGAAAAGTGGTATGCCACACCATGACTGCATGACGAACATAAATGACAGGTCATAACATGAAAATCATGACAGGCATGTCATGAGCGGCATTATTTACATGCCATGGTCTTGGTGCTCTCCTGACCGTTTCGCTAATGGCATGTATGCCAAAATTAGTATGGCACAACATGACTGCCTGACGAACATAACTCACAGGTCATAACATGAAAATCATGATACGCATGTCATTAGTGGCATGATTTAGATGTCACGGTCTTAGTGCTCTGATGGCCGTTTCGCTAATGGGATGTATGCGAAGATTGGTATGGCACAACATGACTGCCTGACGAACATAAATGGCAGGTCATGAAAAGCATGACATACATGTCATGAGCGGCATCGTTTACATGCCACGGTCTTGGTGCTCTCCTGGTCGTTTCGTTAATGGAATGTATACGAACATTGGTATGCCACAACATGACTGCATGACGAACATAAGTGACAGATCATAACATGAAAAGCATGATATGCATGTCATGAGCGGCATGATTTGCATGCCACGGTCTTGGTGCTCTCCTGGCCGTTTTGTTAATGGGATGTATGCAAAAATTGGTATGGCACAATATGACTGCATGGCGAACATAAATGACAGGTCATAACATGAAAATCATGATATGCATGTCAGGAGCGACATGATTTACATGCCACGCGTTTCGTTAATGGGACGTATACGGAAATGGGCACGCCACAACATGACTGCATTAATGTCGTAAATGACAGGTCATAACACGAAAATTATGACATGCATGTCACGAGTGACATGATTTACATGCCATGGTCTTGGTGCTCTCTTGGCCGTTTTGTGAGTGGGATGTATAGGAAAATTGGTATGCAACAACATGATAGCATGACGAACATAAATGGCAGGTCATAAAATGAAAAGCATGACAGGCATGTTATGGGCGGCATGATTCATATGCCACGCGTTTCGTTAACGGGATGTATGCCAAAATTGCTATGGCACAACACGACAGCATGACGAACGTAAACGACAGGTGATAACATTAGAATCATGACACGCGTGTCATGACCAGCATGGTTTACATGCCACAGCCTTGGTGCTCTTGCGGTCGTTTCGTTAATGGAATATATACGAAAATTGCTATGGCACAACACTACGGCATGACTATCATAAATGACAGGTCATAACATGAGAATCATGATAGGCATGTCATGATTTTCATGTTCTATATCATGGCTGGCATGATTTACATGTCGTGGTCCTGGCGCTATACTGCCGTTTCGTTAATGGGGCGTATACGAAAATTGGTTTGGCACAACGTGACTGGATGACGATCATTTATGACAGATCATAACATGAAAATCGCGACATGCATGTCATGAGCGGCATGATCTACATGCCACTCGTTTCGTTAATGGGATGTATACCAAAATTGCTATGGCACAACGCGACTGCATGACGGACGTAAATGACAGGTCATAACGTTAGAATCATGACATGCGTGTATGAGCGACATGGTCTAGATGCCACAGTCATGGTGCTCTTGCGGCCGTTTCGTTAACTTCATATGTACCAAACTCTATTTTATGTTCCTGATGCGTGCATCGCATTTCCTTGATTCCCACTGCACGTAGGATCTGCCAATTTTTGTCCACACTAAGCATACGTAATAGCAGGGTCGACGTGCATGCCTCAATGTTACCACACAGGCTATGCTCGTCATCTTAAATAGACAAAGGAGAGTTCCGCAGGGAATGAAGCAATCAAAGGCTTGCTCACACAACGGTGCTTGTTCTTTGAAATTACAAAGTCTTCTAAGGCTGCACGTGCTTTTCTTCTGGGGCATTTTACGAGAATCTGCGTCTGACGAAACCGTCCCTCATAACCATAAGATGCCGTATGCGCAACCAAGTGCGTATATTTCTCTTCATTTCTCTCTACCTTCATGGCGTGCTTCCGCAATCGATCAGTTAAGTAGCTCTCGGTTTACCCTATGCACACTCTACCGCAGTACATAGACAGCTCCTGGGGAAAATTCCGGAATGGTGGCATCATGTTTTTTTTCCTCGCAGCCTATCTTCGTCGCGTTGCAAATGCATGGGCTTAGTTCTCGAGTTTCTCGGGCGCCGTAAAAACCAATCCGTTCCTTCCCACGACCTTTTTGAGACTGTGCGAGAGCTTGTGAGTGTGGGGAACCGCCTGAGGCCTGATCCTTGACTCCTGTGTGGCAGGCCTCGCCACATCTGATCCACGTTTCAATTTCTGCAGTAGCGCTCGGCAGTAATAATCGATGATGGGAAGCCTGCAGCCAAAAGCCGAATAACCTGATAATTAAAACAGCGTTTATTTCTCGTTCGGGCACGATCTAATCACCGCAAACCCGAGACAAAGTGACGTGACACTTCTCTTGAGTATCTTAGAAGGCGCAGCCCCGTACGGCAACACATCTTTGTTCACTCAAGTAGAGTAATACCAGCAAAGGTGCACTTTGTTCCACATGAGTTTGCAAATCTAGAAACTGTAGGCAATCTTGTGGTGAATCAATCGTAAGCCTAAGGCCTTTTACTTGCTCTTTAAGAACATTTAAAATGGATCCAGATGAGATAAAGCCGCCCTGTTCATTAAAATCAATAGAAGCATCGGGGTCACCCGGTTTGAAATCAGTAAAGGCTCCAGGGAATGTAACATCACACTGTCGTTTAAAATGAAATAAAATGCTACGCATCTACATGTGGCTGTGCGACCAGCCCTAACGATGAAATGACAAGATGGAAGTATTACGCAGGCAGGTGTCAATGATAAACTAGCATTTGAAAAAGAGTGACAAGTATGCTCATTGCAGGCCTGTTAAACGTGCACGTAACGAAGCGTCACTAAAGAGAAGTGTTGTGTTGGCGTCTCCCACTGTTATTTATGTGTTGTCATACACACGTCTACACTGAACTGGCGCGCTAAGCACGATAATCTGTACCTTAGGGGATACTTTGCACAAGCCGTTGACTCATGTCATTAAGGTTTGCCTATTGAATGCATCGTCGAACCTGTCCATAATTATTACGGTCGCACGTGTTCAACACATGTTTTAGTCTCGGATTTATTGCATGAACCTTCACCAGGAGATAATGCTTCCACATTGAGGTTATGCGACAAAGCTGCTGCACGCAGATTTCCTGAAATTAGCAATCGGGTGGACTAATCTAGCTTTCTGCCCCCAACACAAACCCCATCTTGCGGTGAAGAATGAGATTCGATCAGACGAAATTTATTGAATGTAACACCCTAGGGATGATGTCGGTCTCAGTAATCAAGACTTAATAGATACCTATTCGACACTTTGGAACATCTCAGAGGATCATTGTCTTAAAACAATAATCGCCTTAGATCCGTATACGTCCCTGCGGTGAAGTAGAACTCTCATGCTGTTTAAGTAGTGTGTGGCTAGCATTGTACTGGAAACAGTCAACAACCTTCTTCCCAACCGATGAATACCTTGAGAGATCTTGAAGGTGTTCAGGCAAGGATATCACTATCCAACTTTGAAAAGAAGTTCAGTTTACAAATTGAGGTTTTTCGTTCAGAACAATATTTTCTAATGTCTGTTGAGCAAACGGCTTCATTCGTCATGTTCTCAACACTACTGCGGTACTTGAATGTACCCGCGTAGTGCTCATTTTTTATTTATTCTAAATGCGCGATACCTTGCATATGGTACATGCAAATAGAGGAGGAGGTCTCAATGTCGTGAGACTATGAGTTACAACTCCTCTGAACTAATAAATCGGAGAAACAACGCTATCGTGCCACCCAATAATCGAGTTCATTGACGTAGAGCCGTGAGAGTAGGCCGCCGGTGGTAACATTTGAAGAGCGTACGCTACCGCCGTTATTGTTAGGTGAACTCACATGTGCGTCATGTTCGCAGAATCGTCGTTGCAGTTGAACGCACGTTCCTTCTCGTAATTGTAGAGTACTGCGATTATCGCAGAGCGCAGAAAACATCTCTATGTGCTCTGAGAAACGTTGACCTTTTGAGAAAGGTCTGTTGCTCCTAGCGTACACCGAGAATGATAGCGCATTGTTGTGGTACGGCCCTGCACGTCACGTAACTGTCCGCTTGAACTCCACGGCAGCATTTCGGTTTCAGTCTGCGACGACCTAACCACTCATAAGGAAGTCGTAGGGACAAACGCCTTGCCGCAGCGCAGGACAGCTTTCTGCATTTTAGAGATTATCGTTATTATTACAAGCAGCAAATAACCTTTAAAGAGGTTTGAAGAGGCCAAAAATAGAGCATGCACGTCCGCATGACCTCTTGGAGCGCAAGCTGTTGTGGGCTCGCTACAGTGACCGAAACTAGAGGTGATTGTGTCCGCTGTGGCCATAACCGCTATAAGATTCAATGTGAACAAACGGATCCACGCATGTGCCCATTGTACATGCAGCTCAGTGGAAATGGTGCCGTTACAACCTTGAGAAACTCGCGTCGTAAGCAGTCGAGCATTCTCCGTCATGGCTCTGACATGGCAGGACAGGTAGTGCGTGCACCCCTGGCTCTTAACCATCGCTGTGTACCTTGTGTTCCCAGCCACGACTCGGTTTCGCAAGAGTGTTTTTTATATTATATGTTGGCAGCCACAGGCTGTGGCTTCATCAGTAAGGAACAGAAGAAAGACAACAACGCAGAAGAGAAGCAACACGACCAAGAGGACTGCGGTGACAATGAGAAAAACGATGAGACCAGAGGAAAATGTGAAGTGGACGAAGACGAAAATTAAGAAAAAACAAGCAGAAGAAGAAGACAATGTACAAGGAACAATAGAGTGGGGAGAAACAGAATAATGACTGCAAGAGAGGAATGAGAGAGCACACAGTGAAATCTGGCTTATGCTGCCACTGTTCCGTGCCTTCAGCGCAGGCGTGGGTCTTTTTGTCCGATTTTCATATCATGTCACGGCCAAATGAAACTGTCCGGAAAGACAAATTTCAGTACCAAGAAGGGTTCGCAGCGAGACAATAAGACAACTTTGCTATTTATGTCGCACTTGACAAACGGGCATAGTAGGCACCTGTAGTCCGGAGTAGCTAGGATGATTCCGACATTGTTTCGTGGCCGCTGTATCACGGCTTGCAGGAACTCGGGAGGTCCGTCGCCGAGGATATCGTTGTGAATTCGAGGCAGAAGATAACCAAGCTAAATAGAACGCGGCAGATATTAAGCATTCCAGGAATGGATATCATGCGGCCCTTTGCGTGGAAATTGTCATGCGAAGCGGTCCCTGACGGAATCGCCCATGGCGAACTGTGATATTCGGCCGAGGGTCACAAGCGGGATGAACACTTTTCCGTAAATTAAGTACTTGTGCGCGTCGTCACATGGACCTAGCAGGCACGTCGGCAGCGTCACAGTGCCCGAATCGTACCATATTGTACGATGTAACGTCACTGCACACGTCAGTCTGTAGGCACACGCTCTCTCCAAGGGAAATTGACGTTGCGGTGCGCCTGGTGTGCGCGTTATATATCAAAACGGCCCCTCACACAGGGGTTGAAAACAAGATATGCAGCAACAATTACACATCAGCAGGGCGTCGGCCGTAGGAATAACCGTGGGGAAATGCTAGTACAATTTTCCGAAAGAAACCGACTCCGCATAAACCCTCCTGAGACCCAGAGTGAATTTAGGGTCATGGATTTTTGTTAAACTTCCAGAACTGCTTTTTCTGAGTGCAAAGGTGAAAAGTGTCACGTAGTTTTTCAATATATGATGTTACTTGGCCGCAGCACTTTGTCCAATATATTGGACATTGGGACTCTAGGGGGACTTTTTTTTTGGGGAACAGAGAGTATTGCGTAGTTGAGGCAAGTGACCGAAAAAAAGATATCTCGCAACACAAATGCACTTTTATTTGCTACTTCCAAACCGGGAATACAATTATTAATGGTCATGTAAATTCCAGTCACACGAGGCCTAATACATGCAAGGGAAAATACGTGAAGTTCGAATGTAATAAGGGGAGAACTGCAGCGAAAAATGTATTACTCTCTGTAGAGCGCCAACAGAGCGCACAAGCATAATGTGCTTTTGTTGTCATTGAGACCCAATGTCCATTATATTGGATATTGTCAAATGCGCAACGCATGCAAAGACTATACCACATTTTTTGCTCAAATATCAATTTCTTTGTGCGCTTCAACCTCTTACGAAAACAAATCAATACTTAAAAACGCTTTAACACACCCAAGAATAAATAGAAATCCACTTAATTCTTAGGCGCCAGCCGTAAAATTTGCTCGTGCTCAATCCCGCGATTTCGAGTGCTCCTGAGAGGCGGGGAACATACCGATTTTGACCATATTCACTAGATGGCAGCACGGGTCCCACAAGTATCCGAGAAAGGCTTTCCGGGAGGAGGCAAGTGCTGTGGAAGCCGTGGTGCGCTCCGTTACAATGTCCAATATATTGGACAAATTTCCCATTGCCGGGTCTCAGGAGGATAATGAATACGCTTTTTAAGACACACAAGCATAGGAAGTGGATGTAGAAAAGCCCTACCGGGGAAACAAAGAATGACATTGACTTCATAATGTGCGAACCAGGCATAATTCAAGACACGGAAGTAGTGGGGAAGATAAAACGCAGCGATGACAGATTAGTAAGGGCGAAGATTGTACTTAAGCTAAGGAAAAGAAGAACTAAATTATTTACTAGACAAAAAGAAAATCTATAGGTAATCGGAGCGATGAACGAAGAATTTAAAATCGCCCTAAACAACAATTTCGAGGCCTTAGGCCAAAACGACGAAGACCTAGAAGAAATGAACAAGTTATAATGAAAACAATCCTAAAAACAGCGATAGAAGTCTGGGGTAAAGCAGCAAAGCAAGTAACAAGTGAGTTGTTCCAACCTGCCAATGACTTAATAAAAAAACGCCGATAAATGAAAGTAACGACGTTAAAGATAAAATAGAATTCGCAGAACTATCAAAACTAATGAGTAAAGCCAGGCAAAGAGATGTAACAAACTTTAATATGAGAGAAATAGAGAAAGCAGTGGAGAAAGACACATCATTAAATCGGCCAAAAAGGAGCTTCACTTAGGACAAAACGAAATGCATTTGCTAAAAGATAAACAAGGTAAAGTTATCAACAATTCCATCGATATAGTAAACGTAGCAGAAGATTTCTACTCTGAACTGTACAGCTCTCAGGCAGACCATAAAACCTCAAAAGAAATAGAATCATAGGAGGACATCGAAATTCCGCGTATAACCGCTGAGGCAGTCGAAAAAGGAGCCAGGCCTGCGCGGAACCGCAGGACAGTGGCAGCGTAAGCTGGAGGACCGATGTTCTTAGATGCCATTTTAAACGCTTGGGGAAACTACTGAAACTAGAGGTGGTAGGTATTCCCTGCGCCATAACTCTTATCATTTCGCCAAGTAGAGAAGTACTCACTACGCCATAATTACTGCGGCATTGTAACGTGAAAATCTGTATAACTGAACATCTTAAAGAGTCTCTTGGCGTCGTTTTCCCGAGAACGAACCGAACTCTCGGCCCGGCGGCGACGGCGAGCTGCGGTTTCGGCTTCTCTCTGCGCAGCTGTCTGTTGTGCCCGACGTTCCCTCGCTGCAGCCGCGCGCGTAGCTCTGCGATTCGCTTCTTTAGCAGCGGTCCGCACCTTACGAGGAGGAGCCATCAGGTATATCGAAGAGCCAAGTCTAGTTGCTGTCGGGGCTGCGCACGTAGCCTGTCGCATGTCGCATGGCACGATACGGCACGATAAAGGGCAGCGGTTCGTAATAGTAATGACGGTAAAGTTGAAGAAGATTGTTTCATAATGATGATGTTTATGAGGCCTCTGTAATGGGCGCAGAGCTACAAACCATGCAGCCCTGTGTTCTTTGAAATGATTCCTCGAACTCGTTATGCAATCCACTTTCCGCGACGTATAGTGGCGTTTGGTTGTTCTGCCACGTAACATTACACTTGTTAATGCGATTCCTCGGCAGACGTTATACCTGTTTAGGTCTTTTAGCGATGATTTTTCAACCACAGGCGTAGCTCAGTGGTAGAATGCTCGACTACCACGCAGAGAGTGTGGGTTTGAATCCACGCAGAGGACAAGTTGGAATACTCCTCGGTCCTGGTTATGTTTTCTATTCTAAAATTTGCAGCGATAGTGGTTACGGACACCGGCGGCGGCGGCGGCGGTCAACTACGGCGCAGAAACGACCCTTGTTGTGATCTCATAACAGCATACGCTGTAAAAAGCTGTCAAGGGGGTGTCCCGTAGTAAAGCAGCAGGTGATGAAGGCACAACAGCCGACTTGATCAAAGACGGAGCAGACATTATACTTGAGAAACTTGCATCGCTCTTCACGAAATGTATCAAGACATGTAGTGTACAGCGTAGTTGGAGAATGCTAATATAATCTTAATCCACAAGAAAGATGGCTTAAGGAGTTAAAGAATTACAGACCAATTAGGCTACTCCCAGCAGCATACAAGCTATTTACGAAAGTAATTTCTGCTAGAATAAGAGAAACACTCGACTTTAACCAACCCTAGAGAGCAAGCTGGTTTTAGGAAAGGTTACTCAACAATAGACCACAGCCATGCTATCAACCTAGTAATTGAGAAGTACGCTGAATATAACCAACCTCTTTATATGGCTTTTATAGACTACGAGAAAGCATTTGACTCCATAAAAGTACAAGCAGTTCTAGAAGTTTTACGTCGACAGTGGGCATCTCACACTTACGTGCAAACCATAAACAACACATACAATGATTGCACAGCCACACTACTCCTACATGAGAGAATCAGAGAAATCCCGATCGGGAGAGGTGTCAGACAAGGAGATACGATCTCCCCTATGCTATTCACTGCATGTTTTGACGAAGTGTTTCGAGGTGCAGACTGGGAAGAAAAGGAAATTCGAATAGACGGAGATTATCCCAGCAATTTAAGATTTGCAGACGACATTGTGCTCCTTAGCAATGGTGGCCACGAACTACAAATCATGACTGAGTACTTAAACCGGGAAAATATTAAAATTGAACTAAAAATGAATAGGCAAAATACAAAAGTTATACTCAAGAGCCTAGCTAAAGTACAGGAATTTAAAATTAAGAGTGAACCCTTAGAATGTGTGAACAAATACGTGTATACCTTGGGCAGTTACTAACAGGAACTCCTACCCATGAAAAAGAAATTCCCCGTAGAATAAGGATGTGCTGGAGCGCATTCGGAAGGCATTACGAAATTATGACTGGAAACTTGCCGCTTTCAGTAAAGCGAAAAGTATTCAGTCACTGCATTCTCCCAGTACTAACGTACGGTGCAAAAACGTGGAGGATAACGAAAAAAAAACTAGAGGTGAAACTAGGGAGCACACAACGTTCAGTGGAAAGAAAAATGATATTTACCACGTTAAGAGATGAAAAACGAGCGGTATGGTTCAGGGAACAGACAGGAGTAGCTCATATTATTATATCAATTAAAAGAAAGAAGTGGACCTCGGCAGGACATGTCATGAGGAGAAAAGATAGCACATGGAGAGTGGATACCAAGAGAGGGACAAAATGGATACCAAGAGAGGGAAAACGCAACAGAGGCAGGCAAGAGGTTAGATGGAGCGATTAAATTAAAAAGTGTGCGGGCATAAAGTGGAACCAACTCTGAAGTGGAACGAGGCTAGGGTGGATTGGAAATCGTTGGGAGGGTCCTTTGTACTGCAGTGGATCTAAAATAGGCCGATTATGATGCAATAAGTCCGAAGCCGGGAAAAGATATTGACATTGATCCCGCTAAGTCAGTTAGTCGCACTGGTGAACAAGATCGCCGCCTCTCGTCTGTAACACATACGACATCAACAGATACGAAAGAATGAAAAGCAGTAGTGGAGGGCTCCGAACTTTTGACCACCTGGGGTTCTTTAACATGCGCTGGCATACGCGCTGTACAGAAGACTCGGGTATTTTCGCCACCATCGAAAATGCGACTGTCGCGGCTGTGGTCCAACCTGCGTTTTTTCTGTGGCAGTCGAGCGCCATAATCACACCACCGTGGCGAGCGTTCTGTGAACACCCGTACAGGCGTCTTATGGCTAAAGATGTCAGTGTGCGTTGCGAAAGAGTCGCACAGCCGTGAACTCGAAGTTCCTCTTTCGGCAATCACTTTAGGAAACCAGAGGAGAACACTAAAAATGCTTTCACCAGTGGCCTTTCTCAGCTATACATTTTTTATCATGTTGCCTTCTCGGAACCCGCCGCTGAATTCTTAAATTTATCAGTTCTTTAGCCATTGGCAAGATTATTTTTACGATGATGTGCCCAGCACCTATAATCGCTATATTTTTTCTTAAAAGCACTTCTGAATTTATAGTGGTGCTCTAATTTGCTCATAAATAGCGTTTGCCCGATTTTAGCTCCACGATGTCATTAGAGTTGTCATAGTCAATTCCCGGCTTTGATAAATATTGACACTTATCTGGTAACCAAATGATATAATTGTAGGCTACGGAAACGTTACATGCGCATGTGTTAAGCCTAAGCGCCATGTGACTTATTCCGTCAAATTGGGGTCAATGTTCGGTTGTTAAGCTGAAGCACTGAACATGTGTGTTATATCCCTACAGGAATACGTTAACGAAGTTCGTATAATTACAGCGCGCTGGCTGTACATGTCGACCAGTGTAATATGAACGTATTGTATTTAATTGCCTACATATCGTATTTAATTGCTCTGTGCTCTTAGTTATCAGCACAAATTTTTTTGTCACATCAGCACACGTGTTAGGAAGTGTTTCAATAAAATTTGCATGTGAGGAGTATGTGCCCTGATATATTCGCACAAACGAATCAAGAAAGCATTTTGGAACATGCAAGGCTACCCCAACGATACTGACTGTCTGTGTGATTTTTGCAGCTTTTGGAGGACCTTTTCAATTCTCTGAAGAAATAAATTCTGTACAGTTCACGTACGCTTCATCACAGTGCTTTGGCGGGACTTCTAATTACTTCAACCTTTACCAGAAGCAGAGAAGATCATTGTGTATGATAGTGGCGTATTTGCAGGTATCTTTTTCGCATCGTCATAACAATCTGCCTAATTAATGACAGTGGGCCACTACATGCTGGCATCACTAGTAATGCCATCAGGACAATTTTAGACCAAGTTATGTTGGTCTGTGCTCTGTATATATGCAGCCTTACGGCCACCACTTGTACGCAGAAAGGAGGCATTCGAGACCCTGAACGATGGTTGTACTAGCATTTGCTTTCACAATCCTGCTGTCGCTGCAAGAATCTACCGCGATAGGAGGATATGACTTGCGCAAGGTAGTGTTTGTATGTTGCATCACTGTACGCCTAATTACCAAACCTGAGGCCGAACGTTTTGTGAGCAATTAGCACACGTTGAAAAGAAGGGTATGTCATGCTCCTGTTGCAAAAAAGGCGCCATTCTCATCATGTTTGCATGAAGTCGTGGAGAAACGCAGCCCCTAGTTGTGCTTTGCCGAAAGCCGGGCCCTACCGCGGATTGTGTACAGAGTGACAGCTACTGGTTACGATGTATTAGAGCACGCGCATTGATAATGGAAGAAACAATGCGGCAATCGAAAGCAAGTGCTGCATTTAGAATCGGTGAACTTTTCCAAAGAAAATTCACATACACAGACATGCAAAATCAAAGGTAAACGCCGTGCGAGAGCTTGGTGTTTTGACACATGCACCTTTGAAATCACAGGACCCTCAAAAGCTGTTGCGACTAATGCATGATGCGGTGGGCAATGTACAAGTACCTTCCTTTCGGACTTGCACTTACTCCTGCGGTGACAAGTTCACTACAGACGTATCATAGCGTAATGTCCTTCCTTTTGCAAGCGAAATTTTCGCTGGTGCGGCAACCATACCCTCTCCTGGGTGGTCGCACGGTGAACCGTGCCAGTAGCTTTTCAGCCACGGTGTCCCGGATATCACTTTCTCGCTTCTTTCTTTTGGCTTCAGTCACCATTTGAAGATGGCATTCGCCGGATTACGAATTTCGCCAAGGGTATATTTCTCACCAGTGGCCTTGTGAGCAGTAATGAATGATTGACGCTAAGTTTGTTGAACGGAATAAGTGCACTTGTCAGCTTTTTAATGGGGACCCTCATTGCAATATTAACTAGCAATTTATTGTATTTCCTAATATCTGACCATTCATATGCTGCATTTTGAGCAAGGTGCGATGATTACATTTCTTCGTATGAAGCCGATAAGCCGTCAGTTAACACTCTAGGGGCTCGCTGGCAATGGAAAATGGCTTTAGCTTCCGACAACTAACTATAACGTGCTCTGTGGCAAATCTAACCCACACCGTGCGGACAGTTCATGGGGACAATTATGGGGACTCGTCCCTCGACCCGTCCCCATAATTTTTCATCTCTGCATAACATTCATACCTAAGCATAGTCGACGCGAATGCGCGAAAATAAGAATATGTGGATACGTAATACCTGAAGTGCGGTTCATTTGAGTCGTATAAAAGAGGTGTGGGAGAAAAGAGGCTGCCGTATATATCCAGCAATATAAAATAATTACAACGTTTCGTGGAATCTTTCCCACAAAACATTGTTTCGCCTCAACTGGTTCCTGCACAGGATACGTCACAACGTCATATTACGTCACGTGATGGGAACTGTCTGGCGATTAGCGTAGATGCTTTTTACATGCATGTGTTAACTGTAGTGTGAGAGGTTGCCCGTCCGTTCGCGAAGCCGGCTTCTCTGCGGGTTCTTCGTGGGATTCAGCGTATCAGTGCTCACCTGTTACCAGGTTTTGTACAAGTCTGCTACTCAATATATGTGCGTACGTCCGCGTCGTGAATTGCAATTGTGAATAGCCGCGACATTTTTCTTTCTGTTCCAGGTCAGCCCTGTAGTTCAGCATTTTTATCAGCAAGCATCGATCAAATCAACGTCACTGATTTCCCAGGAACATTTGTTCTTTCTTTCGCGGCGTGTTATGAAATCAGGAATGATGTTTGTATTCTCACGAACACAAGCAAGCGACCTCTACAACCAGCAACTACTGATTAGAAGCAGCTTGTCCCCTCTTGTACTGCAAGCTCCTTGCAAATGCTGCGGATTATTGCAAGGGTGTTTCGGTGCCTGTATTTCTAAGCACTTCAGCAAATAGAGGCGTAGACCAAGAAAATGGTTCGATCACTACAACAGATTACGCTGATAGACTTTATGGCGTTATTTTTCAAAGCTATTATATACCATACTTTAATTGAAAAATTAAATCGAGTAGTTCTGGAATGCAGCCTGCAAATTCCTGTCGCTGAAAAGCAGCTTATACTTGCTAAACGTAATCAATTGAAGATTTCGCGTCAAATACCAGAAATTTAATTCATTTCGGAGAAGATCAATTGAAGCATAATTAACTTTCCATAGCACGAGACAGCCAGATAAATTGATTTAGGAATGTGAAGCTTGCATGTGAAAGTTACAATCGTTTCTAGTTTGCGAAATATGTAAACACGCGAAAGTATGCGAATAAGATCCCGCGTGAATCACGATATAACCTTGGATCCTCGCAAAGCATTTTTGTTTAGACAGGCGAACCTTTCGGGACGCAACTGCACTCTGATCCACTTTAACTCTCCTGCTAGTGTCTTCATGCAAGATACCTCGGCGCATGCCCCACCAACGATCTGTGATAAAATGCTCCTGTGCTAAGAACTGTCTACACGCGAATTCTGCATATCTGCATTTATGCGAGACTCTTTATTAAAACGGCAAGCCATTTTGTAGCACGGGCTTCTTATAGATGTCGCTTAAATAATATATATAACATATGGAATATTTCGGCTTACAAAAATGCAATACATCACAAGGGAATGAATAATTATTTTATCACCAACCAGGGCAATAGAGACGAGGCCTGTGACCGCCATACTCAGTCGTTTTTTTTTTCGGTGAGTTCTAGCAGTCACAGCGTAATGCCGCCTTCTTCATTTCTGGTACAGCCGGCGCAGCCTATCTGCGTCAATACCGTACAACGGTGAATAAGTAATACGTCAATGCTCCGGTAGAATATCTTCTGCGTACCCTGCACGTATATGTTCGCTGGAGAGTAATATTGCTTGCTTCGAGAAGTGCAAATAACGTATACTGCCTCTGCTCACATGTCTCATCGGCGTATGAGTCACACGATTTTGCATTTATCTATATGGTTCGTTGGATCTTCGGATGATTCGACGCATCTCTAGTAAAAAGATTGGAGCTTTGCTAATATATCTATCATTCACAGCTGCTAACATGCCTCCTTTCGTAAGTTAAAATTCTTGAATGATTCTTTTCTTGTAACGTGTTAGGTAGCAGAGAACGGCAATTCATTTTTACTACTAATTGTAGTCCTTAAATGTCCCAATATTAAACTCTATCCTCTGGTCTCAGATGTATCGTATACAACGATTGGATGTTAAATTTGGCAGAGTATTCTTTCAATGTGTTTTTTTTTTAAAACTTCGTGACGTATGTTTTAAGTCGAAGGCGTACGGCAAGTGTTCCGCGAGAATCAGCATCACTCTGTACTCTTGCGCTAAAACTGTTTCGAAGCTTAAAAGCGCTATGTTTCTTGGTGGTAAGCCCTTCTCAGCAGGCACTTCCGAAATGAGTACTTTCATAGAATTCTATTTTTCACTCCTCAGTTTTTGAATACGACGGAACCGATCTGGACGTACAATTCAACTGATCGGTATACTTCTACGTGTGACATGGACAAGACGAAACAGATCACGGAGAAAAACATCACATTCACAAGATATTACTACCAAGGCCCTAGCAGGTAGGAAGTCAGTAGCTACTATATTAGCAAAAACGATTGTCTGCTGGCGACCTATCATTCTATTTGCAGGATTACCATCGAGTTGAATGGAGACTTCGAACGATGGGATGAAACACTCGAAGTGTACGATCAAGTAGTTATTAGTATTCCAAGTGAGATTACTTTTCTGCTTACTATTGATATTTAGCGTATTCAATGCGAAGCAGTCTTTAGCGAAATGGACTGACTTTGACCATATATATATATATATATATATATATATATATATATATATATGAACTTGTTTCTAACAAATAAAGCGAGCTCTTGACCCCCTTCCCTTTCGTTATATATATATATATATATATATATATATATATATATATATATATATATATATATATATATATATATATTTGGCCGCCTACGTCTTCGCGCCGCCCTTGTCGTCTCATTCATCTGGTACACCGTCATATAGGAGGGAGGGTATAAACCTATGATGAACGTGTATGACACCTTAAGTGTATTTTTTTCCGACAAAGCGAACGTCTGTGCTTTCGAGTAACTTGAGTGCCAGTGTTATATCGCACTATGAGCCACCGCTCAGTCGCCACGGTGCCGTCGACGTTCCTGGTTAGCCCACGTTAAGCTTACTCATGTGTGGACATCCATGAGCCTCGTAACACTTCGCTGAATGCCAGTTTTTCATACGCAACTTCCAAGCTAACTGGTTCACCTGAATATGATGCCGACAATGCGCATGATGTGAAGAATATTTTTTCTATGCGCGATAGGTTTATGCACTTTATTAGCACTTGGGATGCAATATTATGACGGCACCTTTAGATTTCGCATAACTCGCGCTGCTGCCGGGTGAGTGCCACCCACGTTGGTGCCGACCAATGGCGCCGTGCATACACGGCGTTATTTTTGCCTGACGAGTACCTGCTTCTTGAGCATCCCTATTCAAGAGACACTGAAGAGAAAAATGTTAGTCATGACACTGTTATTTGCTTTTCACAGCGTCAGTGATGTCGCTCTAGCCGTAAGACGCTTACTTTGCAAGCCTGAAGACTAGCAAAGAAACGCAAGTTTTCAGATGCGTTTTCTAGATTCCCGCATCAACAAGTAGCGCAATTGCAAGGTAAAGCCGCATGTCCTAGGACAGAAAAAAATTTTTATCGGCAAGGATGGAACACCTTGCGTTTTAAAAGTGCACATTAAACATCTAATAAAGTCTGACGAAATTAGCTTCACTGCTGTTGAATGCAAGAAAAAAAACATTGAAGCCTTAGTACACTTTCATACTATGATTGAGCCCGAAAATCAAAGTGAAGCTTCGAGATGTAGTTCCTTTTATAAATTGTGGGACCGTGAAGCTAGGCCTTAAATGTTGAACGCGATATCGATGCTTGGTCCCGTTCTCGTCGCGCTCTCAGTCGGCTAGCCATGTAATTGTCACGACAGCACTTGCTAGAAAGTGCGAGTTACTTGTGTTACTACGTGGCCTCCCTCGTCTTCTTGCGCCATTTGACAATGATGCGTCATCAGACTACGGCCATGAAGACGGCACCATCACGATATTACAATAGTGTTGAACTAGTTGGTAATGGTTCATCTTGACGTGGGTACAGCGCTACATGAAACACGGACAAAGAAGAAAGGTGCACCTGGGCGTCTTCATTGTCCGTGTTTCGGGTAGCGCTGCTTGCACCTCAACATGTAGAAGGCAGGAGGCTATATGCGCATCAGGTGATGCACATATAGCCTTTACAGCCTTTGGCTGTAAAGAGTGATGATGGTTTACCCTATGACTGAATAATGCTTATGGGCCTTCGCTACTTGTGGCGCTCCAGAATGGCTGGGTATCATGGCGACAGGGACGCCCCGCCAGCACTTACAGGTTTTCGGCGGTGCATGGCACGATATACTGCAAAATTGAAGCAAAAAGAGTAGGTGTGCCTGAGTGGCCTAGCGAGATCGAACCTCTGATTGCTTTCAAAGAGTTTTAAACGAAAGCGCGTCTAACGGATTCTTCTTATGTACAATGTCACAGTGATCGCCTCAAGTGAGACTGAATATAAGCTCACATTTCCGCTTCCACTTTTATTCCAGTGACCGTTGTTTTTGTGTGTCTGATAATAAAAAAAAAGCGGGGTGGCCTTGCGAGTAGCAGAGCACGCTGAGGAGCAAGGAGTTACAGGTTTTATTCCCCGGTCACCGAAGGCTTTTTTCTTAGCTCAATATTTGCGTCTACATCGAGTTTTCGCTCACGGGTGCCCCGCCACCGTGGTCTAGTGGCTATGGTACTCGGCTGCTGATCCAAAGGTCGCGCGATCGAACACCGACCTCAGCGGCTGAATTTCGACGGAGGCGAAAGGTTGAGGACCGTGTTCTGTGCGATGTAGGTGCACGTTAAAGAACCCCCAGGTGGTCCAAATTTCCGGAGCCCTCCACTACGGCGTCTCTCATAATCAGAGTTGGTTTTGGGACGTAAAACCCCACAAATCAATCATTTTCGCTCACGGACAACGCTGATCCTTCGCCGACAACCAATGCCGCTGACACCGTCACCGATAGCAACGCTGTCGCGTTAATATCGTATTTGGCAGGCAAATTGTCAACAATAGCTTTCGTGTTTGTTTGTTGTTTTTTTTGTTGCACAAGGGCAGACTCAATGGCTGCTTTTGCTTTCCTTACTTTTCATTTCGTGAAATACATAATACTTATCATGTGGATGACTTCCTTTTTTTTTTTTCTTTGTGCATCAATCAAATGCTTTCCCAGCTGTTTCAAGTTGTCCTTCTCGTTGTCTTGAATTATGCGTACAGTTTTGTTAAAATAATTTTATTCGCTGCTTTCCATGTGATTTTCAGCCTTGTGTTTTGCCAAAGAACCGCTGCTGCTACTCGTGCTCTATGGATGGCGTAGCCCAGTCAGGCGGTGTTTCCATGTATGCGCGCGCCTTCGAACTTTCTCGTTTGTCCCAAATGGACTAATAAAAGAAGCAATATAAGAAACAATATAATTCTTCGTATTTAGCTCTTCAAGCCTGGAAAATGGAGCAGTTATTGTAGAGACGAAAGGCGGGCGATTTAAAATAAGTCATTTAAATTACCGCATTTTTTCAAATTACTCTAGCAGTTATTTTTGCAAACGAGCTGTTTCGCTTTAATACCATAGCACTGAGTAGTTCGTTTCGCAGGAAAGAAGTCCCGACATCGGCGTCGGCGTGTGGTGTACGCGCCTGTGTCCATGGCAGAACTGTGCATGCTTCTGGCGCAGAAGCGTTCGTCAACAAAATCGATTTTCTTTTTCAAACTAAAACGTAGCAGAAAAATTGCGAGCTGCGACCGAACTGCAACCCGTCGTCTTTCTATTCTTTGTAATCTTTGTTTTCCTCCCCCATGTTGACGAAGCGCACAGGCGATGGCTGGGGAGATGTAATATCCTGGAAGACCACTCCTACAAATCAGAGCCGTTACTGAGAACACAAAATGTTGGGGCCGTGATATCACAGCAGCTGTCCGGGCGTCGAAACGGTCGCGTCTCCACAACGTTCATGGGCGAACGAAGCGGATGACACTGCGTAGGATGAAAAGGGGCGATTAGTCCAGCCCCCTGCGTTCATTGCCTGCACTGCTTGCAATATCTGCAAACTGCCGAGTTTTACAATAGGGGCGCCTTTAACCTACTAGGCGCGCTGATAAACCGTGGGACCCTGTTAGTTTACTTCTTTTATTTCATCTATTCTCGCTTTCGTGCTTTCATGTAGAATGTTGCAGCATGCTGAAACATTCTACATTCTAGAGTAATATTGCAACGAAGGTCTCTTAGTCTACTCTGCGCCGTCGTAGTAGCAGTAGTCGCAGCGCTGGTAGATTTCAGTCAAGCGAGGACAAGGAAACAATTTTTAACATAAAATTTCTTGATGAAGTGGTGTTCATATCCGGGGCCTCACGGTCCCAAGGCAAATCTTTAATTCTAGGCTAGGCACGCACCTTGTTTTTATTGCATCATTTCTATTGCAAGCAAAGCATCCACACTAAGCTTCTGGTGATGTGCTGCGGCGTTCAGTGAAAGCTCCCATTGCTGCGTGCGCTCAAAACGACTTTAAGTGACGTAGTTCGTCCAGAAGCTAAAGTGGCCCATCATCTCAGTACAGTTTTTCAAACAGGGCGTGCGACTTGCCCATCAGGTAAGTGAACATGGAGAGGCCGAGTATATAAATGACAATTGATAACTACCGTGCGGCTTCGCCAGATACTCTGCTTCTTAAGGGGAAAGAGCATGCTGTACTTGAAATGGTGGCGTTCTACAGCTGAGAAACAAATTCAATGTGGTCGCAATGGCGAATCGTTATGAAGTGTGCTTCGGCGAGCACGCTAGAAAAGAAAGGTGTTCTAGCAATCGACGAAGACACGTTGCACATAGTCCAGTTCGCGACAGGGTAAGCAATTGGCGGCCCTTTGATAAAAACACTCCCCTTTTTTTGAAATCATGACTCAACAGGGAACGCGCCAGTATTTAATGCAAAAAGAATGTTTCGATCCCGCCTGCCACAGGCATGCTTTTACAATGTTCAGAACGTCTTGCCCTAGGCCTTGACTGTATATAGATAGCTAAAACGGCACAAGCAAAACAATTGAAAGAGAATCTCAGCTCAAAAGTTTGCGAGTTACACACAACAGACACCCTAAGCTAAACCTGACATTGAGAAAACGAAAAGCGTACACAGTTTCTCAGCAAAGGCCGCCGACACCACAGCAAAGCCTATAATTTCACGTAACAGCAAGCTTTCGCAAAAGTGATGCAACGCGTATTAGAAGGAACGACCTAAGATACGGGTCACGGAGGTCACGAAGAAAGGTGAACATTGAGTCAACGTAGCTCAGAAATAGATGGCGTGCGGCTAATCCTCTCCGCTTTAATCTAAAGGAAATATTATTAAGGCTTGCCCGCTCATGCTAGGAATAAGTTACCTAAACTGCCAACGCTCGCTAGGAGAACATGCCTTGTTCCAATTTTTTTTGCAATAGCATTTATATGGACAGTCTCGACGGAAATAAACCCGTCGAGACTGTCCATATCTCGCACCAGAAGCATCTCGCAAGTACGTACCTCGCAGCAGAAGCATACCCGAGCTCCACAACCGAAACGAACAGAACACGCGCCACGTAACTGGCAGGCTTCGTTCAACTTCGGCACAGGACCACCCCGGACGTTACGTCTCCCTACGCTCCTCTTGCGAGAAGGAAGGCGTTTCTGCAGCCTATGCTATCACGCTCGGCCGAACGGCTCGCGAGAACTCGTGGCATGGATAAACCTGGGACACGCAAGAGCACATGGGACATTGCGGTACGCAATTTTGGGGAAACATGTCACGTTCACGTCTCATTAGGTTACGTGATTTTCGGGTAATATGCGACGTCATCATCTGGCTCGCGCCCCAGCGCAGACCCGTACTCTTCAACTCGTCGGAGTTTCCATGCACGCCGATCGTCATCATCGCGACGCCGTTCTCTGTCCCCACTGCTGCGACGTTCTCAGCCTGTGCCTGAGGAAAACTAGCAGCAGCCGCAGCTCCGAAGGCAAAAAATGCGCAGCCTACGAACTTTTCAAGACTTTGTTTTTCGCCATGTTGCTTCTCGCACTCGGCACTGGCGCCGCAAAGTCTGTAATGACCGAGAAACATTGCCGCAAGCTCCAAAAAGTGGCGATGCCCTTTCATGACTTCGTATTAGCGCTGGAAATGCGCAACACGTACGGTCTTTTGCAGCGTGCACAGCACGGGCCGTTATTCAAGACGTTCTGTATACCGTGGAGTATCTTGTGCTACCGAAGTGTTCACACGATATCATACTGTGGTGGGACTTCCGCCACACTCATCATGCTCTCGTCGACTGTGCTCGCACCGAAGTCGAGCTGTCGCCGTTATGCGATTCTGCTTCAGGCGACTCATCATCATCACCTACGAAAGTATTCGTTGCCGCCGACACCGCTGCGCTTCCTTTCTCCTCCTCATAGGTGCCGTTTCCTGTGAGGTATCCACTGGTCCTGCTGTTCTCTCTATACTTTCAGAAACCGCCATCCGCCGCAAATGCTTCCCGATTCCTTTCATCGTACTAACAATTCAAGACAAGTCCAGCGAAATTACCTTTAGGGTCCATCTTCCTGCCCTTCGACTTTACTGCGGGGAGAGAGTGCGTTGGCGATGCTGACGAATTTCATCCGTTCTCAACGGGTGTTGTTCCTGGCAAGCCGCATTCCTTTACGGTTGACGCCATTAAGGCTTCCTCTTCAACATCTATGCGATCATTTACTGGCACACTTTGTCGGTTCAGCGACGGCAAGCTTACGGCTCAGCAGTGCGCCGACATAACCTCCCTCGTTGAAGGACTTAGCACCAGTTTTGATCACCATGCACCAACCTTCTTTAGGCCGCAATACAACCGTGGCTCACCGCATCCACACTGGTCTACACGCTCCTTTACGTCAGCGTCCATACCGTCTTTCAGCATCCGAGCGCCGCATCTTCGCCAAGCAAGTTGACAATATGATTAACCGTGGTGTTATCGTGCCATCCAACAGCCCATAATCTTCACCAGTTGTTCTCGTAAATAAGATGGCTCGATACGGTTTTTTCGTTGACTACCGCAGGTTGAACAAGATCACGCGCAAGGATGTCTATTCTTTACCTCGGATAGATGACGCCATCGGCTGCATGCAAGGCGCCGAGTTCTCTTCCTTAAATCTGCGCTCAGGTTTCTGGCAGGTACCGATGGGTGAGGCTGATAGCGTCAAAACTGTGTTTATCACTCTTGATGGCTGATATAAATTCACCGTTATGCCATTCGGGCTCTGCAACACGCCTACCACTTTGGAGCGCCGGGAAATCGGCTGGGAAAAGAGCGTCTGTTACGTCGATGTCGCCGCCCCCACGGCTTTCGTCACTCGCCACTCGCCCGTGGTCACCGCCGCTCCGGCCGCTCCGGCCGCGCAAGCAGCTTGCGTTATCCCCTTCTTACCTGCGGCGTCGGTCGCCGCGGGCGAGTGACGAAAGCCGTGGGGGCGGCGACATCGACGTCACAGACGCTCTTTTCCCGGCCGATTTCGGTTTCAAGGAGCCTGCCACGGGGAACTAATTGTTCGCGTAGCTCCGACATGCGCTCCGCTATTCAAAATTTGATCGTTGGGATAGGTAGTGTCGAGGACGGGCTCCAAAGAAATCATTTACTATAGCCACCAATTGCTATTAATTAAAAAGTTAATTAGCGTAATTTCCCTAATTATGCATACAAGTGCGGTAATTGTTCTGTATCTAGAGGCCGCCAACCCGTACACTCGAATGGTACACAAGACATTTCCGCGATTTAGGTTCTTCTAATTTAAAAAATGTGTTGCAGCTAAAAAAACACCCTGTACAGTTGCACACATAATAACAGTCTAGCATAAAAACACACTTCGCACCTTTAAGTTCATAGACTCTTCATAGCTACGCCTGCGCTTGAAAAAATCATCGCTAAATGACCTAAACAGATATAAAGGCTGCCGATTAATCTCATTAACAAATGCAATGTTACGTGGAAAAATAGCAATACGCCACTAAGCGTCGCGAAAAGTAGACTCCATAACGAGTGCGAGGAATCATTTGAAAGAACACAGAGGTGTACGATTTGTAGCTCAGCACCCATTACAGAGGCATCATCTACATCATGATTATGAAATGATCTTCTTCAACTTTACCGTCATCATTATTACAAAGCGCTGCCTCGTGAAGCAGTTTTGCGACAGGCGACTTGCGCAGCCCGACAGTGACCTGGCTTCTTGTTCTCCTCTTTCAGTTGGCACTTTACTAATGCACACACCCAATTAAGGTAAAATTCTTTTGGTTTCAACTACAAATTTCACAATTGCTAAACAAACCTGACTCGGCACTTCAATATACGTGATGGCGCGGTCACTTGGCCAGATCCCCAAGCGTTTACGATGACCTCTAACAACGTCGCTCCTCCAGCTTACGCTGTCACTGTCCTGCGATTCCGCGCAGGCCTGGCGTTTCCTTTTTTTCCGTGACTACCCAACGCATCTTCTTCGCCTCGAAACGGTCCTCACACGCCACAGCTCCGCGGGCCTGCAGCTTAATCTGAAGAATATGCCACTTTGATGCTCCAAAGCTTCTTATCCTGGGCTATGTGGGCTCCCGCGATGGCATTCTTCCGGATCTTACAAAACTCCGTGCCATTGCCGACTTTCCTTAACCGCGCATGCCTAAAGAACTTCGCACATTCACCGGCCTTTTCTCTTATTTTTATCGTTTCATCCGCAACTTTGACTTCATCATAGCGCCTTTCACGGACCTCCTCCGCGATAACCACGACCTTTCGGCAAGCCTTCGCCATGCTCCGCCGTCTTACGTCACCTCCAATACAGCGACATTTTGACCCACGCGCCCCGACATGAATTCACACGGACGCTAGTGGCGTCGGTGTTGGAACTGTGCTTGCCCAACGTCAGCCTGGATTTGACGAGCGCGTCGTTTCCTACGCCAGCCTTCTCTCACCAAAGCCGAAGTGAACTATTCAGTTACAGAGAAAGGCGGCCTAGCCGTCATATGGGCCATAGGAAAGTTTCGATCTTATATTTACGGCGCAATTCACGGTGCAATTCCCGGGGCATGAATCTTTCAGGGAAGAAAGCCAACACAATGTATGGTTGTCCGACACCGTTGTGACGGGCCACCATAGGTTGTGTTGACTTTCTTCCCTGAAAGATTCATCCGGCTGACTTGCATGCTGGGCATTACGCCTTCAAGAGTACGACATCCAAGTTGTCTACCCACCCGGACAGAAACATTCTGATGCCGACGCTCTGTCCCGGTTCCTACTACCGTCTCGCGCCATATCCTAGACTTCACCCACCTCCGAGGCGGTATCACTATCCGTCGACAACATGCTCAACGAAAGGACCCCTGACTGGCTTTTCTTATGAACCGTTGAGCAGGCCTTCATCAGAAGCCATCCCCCGGGAACTGCGCAGTCAAGTGCACCACTTCGCTCTCCGGGATGCTTTGCTATACCGGCGAAACTATCTGGACGAGGGCCGCCAGCGGCTATTGGTTATCTACCGACATCTCCCCTCGTATATCTGCAGCTCCTTTCACGCCGACACGCAGTGTGCACATGCCGTAGTGCTGATAACTTACACCCGTTTTCGTCACCGACTGTGGCATTTAAACCAAGACTGTGGCATGTAAACCATGTCGCTCATACGCGCATGTCATGATTCTAACGCTATGATCTGTCATTTACGTTCGTCATGCAGTCGTCTTGTGACATAGCAATTTTGGTGTACATCATCATCATCAGCCTGTTTAGGTCCACTGCAGGACGAAGGCCTCTCCCAACGATTTCCAATCCACCCTATCCTGAGCGAGTTGGTTCCACTTTATGCCTGCAAACTTTTTAATTTCATCGCTCCATCTAACCTTTTGCCTGCCTCTGTTACGTTTTCCCTCTCTTGGTATCCATTCCGTTGCTCTTACTGTCCATCTGTTATCTTTCCTCCTCATGACATGCCCTGCCCAGGTCCACTTCTTTCTTTTAATTGATATAATAATATCGGCTACTCCTGTCTGTTCTCTGATCGATTCCGCTCGTTGTTTATCTCTTAACGTTACCCCCAACATTTTTCTTTCCATTGCACGTTGCGCGCTCCTTAGTTTCATCTCTAGTCTTTTCGTTATCCTCCACGTTTCTGCACCGTACGTTAGTACTGGGAGAATGCAGTGATTGAATACTTTTCGCTTTAGTGAGAGCGGTAAGTTTCCAGTCATGATTTCGTAATTCCTTCCGAATGCGCTCCAGCCCATCCTTATTCTACGGAGAATTTCTTTTTCATGGTTAGGAGTTCCTGTTATTAACTGTCCCAGGTATACGTATTCGTTTACACATTGTAAGGGTTCATTGTCGATTTTAAATTCCTGTTCCTTAGCTAGGCTATTGAGCATAACTTTGGTCTTCTGCCTATTCATTTTTAATCCAATTTTAATACTTTCCCTGTTTAGGTCATCAATCATGTTTTGTAGTTCGTCAGTTCGTCTCCATCATTGCTAAAGAGCACAATGTCGTCTGCTAATCTTAAATTCCTTAGATATTCTCCGTCTATTCGAATTCCCTTGTCTTCCCAGTCTATACGTTTAAAGATTTCCTCTAAACATGCAGTGAATAGCATCGGGGATATCGTATCTCCCTGTCTCACACCTCTCCCGATCGGCATTTCTTTGCTTCTCTCATGTAGGAGTAGTGTGGCTGTGCAATCTTTGTATATGTTGTTGATGGTTTTCACGTATATGTCCGGTACCCCTTGTCTACGTAGAGCTTGTAGAACTGCTTGTATTTCTGTCGAGTCAAATGCTCTCTCGTAGTCGATAAACGCCATATAAAGAGGTTTGTTATATTCCGCGTACTTCTCGATTACTAGGTTGATATCGTGGCTGTGGTCCATTGTCGAGTAACCTTTCCTAAAACCAGCTTGTTCTCTCGGTTGATTAAAGTCGAGTGTTTCTCTTATCCTCGTCGAAATTACTTTTGTAAATAGCTTGTATATTACTGGGAGTAGGCTAATTGGTCTATAATTCTTTAACTCCTTTATGTCACCTTTCTTATGGATAAGGATTATATTCGCATTTTTCCAACTGCGTGGTATACTACATGTCTTGACACATTTCGTGAAGAGCGATACAAGTTTTTCAAGTACAATATCTCCTCCGTCTTTAATCAAGTCGGCTGTTATACCATCTTCACCAGCTGCTTTACCGCGGCACATGCCTTTGACAGCTTTTTTGACTTCGTCAGCGGTTATACATGGAATTTCGGTGTCCTCCTCAGATTCTATTTGTATTAAGGTTGTATGGTCTGTCTGAGAACTGTACAGTGCAGAGTAGAAATCTTCTGCTACTTTTAGTATTTCGTTGAAACTGTTGATAACGTTACCTTGTTTATCTTTTAGCGCATGCATTTTTTTTTGCCTTAAGTGCAGTTTCTGTTTGACCGTTTTAATGCTGGTGCCTTTCTCTACAGCTTTCTCTACTTCTCTCGTGTTAAAGTTGCTTACATCTCTTTGCCTGGCTTTACTGATCAATTTTGATAGTTCTGCGAATTCAATCTTATCTTTTGGCGAAGTTACTTTCATTTGCTGGCGTTCTTTTATTAAGTCCTTGGTAGATTGGGACAACTTACTTGTTGTTTGCTTAGTTGTTTTACCCCCGACTTCTATCGCTGTTTCAAGGATTGTTTTCGTTATGGTTTTGTTCATTTCTTCTACATCGTCACCGTTTTCGTCTAATGCTTCGAACTTGTTGCTTAGGGCTACTTTAAATTCTTCATTCTTCGCTCTGATTACCTCTAGATTGAATTTTTTTCTAGTAAATAATTTAGTTCTTGTCTTCTTTAGGTTAAGTAGAATCTTTGCCCTTACTAATCTGTGATCGCTGCATTTTATCTTCCCCACTACTTCTGTGTCTTGAATTATACTTAGTTGTTCGCACATTATGAAGTCGATTTCATTCTTTGTTTCCCCGTTTGGGCTTCTCCACGTCCACTTCCTATTCTTGTGTTTCTTGAAAAACGTGTTCATTATTCGGAGTCGGTTTCTTTCGGCAAATTGTACTAGCATTTCCCCACGGTTATTCCTATGGCCCAAGCCGTAGTTGCCAATCGCCTGCTCTCCACTTTGTTTTGTCCCTACTTTTGCGTTGAAATCCCCCATGACTACTGTGTATTGTGTCCGTACTTTCTTTATTGCTATTTCGATATCCTCGTAGAACTGCTCTACTTGTTCATCATCGTAGCTCGTTGTTGGCACATATCCCTGGATTAACTTAAGTTTATACCGCTTATTTAGTTTTATTACGACGCATGCAACCCTTTCGTTAATGCTGTAGAATTCCTCTACGTTGCCCGCTATATCTTTATGAATTAGGAACCCAACGCCATATTCTCTCTTTTCGGGTAATCCTCTATAGCAGAGGACATGTCCATTGTTTAAGACTATGTAAGCTTCACCTGTTCTCCTAACTTCGCTAAGAGCAATGACGTCCCATCTAACTCCCTCTAGTTCCTCGAGTAGTTCAGCTAGTCTAGCTTCGCTGGAGAGGGATCTTGCATTGAACGTTCCAATGTTTAGTTTCCAGTGGCGGCCTGTCCGGGTCCAGTGATTATTGCGGCCCTCCGCTGCTTCACAGAGCTGACCGCCGCCGTGGACAGATGTTCTGCAGCTGCTGGACACTGAGGGCGAGGGGTTAATTGTAGGCATCGTGTGGGAGGTGGTGGCCAAGTACTTCACCAGGGAGGCCAATTCCTGTTCTGGTGTAGGAGTGAGTCGTAAACGGCAGTTGAACGACTGAAAGCTTTCAGGCACACAACCGTCGCCAGGACCCCCTACCGACGTAATCTCGAGGGAAAAAAAAAAAAAAAGGCGGGGGGGGGGGGGTTGGGCGTCGAACCTGCGACCCTTGGAGGTCCCGGTTGCACCGGCTCCGCATGGTTAAATGTACATTCTTTCAAAGCCTTTAATGCGCCATATCTTCTATCCGCGTTACTGTTTTGTACGGTATTTGGTCTCAAAATGTCCGCGATCTTCTAGTTTTGCTGATCGCGACATCCAGAACGTCACGGTTTTTAAAATTGATGTGCAAGCAAGGACTGCGCGCGTGGAAAATCGCGTTTTACGTTCGCGCTATGCAGGTATGCGGCCGCGTGACTAGTTTCGCGCACTGCCCGACAGTTGTACAAGTTAGGGTAAAAGAAATTCATTGAAATTTTCCACATGGTCCCGTACACAAACGCATTTTTTCTTGCGATGTACGCGCATATGACAAAAAAAAATTGTTGGTTGTAAGAAATCGCGGTTGTATGATGTGTAATGAGTAATGCAATTCCAGATTTCTTAAGCCGGAGTGGATGTGTGAAGACGAAATGGAAAAAGATAGGTATCAGGCACACAGATACATACACACATATCTATATAACAGTATAAACACGCAATCATACACCCCAGCAGACACACCCAAACGCGTAGCATGTAGATCATGCCGCTCAACCATGCATATCATGCTTTTCATGTTATGACCTGTCAAGTCATGTTGTACCAAACCAATTTTCGTATACAGCCCATTAACGAAACGGCCAGGAGAGCACTAAAACCGTGGCATGTAAATCATGTCGCTCATGGCATGCATATCATGATTTTCATGTTATGGCCTGTCATTTAAGTTCGTAATGTAGTCATGTTGTGGCATACCAGTTGTCGTATACATCCCATTAACGAAACGGCCAGGGGAGCATCAATATCATGGCATGTAAATCATGTGGCTCATGACATGCATATCATAATTTTCGTGTTATGATCCGTCATTTATGTTCGTAATGCAGTCATGTTGTGGCATACCAAGTTTCGTATACATCCCATTAACGAAACTGCCAGGAGAACACCAAGACCGTGGCATGTAAATCATGTCGCTCATGACATGCATGTCATGATTTTCATGTTATTACCTGTCATTTATGTTCGTAATGCAGTCATGTTGTGGCATACCACTTGTCGTATACACCCATTAACGAAACGACCAGGGGAGCATCAAGAGCGTGGCATGTAAATCATGTCGCTCATGGCATGCATATCATGATTTTCATGTTATGGCCTGTCATTTAAGTTCGTAATGTAGTCATGTTGTGGCATACCAGTTGTCGTATACATCCCATTAACGAAACGGCCAGGGGAGCATCAATATCATGGCATGTAAATCATGTGGCTCATGACATGCATATCATAATTTTCGTGTTATGATCCGTCATTTATGTTCGTAATGCAGTCATGTTGTGGCATACCAAGTTTCGTATACATCCCATTAACGAAACTGCCAGGAGAACACCAAGACCGTGGCATGTAAATCATGTCGCTCATGACATGCATGTCATGATTTTCATGTTATTACCTGTCATTTATGTTCGTAATGCAGTCATGTTGTGGCATACCACTTGTCGTATACACCCATTAACGAAACGACCAGGGGAGCATCAAGACCGTGGCATGTAAATCATGTCGCTCATGGCATGCATATCATGATTTTCATGTTATGGCCTGTCATTTAAGTTCGTAATGTAGTCATGTTGTGGCATACCAGTTGTCGTATACATCCCATTAACGAAACGGCCAGGGGAGCATCAATATCATGGCATGTAAATCATGTGGCTCATGACATGCATATCATAATTTTCGTGTTATGATCCGTCATTTATGTTCGTAATGCAGTCATGTTGTGGCATACCAAGTTTCGTATACATCCCATTAACGAAACTGCCAGGAGAACACCAAGACCGTGGCATGTAAATCATGTCGCTCATGGCATGCATATCATGATTTTCATGTTCTGACCTGTCATTTATGTTCGTAATGCAGTCATGTTGTGGCATACCACTTGTCGTATACACCCATTAACGAAACGACCAGGGGAGCATCAAGACCGTGGCATGTAAATCATGTCGCTCATGGCATGCATATCATGATTTTCATGTTGTGACCTGTCATTTATGTTCGTCATGCAGTCACGTTGTGGCATACCAACTTTCGCATACGTCCCAATAACGAAACGGCCAGGAGAGCACCAAGAACGTGGTATGTAAATCATGTCGCTCATGACATGCATGTCATGATTTTCATGTTATTACCTGTCATTTATGTTCGTCATGCAGTCATCTTGTGGCATACCAATTTTCGTATACATTCCATTAACGAAACGGCCAGGAGGGCACCAAGACCGTGTCACGTAAATCATGCCGCTCATGACATGCGCTTTACGATTTTCATGTTATGACCTGCTATTTATGTTCTTTAGGCGGTCATGTTCTGCCATACCAATTTTCGTAGACTTCCCATTAGCGAAACGGCCAGGAGAGCAAAAAATCGTAGGCGGCTAGATAGATAGATAGATAGATAGATAGATAGATAGATAGATAGATAGATAGATAGATAGATAGATAGATAGATAGATAGATAGATAGATAGATAGATAGAATTACTTGTTTGGCTCTGGGTTCCCTATGTCAGCCCTGGTCAGTCGACGAAACTTATTTCGAAGTACCACGGCCCTTGCGGTGTGGTTAAACAAACGTCACCTGTCAATTACATCATCAAGCCTCTTGCGCCATCTTCTGGCCTATGACGCCGTGGACGCGAGATTATGCATATCGACTGGCTAAAGCCTTACTACGAGCCTGCTGTCGTTTGCTACCTGTACGTCGTGAGGATGGCTCTTTTTCGGAGGGGAAATTAATGTAGTGAAGCATATCAACGCCTTTCAGAGAGACAGGGTGCGCTACTGGAGGAGGAAGATGTTTGGGCAGCTCAAAGTACGCGTTGGCTCCGCGATTGCCAAGGCTTCATTTACGACTGTTTTCTGTCGACCTTGTAAAGCAACAGTGTTGCCTAAACGCCCTGTGTCATATGTGACATATTGTTATGTGGTTTTGGCGGGAACATATTACGTGATCCCCCAAGATCACTCAATATCAGACATGTTCATGCGAAAGTCACGCAACTTAATGTCAAGTGACATGATTCTGCCAAGATCACGTAGCACGATGTCACGTGACATGTTCTCGAGCTGCGTTCCACCGAAGACGCCCGTGCTTATACGCAGTTTTACTGGAGAGGGCACGGTGCTGTCTCCGGCTAGCTGGCTACATCGCGTGGGTCCGCGACGGTGTTCCTACCATCTCTTTCGATAGCGTAGCGCTGCCTAGATCCCTAGCCTTGTTCAAGGTGCCTCGTATACCCTCGCAACGCCGATATTTCCCTCGACACATAGCGCTCACAAATGCGTCTGCGAGTGCTGGAAGAAACGCGGTTGGTTGCGCTAGCGCTGCTGGGCGAAATTTCTCGGTGGTGCAAAGTGCGTTAAGTTCACACTGCCTAGCGCGGTGGCGCGTGAGAAGCGCGTGTAAGAACAAACCGAAACATCCCTCAGCCCGCAGCTCTGCTGGGAAGTTGTCTCTACCGCTACACCATGGCGTGGTACTTTACGCCATCATGCCACCGCGTCTCATCAGAACGCTTGCAGAGGAGCTCCAGCTGAATGCACTCACCCTGAAACAAGGCGCGGTTTACTTCTCATGTATCCATTGCGGCACTGTCATGCGAAGCACATTCGAGCCTGTCCCCGCAGCAGCTGCTCGCAAATGTGCGGACTGCGCATCGACAGTTGCATGTAGTGTGATCTGCTCTGCCTCGCATCGCGGCCATACATGGTCCACAGCGAGCCGAGGCAGCGGCGTGTTCTACATTTACGTATGCTATCTCCCCTGTCCAGTAAAGTGAAAGCTTTCTCCTGCCCTCAATTTTCGCAGCGTGGTACACACGCAATGCTGACCGTATGGCAGCAACATAAAATGCAAATAACCTCTGATGGCCTGCCCACGGGTGCCATTTCTCATCAGTACCACTCTTCTGCGAGTGGCATGTCTTGGTGATTTATTCCCTTCGTGCCAGTCTAGTCACGTCTAGCACACCTGCATGCTTACTTAATAAGCAGCGTGCACTACAATTCAGATTTCCCCTAAAGCTCTTAGTCTTATTTCGCACATTATAACACGCATCGCTATCGCATTCCTTGATTCGCCTTTCTGGCGAGGCTGTGACGTTTTTTATATTGACCCTAGTGCACGACAGTGCTTGCAACAAGTGCCTCAAACGCGAGAATAAGAACACGTCGCACGTTGCTGCAGGCGCGAGGGCTGATAAACCACGCACAACCCATTTCTGTGTCCGGTCAGCCAACTTCTGAGTTTTCTTAGACCACAGGTCATACGTCTCACGATGTTTCTTTAGGGGGCGCAGAGGAATCTAACAGGCTTCTCTAGCGTTTCGCGCTGTCATGTACTGTTGGAAACGTATTCCATTATCTATACCACAGCTCTGTAGACTTATTCAAGTTTGCGATACAGTGCCGCAAGTTTCCTGGCACTATTACAATACATACGATACAATACATTGCCAGAATGTCCCTGGCACTAATATCGCATAACTTGAATAGAATTATTAGCTATGACAACAGGCAAGGCTTGCAAGTAGAAAGCTAAAAATAACGACGAAAGTGGACAGCTTGGTCTTACAGAAGAACGTACATCGATTATCTCTGTTAACTATTGGTTCATAATTACCTTCGTCGAACAACAGCCGTGCGCCACATTCACCACTCCGAGTATTTCGATCTGGTTTGTGACGGACTACTGTGACAAACTAGATGAAACCTTTCCACATATATAGAAAGCGTGGATGCCGTAGAACCATTTTTGTAGATGCGCCCGTTGGAATAATTATGCGCATGCGCCGCGCTCCCTTCACTGTGCACGTCTCCTCCCAAATAAATGCTTTGTGTAAACATATAATGCTTTCCAGCTGTAAATATATCAATCTTTTCAACTCTGAATATGCCTCTAGGGTTCAAGGAAATTTTCGTGTCGTCGTTAGTTAACTTCCTTCCCTTTCGTCTTTCTTTCTTTCTCTCGTGCCGTCGCTGTAAGCAAAAACGCCAGTTAAAAATAGCATCACGGAGCGTAGCCACGTTGTACGGTGGAGAGGAAGACGTGCACAGTGAGCGAAGCGCGGTGCATAATTCATCCAGGGTGCTCATGTGCACAGCGGGTATTACGTCATGCCTCGCCTGTTATAGCCTTGCTATAGAGGGACATCCGTCGCGGGTGCATATGATTGTGGTTCGCTTAAGGAAAAGACGCTAATTTCTTCAACCCATGTTGGGAGCACGGCCAAGCGTTCGTTGGGTAGGACGAGGGACTCAGAGATAGAAAGGAGAGAAAAGTCGTAGTGGAGGGCTCCGGGAGTTTTGACCACCTGGGGTTCTTTAACGTGCACTGACAACGCGCAGTAGACGGCCCTCTGGCCGTTTTGCTTAGGTCAGAAATGCGACCGCCGCGGCCGGAACAGGTCCAGTTTGTAGCACCACAGACCAGTGTAGAAACTCATTCAGTTAATTCCAGGCAACCGTGGGTACACTGTTGAAGGTAGAGACGCCAGAAAAGCGTGAATGTAATGCTCCGCGAAAAGAACAAGTCCGTCTTCCTGAACCGCGTCATAGGCAAAACCGAGCAGCTCTGGCAGAAGATGGCGAGTGTACGCGTCTAGCTAGGCAGGACCGAGCATATGCCAAGCTATCGCAGTGGGTAATCGTTGCGGACGTAGACTGCAACTATGGTGTGTAACCACCTTCGCTGAGAGAATTGCAGCCACATATTTTTTCTCCGGGAGGCGCCCGACTTCAAACTGCTTACGCCTTGCGGTCAGCCCAGGCAGGTTTATAGTGCATGCTCTAAACTGCGCTGACGGAAGAACCAAGGTTTGGTTACCTCACTAGCTGTTGGTAGTCAGGCTAGTATTAGTGTTCGAGCACTCACTTCTCCCTACGTTTAGCATACCGACAAGCACGCAGATAGAGACTCGGGATAGGCACATCTCGTTTGGCTGCTGGCCTTCAGCGCCGAGGCTCCAGGCGTGGGGCGTTCAGCAGAGCCGCTTTCGTTTGCATGTTTTTCGGTTAAGGAAAGGGCACTTTTCTTCTCCAGCCCATGTCGGGATCATGGTTCAGCGTCGTCAGTAAGAGTGGAGAAAAGGAAGTGGAAGAATAGAAAGTGAAGGGGCGCCGTAGCGGAGGCCTTCGGAAATTTGGTCCACCTGAGCTTCTTTAAGTGCACTGACAACACCTAGTACACGGGACTCTGGCATTTTAACACCAACGAGTCTCATACCGGCGATCACCAAGAAATCAGTGACGTACGTCCGCACGTACGTGCACATCTGAAAAAAATGAACACAGATTTAACAATTACAAGTACAACTTGTTAGGATTCGGACCTACGACTGCCCAGAAGGCGACGACAGGAGCTAAAAGCTCTACCGATTACACCTCCGACACATAGGTGACTCATGTAACAAACGGCTCTTATACCTTCGCTACACCGCTTTAAAGTTTGATTCTAACTAATGTTTTCAAGCAGCAGTTACCACTTCAAAAGTCACAGTTCTTCGATCGCAAATGTCGTAGGCGGCGAGGCGTGACGGCGTCCTGCTGGCGAGGTGCTCCGACGCGCTCTGCTCCGGGAACGCAGAGACGGCCGTCGGCAAGAAAATCATGCGCGTTTCGCTGTAGCGTACTGTGTGTTCGCAAAGCAATCCGGTAACAACCTCTTCGGTTTCCCCTGCAAGGTTACACCGTTCGTGGGCTCTCCTGGTTGATGGCAGGTTTGTGCACGGCTCTGGCGCGTACAAGGCAGTTTCACCGGAGAAATTTGAGTCGTTGATGAACTTTCACTTGTGGGCAACTGCCGATGATCCCTGCGAAGTGTAAAGACAGCACTGATGTCTACATGCAGCGGGTTTACATGTACGTGCCCCAGCCACCTACCACCCCTCGATTCCCCAGAGTACCGCTTACGTATTCCACAACTTCGCGAAGACAGGATTCACTTGCTTGTTATTACAGCGTAAGCAGTCATGAGCTCACAAGGGCTGTTTTTGGCGCCGTAGTTGTCCACCGCCGCTGGTGCCCGTAACCACTGTTGAGCAGATTTTAGAATATAAAAATTACCAGGAACAAAAAGAATTCGAACGCCCGTCCTCTGCGCGGATTCGAACCCACAGCCTCTTCGTGGCTGTCGAGGATTCTACTACTAAGCTGCGCCTGCGCTTGAAGAATCTTCACTAAAAGACCTAAACAGGTACAACGTCTGCTTAGGAATCGGTGTAACAAATGGAATGTTACGTCGCAGAGTAATAATACGCCACTACAGGTCGCGGAAAGTGGATTGTGTAACGAGTTCGAGGAATCATTTGAAAGAACACAGAGGTACATGCTTTGGAGCTCTGCACCCATTACAGAGGCCTCATCAACATCATCATTATGAAACATTCTTCTTCAACTTTTCCGTCATCACCATTACAAAGCGCTGTCTCCTGAAGCAGTTTTGTCGTATCGTGCCATGCGTCACGCGACAGGCGACTTGCGCAGCCCCGACAGCAACCTGACTTGGCTCTTCGATATTCCTGATGGCGCCTCCTTGCAAGGTGCGCTCCGCTCCTGAAGAAGTGAATCGCAGAGCTACGCGCGCGGCTACAGCAAGGCAACGTCGGGCACAACAGACAGCTGTGCACAGAGAAGCCAAAACCGCAGCTCGCCGTCGACGCTGGGCTGAGAGTTCGGTTCGTTCTCGGGAAAACGACGCCAAGAGACTCTAAGATGTGCGGTTACTCAGATCTGCAGGTTACAATGCCGCAGTAATTATGGCGTAGTGGGTACTTCCCTACTTGGCGAAATGATAAAAGTTATGGAGCAGGGGATACCTACCACATCTACTTGCACTAGTTTCCCCCCAAGTGTTTAAAATGGCCTCTAAGAAGCTCGCTCCTCCAGCTTACGCTGTCACTGTCCTACAGTTCCGCGCAGGGCTGGCTATTTTTTTCTATGATATTCCTATGACAGAGGGCTCGACTCATTTTTTTCGCATGCAACCCGTATTTGTTGGCGCGTAGTGTCTTTCCTGGGGCGAATCGCCACTGCTTTGGTATCCTCCCTTGGCATCCTTCGTACTGCCACAGTGTTCTCCTAGTGACGCATCTACGGGTTCCTCCGGCTCCGCCGGTGAATGGTAGTCTTTAACAGCGAGCGAAGATGATTGCTGTTTTTTTTTAAGGAAAGGACGCTATTTCTTGCAGCGAATGCCGGAAGCATGTGTGATCGTTCCGGAATGGGGAGGGAGAGAGAGAATAGGGAGTGAACGAGATAGGCTGAAGCGGAACGCCTTGGGCGGAGGGCTCCGGAAATGTTGACCGCCTGGTGTTCTTTAACGTATACACAGACAACGCACAGTACACGGCTGTCAGGCAGTTCCACCTCCACGAAAATGTGACCGCCCCTTTCGAGATCGAACTGCCGTTTTTCGGGTATCAGCCGAGCAACATAGCCAGGACACCACCGCGGCGGACGCGAGTGACTCGCCAAGGACGCTAGCATACTTTGATCTGCAATCCTCTTTCACATGTTAAAACGCACGACATGCAGAACAGCGAGATGTCTATCAGTCACATAGCATATGCCATCCAACAGTCACGTAGTATTTACCTTCATTCGGCACCTTAGAGAGCAAGATACTCGTCCATGCACAAGCTGCGAGTACCACAAGTTGCAAACACCTTCCTTGCTGATTCCGCGCACTCGAAGCCAGGAACGTGCCACTTGCGTAGTAGCATGTCCTCCACATCGGGGACTTACTCAGGAATTCATGGTGGTACTTGCGCGAAACAAACGGGGACGAAGGAAGGAGACACACAGACAAGCGCAATCCAGAACATCTGGGCTTCCTAAGAAGCGCAGCTGTTCTGGATTGCGCTTGTCTGTGTGTCTACTTCCTTCGTCCCCGTTTGTTTCGCGCAAGTACCACCATGAATTCGTTCCAACTAGGCCGGCTAGCCGTTTTGATTCACTCAGGAACTTGTAGAAACCTCTTGTTTTGTGAGGATAGGCACCCAGTGAACCTCTGAGCGTGATTTATTGCTTGCGAGCATCACTTATGGCAAAGTATGTAGACGTGAAACATAGCCGCTTCTGTTTCGCACGTTGTTTGACTCTGGCGTGCGGAATCTGACAAGCCAAACATGGTTCATTCGAAATGCACACTTAACACTGACAGCCCTGAGCAGTACAGTTTTTCAAGGGGTTCTCGAAGATCCGCTGGTTGATAGCGCCGTTTCGAGCGTTGTCCACGGAGGAGAGTGCGAAAGTCCATTTTTTAAGCTGTCGTCAAAGTATACAATACCCCGCCACGGTGGTCTAGTGGCTGTGATACTCGGCTGCTGTCCCGAAGATCGCGGGATCGAATCCCGGCCGCGGCGGCTCCATTTCGATGGAGGTCAAACGTTGCGGCTCGTGTATTGTGCGATGTCAGTGCACATTAAAGAACCCCAGGTGGTTCGAATTTCCGGAGCCCTTCACTACGACGGCTCCCATAATCACAACTGGTTTTGGGACGTAAAACAGCAAAGATCAATGAAGTCCGATGTAAAAAGCGGTAGCTCACTGGTGGGCGCAAGAAGCTTCCTTCCGGCCACTCTCCGCCGTTTCTTCGCCTCGTAAAGAACAAACCATCTCACGCCTGGTCTTGTCGAAGCCTACGCTTGCAGTACTTGGATATATGCAAAGCATATGAGTGACGATCGTAACACAACCGATGGTAGTACCACAAATGAAGCGTTACGGTTGCTATTGCGTTTTTACAAATATTTCTGGAGAAGAAATTTAATGCATAAAACCAGTGGTGTTCTCGCAATATAACAACAGGAGGAGATTCATATCTTTCTCAGAGACTTACATTATATAAATAAACAAATCCGTGGTACTTGGGCGCGTAAAAGGGTCATGTACGTACCAGGCAGCACTTGCTTGCCATTATATGTGGCATACTGGTTCAACGAGCTCCATACAGTGAAATGCATGAATCCACCCAACAACGAGGTTCTTTGCCGCCTCACAAAAGAGGTGCTGAACACAGTGAGAAAGGCAGACAAAAACGCCTTGCTAAAAGAATGCACAGGGTATCCACGGAGTGAATGATGATGAGTGGGCGAAGTTCCCGATCTTCATCGTAGATCGTGCCGAGTTCCGGATTAATTTAGTTAGCGCGCTCGCTACGAATCCTTATGGTTCATCTACGCACAATTGAAATCTCCCACCGGCACTTCATTGCAAGTCAAGATCCAGTGCCTATATATGTATATATATATATATATATTTATATATATATATATATATATATATATATATATATATATATGGCCGGTGAACGGTTCTACAGCGCGAGCCATCCGTATTTTTCAATCAAGAAGCTCGCTAGAAGACGCTGCCTGCGCCAACGTTGTCCCTCGCGGGTGAGGGCGTGTTCTCCTTCTTTGCGAGGTGGTAGAGCGTTCATCGAAGAAAAAGCGCTTCCATAGTCAACGCGCGCCTTTCGCTCTCTCTATCTCTGCCTCTCTCTCTCTATCACAAGACAGCAGATGGAAGAGTGAGAGAGCTCGCGCGCCGGGAAGCACGCGCTCACGCTCGCCCTGGGCGCGTGCCTCCCGGCGCGCGAGCTCTCGAGCGCGAGCCTCCCGGCGGCGCGCGGTGGCTACATACATACTACTACTACTACTACAGAGGAGGGAACGACCGACACCCTAAGGAGCTTCGCCCCTAAAAACTACCCACACAGGTCCACCCGGCCGCTCCGCTTCGCACGAGCTCGGCGCCCATGCGCGCTGCAGCTCTGCCTTCGTCGCCACGAACGCGTGGATTTGACCCTGCTGACGCCGACCCCTTCTGCTGCATAGTGCCGTGCCACGTGTACGTACGGCAGCGATGGAGGGCAAGCCCTTCGAGTACGAGGGACCATATCGCCCGGACCCCTCATTGTCCTCCTACGAGAACGCACAGCTCCAGTTGAAGTGGGACATCCGGTGCATGAAGCGCAGGGAACAGCGTCGCTTGGAACAGCAAGCCGCGTCCGCCATCGACAGTCGGTCCCAGTCAAAGGCGAGCGAGGAGCTTCCTCAGGCGCCCGCGCCTTCCAGACCTGCACGATCGTGCGGTGTGGCTGCCTTCCCTGTCGCCGCCACACCTACCGCTTCGAACACCCCTGCTGCTGCCACTCCTGTCGCAGCAACGAGCTCCACGGAGGTCTGCCCATCGTCCGCGCTCCTTCCCCTCTCATCGGACGAGGAGATGGACGTCACGAGCACGTGCAAGCGTGCACGTGAGCCCAGCGAGGACGACGACGCTGCAGCCCCCCGCAAGCAGGCCGCGAGCACCGTGCCCGCCCCAGCTCCTGCCGAAGCCGTCCCTGCGACTTCGGCCACCGTGAACGTGCCGGCCTCCGCCGCCGACATGATTTCGACGCCACCGCAGCCACCCATGCCACCTCCGAGTGTTGCCGCGGCAGCCCAACACGGGTAGCTGCGCCTGTAACCACGCGGAAGGCTCGGAAGCAGCGGAAACGGCGCAACGCCAAGCGGCCGCGGAAGCAGCAGCCCCGCGTCCCAAAGCAAGCCACGGAGGAACCGTCGACCCCACCTCCAAGCCCCTCGCTCGTCGAGAGTGACTTCCAACTCGTTGTCTCGAAGGCAGCCCGCCGGCGAGCGAGGGCACTCGAGGCCGCAGTACTACCATCCGATCCTGCGGTCGTGGGGACGGTGCTCTTCCGTCCGTCAACACCCGGCCGCAGTTTTCGAGGATCGTCTCGACTGGCGATCGCGGCGGCGCTCTCCGCGCGGCCCGGTGTGGCGGCGGTGCGCATCAACCACCGTCGAAACACCGTGGCTGCGGATGCGTCGTCTGCGGAATGCCTCTCGGCGCTCCTGTCCATCAAGGAGCTCAACGGCGTCCTCGTCGCCGCCGGGAAACCTGCAGATCGCCGTACGTGCACGGGCTTCGTGTACGGCGTTGACGGCGACCTGACCGACGCCGAACTGCTCACGGCCGTGACCGCGAGTGTTCCCGTGCTCTCCGCGGCTCGCAAGGAGCGGGCTGTGAAGCTCCGCTTCGCCGGCACCGTTCCCCCCGAGACCGTGACCTTCTGCAAGATGCCATTCCGGGTTCGCCCTGTGAGGCCTCGTCCCCTGCAGTGCCTCCAGTGCGGCCGCTTCGGCCATGTGCTCGCCACGTACCCACGCCCGGAGGACTGCATACGCTGTGCCCGAAAGCACCCTGCTTCGATGGACTGTGCTCCACGGTGTGTGAACTGTGGTGGTGGCCATTCCGCAAACACCCCCACCTGCCCCAGATGGCAGGAGGAGAGGCGCGTGGCTACTATCATCGCAATTTCACCGAGTCCAGTGTCTCGGCCTGTGAAGGCGGCGGTGCGGGAGGAGAATCATCTTCGCTCGTACGCAGCTGCCCTCAAAAACGGTCCACCGACCAAACCGCCAAAGGAAGCCGCACGCCCCACCCCGGCGCCGCGGCGCTCCCTCACCACGCCAGCAAGCTCTGCCTCCCCGGCCTCGCCTGCTGTTTTGCCTGTTGCTGCTCCGCCGGCCATGCCTTCGGCGCACGCTCGTACCGTGCGTGCCCCGAACTCGTCCATGCCGGCGTCTCTGAACTCATCTGCTGTACCAGCAAGCCCCGCCCTCCCGGCTCCGCTTGCTACAACGCCGACCCCCACGAAGGAAGCAAGGGACGCTCTTATCCAGCTTCTTTCTGACTTGGGAAGGCAAGTCGCCGAATTATTTCCGGCGGACAATCCGCAACGTGTCACGATCCTCCAGATTGCCAGCGTATTGCGCAGTACTGTGCTGAGCATGTAGACCTTCACGCCGGCGGCGGAAACGCCAAAGCATTCGTGCGGCTGCTGCCTCTGGACCGGCTGCCTTTGCGAGCAGTGGGACGTGCTTGTTCCTGCTGCTATCGAACGACCTTTCTCTCTTCCTTCTTTTCCTTCCTTTCTTCTCTTCCACTTTCATATCCCTTATCCCCTCCCCTAAGGCGCTTAGCCGTGTCCCCAGCATGGGTGACAGAAATTAGCGTCTCTCTTCCTTCCTAATAAACCACTACCTACCACTACCACTACCACACAGAGACGACTGTTATAAAAACGACCCATCGAAAATGTACCGCGTGGAACTCGCTACCGACATGTTCACTGTTCGATGGTGCACACCGCGCGGAATCGGCTGTATCTTCTCCCATTGCATTTTGGTGATGTACTTGTAATCAAAATGGGTCATTTTTCTAAGGAATATATTTTGTTTGCAATTAGTAATCCTAAGTATGATTGTGATTCATGAAATATGCAGGGTGTTTCGGTGAATCCGGTTAAAAATATTTACGTGCGTCTTTTGTGCGTCTCAGCATCGTTTACTCTCCCCTTGACCATCTCAGGTTACTTTTATGTAAACTCAGGTAGTAGTAATTAGTAATTATTTAGTAGCTTTCAAAGTCGCACGACTTAACGTCCTTTTAATACTCGCACGACTTACCGACCCTGAACTCTTCCTTTTTTAAGGCACCGGTCAGCAGATAGAATCTGAAGTCATATGGTATGCAAACAATGAATACACATGCATGGTACTCTACGTCTTCCAGCCAAGAGGAAGTAAGTATATCGCATCAGAGGCACGCACATGTTATGCTACTTATAAAGTCACCTTTCCTTAGAAATAACCAGCCAGAGTAAGTTGTGTAGCTTCTTAGCACCAGGTAGCTGACTCGGCTCAAGGTAGTTTAAATGTGTTGGGAACATATTGAGTCGAAATCATAGACGACGACTTCTGATGTAACGAAATGTGCTGTGCAAGAAAGGTAGAACCTCTGTAAAAGCGGTAGTCTGCATGCTAAGGTGGTCAAAATGGGTATGGAGTGTCTGCTTTCTTGTGAAAACAATTTCCTAACAGACATGCGTAAGCAGGCATACATGTAATATTTGTTCACGTGCAAATTCAAATGCCTTGCCAATAGATATTGCCGCATGAATAATTTTTTTACCAAACTCATCTCCTGTTCCATTGAGTATTAACGAGAGAAGGTTGCATCTGTCGATTGATTTAGATAAGAGGGGCATTGATCTCTGCTTTAAATGTTGTTTCAATTAGTTGTGTAGCACTTGAATATTTCAGTGCCTTTTTTCGTACTCCCTAAATGTTTAACCTTTCAAAACAAAAGAAGAGAAAATAGACTTATGTGAGACAGACTTGTGAAATCTTTGTCAAGGAGCCACGGAATACCATTCACTGTATTTTGTTACTTACTCCTACTAAGAAACACCCCAGTGGGTCCGCAGACCTGCCTGAATGCCGCACACAATGTCTCTTTCAAATGTAGGCCATGCGAACAGTTCCTGTATTAAACCGTCCAATTAGCATTTCCATGAATACATCCCTTCCCTATCCACACAGATTTTATAGCATTAGTTGCGTCTTTAAATATGCTAACATCACAGTGAAATTAAGACTCCTTCACTCCGTCTTCTTACATCTTTTCCTTGTAGAGCACAGCTCCTCCATCTGGTGTAATCGCTGAGAAGCAGAATGTGGTGAAGTCTTTTCTCCTACCTGTCTCCCGTTGTGCTTTATCCACGAACACAACTCTACCTTTAGTACAATACGTACATGCATATTTACTTACAGTGCCTTAGTTAGTACAACCATTGATTCAATTTGGCAGAACCGGCCAGTGCGTATCACTGCACCTGCAACCAGAACTCGAACTCCCGTGGGGAATAAAGGGCCACGTTTTAAAAGCATGGTTGTTCGGACCTAAATCCCTCATGACAATGCGCAACAACTTGCACATCAGCCCATACTCCCACCTCGCCCTCTCTAATCATGTTTATTTTAAGAACTTGGCGCATGCGAGAGGGGTCAGTGCCGACAAGTAACGAGATCAAAAAAACGCAAACAGTAAATTATGCTAGAAAACTTAGCAAAGACATTGCCATGCTATCCACGCGTCAACGAAGCTACGTTCTCCGCAGCTGGCTCTAGCGAGTTTGCAGGTAAGAGAGCGCCCCCTGGCAACGTGACGTTGACACAAGACTGTTTTAACAGTAATTCCGCGTCACGACTGCTATTGTTCTCTCCGTAGCCTGTTTTGCAGGTGGCCGCAAAACAGGACGCATGGAAGCCGAGCTACCGCAATCTCCAGCTTCGGGCAGCGACCATTACACTTCGGATTGGCGCCTAAGTTTTCAGATCCATGTTTTTCCTTCGATTTTATTTGGGGGCCCTAGGGAATTTGTTTTGTAGGGAGTTTTCCACTGTATTACATTAGGCCTAGCCGTATCCATGACTTCATTGCGATGCTAGCGGAGGGAAAGATAACTCTACAGAGAGCTCTGAGTACCGATGTCCTTCCTTCGGGAGTTAGGGCGCGGCGTCCTCATCTTGTGGAGCGCATGCCAGCAAGCATAGCCTAGAGCTTGCTGAGCGCGACTTAAATGTGCAGGCGAACTGTCGCTACGTTGCTACTTCCACTGTGCGCTGTGCCGTAAGAAGGCGTTACTGCATCGTTCGTTTCTCTCACGTGTCCCAGGGATGTCACCGCATTCACGGGACCAGAAGAAAACGCTTTGTGTCGACAACGAATGTACGCCGTCAACACCAGTCAGTCTAGGACATTCAGTCTAGAACACTGAATGGCTCGTCATTAGGGCGGCTTAGCGGGACGTAGCACCGCCTTGTGTCACACAAACACAAGAGAGCGAGATCATCTCTGAGTGCGCACACCTGATTGGTGAAGTTTTCAGGAAAGGGAGCGTGACCTGAAACATGCCCATGACGACGCGCTACCCCCCGGTCGCGAAAGAGGAAGCATTAAGCAGCCCCTTTGTAAAAAGGGGTTGCAGATGCAGATGTCCCAGGTTGCAAAAAGGGCGAGGTCTCCACTACATCTGTTAAAGTGTTCACCAGGTGAACAGAGGTTCACCCCGTCGAAGACAAAAGACCAGAAGCCACGCCTCTGCATAGCTACATTTTTTCGTAAATCTGTAGTTCAGATTAAGAAGAGTGCCTAAGAATGGAATCTCAGAGTGCGCAAGGATCTCATAGTGCCTAAGAATGGAATAGGCTCTGTCGCAGCACGGCTGTCACATCTAAGAGCATGAATCGATGAAAAGCTCACTAAAAACAATGTAGAGCAGGGAATGGCGCAGGAGTCAACGTTTCCGCAAGTGGACTTGTCTTCCTCAAGACGGCAAGTACAGGGAAAGTCGCAAGAGCGAACGTCCCGACAAGTAGACTTGTCTTCGTCAGGACGGCAGTCATCGTCATGACGAAGACAAGTCCACTTGTCGAAACGTTCGCTCTTGCGACATTCCCTGTTCTACATCGTTTCTAGCAATCTGTTCACCGATTCAAGCCTCCATCTTCCCCTGAGCTTCCCTTCTAGTTTGGACATCCAATGGCAGTCACATCGTCGACTACGGATGTACCTAGATGGTCTTTATCAGCAAGCGCCCGTTGTCATTAATCCCGATGTATTTCATTGTTCCCCATATATATTGACTAGTGACGACGTGCATAATTGTTGTCTATGTATGAAGAATACGTTGAACAGTCTTGTGTATTTGTCGGAAACACATCGTACCGACAGTTTGACACTCACGCCATACCAGTTGGCCTTCAAACTCACACAGATGGCAGGAAAATGAATGCCGAAGCTGAGCAGTACCTGTTCTCGATGGGCGAGAATATTTCATAAAACAATTCGTAATAATTTAGTCTGCCCTTCACTTTATCGCCTACCTTTTGTCTTTACTGCTTTCCATGTGGTCATACCAGGAGCTACAGCATTACTGCATGCAGAAACGAAAAAAATAAATATTAAGGACACGACCTTCGTGCTCCGTTTTCTCCAGTATATGCATCCGGAACAGTTCGCTGTTTTTGACAAACTGCTGGGAACATGCAAGGAAGATTTTTCGTTAGCCCTGTTAAAAATGTATTCTACAACACGCTGGCACAAATGTTTCGTCGGTACTGAACGCTTCTTGAGCATAGGGGACACATCTACAACGTGTGGATTACTAGATATAAACATGGCACTGCACAGAAAGAGGGATAGTCTATTCCCAAGCATGAGAATGGGCAACGGAATAGGTTTGCCCGATATTACGCTTCCCTTTTTTATTTTCTTTTTCAGGGGGCCAGTGGTTCGACCTACGAGTGAAGAATTCCTCAGTTGGTCATGGCCCCTCGTTGGACTGCATGAATAAGTACATGGAACATGTGAAACACGGAGATAAATCGAGATCTGTTTATTTTCCAACATGTCAACAGTATACTCACACACCAGATCATGGCACAGCATGAACGTTCAGCCTGAAATAAACACCAATGATGGTGATGGAGAGCATCTTAAGATGCCCGGCGAGTTTGTTTATTTAATTATTCCTATTACCCTACAGGCTCCGAGGAGCATGGAATAGGGGGGGGGGGAATTGGAGGCGTTGACGGAGGGGGAGTTGCAGAAAATGGCAACAAATAAGACACAGGGTCGAAAAACAACTATATAGTAGAAATCGGTACATTGGACGGGGGCAGCAGCGCTACAAAACATCGAAAGAACATCGTAACACTAATTCAGTATAAAATATGAAGCATTTGTTCACTAAATTCGACAGCATCATTTAATGAAAATAGCTCACCTGGAAGGTTGTTATAAAAAGCGATAGTGCTAATAATACCAACCACAGTTTCGCCAGAAGGGCGAAGCAATGAACGGGATAGCAATGTATGATATACGATTTAAGACTAGCAGCTTTAGGGGCAATCTGAAATATAGTGAACGCGCGCTTATTAAGTGAGCATACAGGTACTCAAAGTAGTAACACTCTTGTTTGGGCTAGTTGGTACACTCTTGACGCAAACTCGGTAGCGCAAAAAAACACGGACGAAGAAAAGAAGGCCTGTCTGTGTTCCTTCTTTTCTTCGTCCGTGTTTTTTTTTTGCGCTACCGAGTTTGTGTCAAGAAGGTACTTAAGGTACCATTTGAGGGTCGAGCGGCAGAGCCAACGGCCCAGCAGGGCTGCGAGCTAAATCATGTTTTGATGTCTTCTGGCACGTGCTTCACACCGCGCGCCTGCGCTGAATAGCGTGCACTTTGTACCATCGAGAACTCGGCCCAGCACAGCGGAATAGAGCGAGCCCACTCGTTTCTGTACTCGTAGATGCATTCGCGTGAGCGGTATGTGGCGAGGACAGTATATATATACGAGACTCCTGGAACGGAGCACATGATCAGAGAGCTGCTACGCAGTACGCAGCACGTCTGAGGGCTGCCGAGATGGCGCGCGCGCCAGCGGTGGCGACCGCGCAAGGTTCACAGTGGCTGCTCGTGCGTGAGCTGCGTCAGCGTTGTCGCTCGCGGGCGGAGGCGCGTTCTCGTTCCTTGCGAGCTGGTAAAGCGTTCATCGAAGAAAGAGCGTTTCCATCGTGAACGCGCGCCGTTCGCTCTCTCCCACGACCGCAGATCACACTGTCTTGGTTCACAGCCTCAGGGATCGGCCCACACATGCACGCACACCTTCTGACGGCACTTATGACTGCCGCTCTCGAAGAGTTGAGATCGCGCGCCGGGAGGCACGCGCCGAAGCGTGCGCGAGCGTGGCTCCTATGGCGCCACTTGGGACAAGCCTCGATCCTAAGAAGCTAATACAATACTATCAGTAACAATACTATCAGAAAATGTTCGAGCACATCCGGCCCTTAGAGAATGCTGGTGGAGTGCTAAGCACGCATTCTTCCCGTATTTCCCTAGTGTCATGATCGGCCTGCCGGCGGCGCTGGCCCTCTCGGCCTGAGGCTGCCAACGCACGTTGTCCCTCGAGCCGTGGTTCTCCATGGTGTCTATGGCTGAATAGACCTCCTGCCGTATTTCTCAGCCTGCGGCCTACTATTGACTGCAGTTTCGGATTCCACTTTAGTTGAGACCGCCAAGGAATTCACTGCGTGCGCGTAGGTGCCGCCCTAATTGCGTGGTAGTAGCACAAGCGCTCCAGTTTCGGTTAGGACTGGCGTTTAACTTACCCTTTTTCTTTGTAGGAGGTGTCACGCAATTTGGGAAATCGCGCACTGCGGAGGAGTAAGCGAAGAAATTGCTTGTGCAGAATTTCTTGGCATCCAGCAGAGTGTTACTCGAGTAGGACTAGAGTTTTTGTTGAAAGAAATCCACAGCCTATCCACGGAGTGAATGATGATGTAGTGGGCGAAGCTCCGGAGGTCATTCGTAGATCGTGCCGAGTTCCGGATTAATTTAGTTAACACGCACGCTACGAATCCTTATGGTTCAAATACGCACAAATGAAATCTACCACCGGCACTTCATTGCAAATCAAGATCCAGTACCTATATATATATATATATATATATATATATATATATATATATATATATATATATATATATATATATATATATATACGGGTGGCCGGTGAACGGTTCTCCAGCGCGAGCAGTCGGTATTTTTCAATCAAGAAACTCGCTAGAAGACGCTGCCTGCGCCAACATTGTCTCTCGCGGGTGAGGGCGCGTTCTCCTTCTTTGCGAGCTGGTAGAGCGTTCATCGAAGAAAGAGTGTTTCCATAGTCAACGCGCGCCTTTCGCTCTCGCTCACAAGACAGCAGATGGAAGAGTGAGAGAGCTGGCGCGCCGGGAGGCGCGCTCCGAAGGCGAGCGCGAGCCTCCCGGCGGCGCGAGGTGGCTACATACACACTACTACTACTACAGACGAGGGAACGACCCACACCCTAAGGAGCTTCGCCCCTAAAACACCCATTGCTTGCGTGACGTGAGCTTAGCACACGTCTAGGCACTGCGATGTACTGTGGTGTCGTTGCACATCAGTACGTAGACCTTATTTCTCAAAGAGTATTGCGGGATATGGTGCTCATGTCATAAGCGTCGTTTGTTGTTGTTCAGTTCTATGCAGTTGATTAAAGCAGGTCAGAAACATGCGGAATGACTGTAGTGCAGGCGTGTATTCTTCCTTAATGTCCTAAAAAGTGATCAACACGAGTACAATAGCAGTTAACGTAATGCAAGGATCGCCACGACGACGGCTGATGCGAGAAGTTTCTTTACAATAAGTGTCGAGAGGAACAAACCACAGCGCATGAGTAGTTGCGTGCTTCCGTGGCACCTCAGAAGTCATCACGGAGTGGGTAAGCAGAGGATACATGGGGGAGCAGCAAGGCACTCTTCAAGCAGCTACATATGCCATAGACGACTATATTAAAGACTGTGAGCTTGCATGCGCCCTTGGAAAATCAGCAGATATTACTCTGCGAGGAGATCACGAGGGAGGACATAGAGGCCCGTTAATACGCTTCAAGGAAAGCCCGTACCAAAGTCTAACGAATCCGCGTATTGTGCCTTCAACTACATAGTCACGTGGATAGCGAGACTGCCCAGCAACAACTCCAATCAACCAGAACAAAAATCCTTCAGCTCACCCAACAAATACATGTATATATATATATGGTTGGGCGAAGTAGCTAGCTTCGGCTGCCTACTTCGCCAAACCTTTGAGAAAGGTCAGGCTCTGACCGAAACGCCGACGAATAAATGAAATATTATTGAAGTGCTACAACTCATACATACACACACACACACGTATATATATATATATATATATATATATATATATATATATATCACGGATTGAAAGAAGCTTTCGTATTGAAGATGATGCGAGCACTGATGACCAGTCGACTTTCCTAGGGCAGCCCTTAACACTTCAAGCAGTGACCTGCTAAAAGGGCAACTCCGGCGGTTCTTCTAGCATATCTTCATATCGCTGTTTTCCAATAGTATTGATACCTCTGAAGCTGCCTGGGTCATTCAACTTGCTCAGAACTCGCCAATAATTTTAAATAATCCAATGAACGATGTGTTCAAATCGAAGCCGAAACGGGTAGGCGCTTCGCGCCGCATATGGGATGACGTCACAGCCTCGCCGCTATCAAAAATATGGAGCTGGTGCCAGAAAAAAATGAAAGTGGTGATGTCATCTGACGATGTATTCAGCTGTTCTGAACTTTACAGCGATGATTTTAGCTTTGAAGTATCGCCGTTTTGCTTTAGAAGGCCCCCGCCTGCTTGGGTAGGCAGTGTTGCAGGTGATCACGTCAAAAATGCCGGGTGGCTCACGTGGGAATCCGCTAAAAAATTTTTAAAATTCATTTTTAGGAAAACTAAACGGCCTGCAACTGCCTGGCTTGGCATAAATTATTGCAGCACCGAGAAGAACATATACCGAAAATGTGATTGAGATCAGTGGGCAATGAAAAATGGCCGGAATTGTCCTTTAAGCTGCACACTCGTTTAGGGCGAGCCTAAAGCACGCATTTGGACTTCGGCCAGCTAGATCCACAGAACGCATAAAAAGAGTGCTTGGCATGTACAGCACAATACGGGACTGAAAGGAGCGCATCTGGTGATCGGGAGGGCTCACTTGGCGCTCTTAGGCCCGTACTTATAGACCTACGTTATTCTTATCGGTTGTTTTTATCATGTACGTGTCCTTACTGTGCTTCATGAACAAATTAGTCCAGTATTTACGAACAAGTCTTATCATAGTCTTTCACACTGATTACCACTTCAGTCCCTTTAACGCGCCGTAATCGCACTCGGCAATACGGATAACGAGCAATAAGGATAAGGTAGATTTATGAATAAAACCTGTAAGAGCTGTCCTGAGACGCTGAGGCCACCCTGCACGACTTATTTTTTTCTTGATTCACGAGTGAGTTTTACTCTCTCTTCCCCCCCTTTGCAGGGTTTCGCCAGCATGTTTTGACGGGATTTGAGCGGTCCAATCGACGCGGCAGTGAAGGAACGTATGCACGCGACCATTCGGGAGGGACTAGACATTGCACCTATACGTAAAGATACGCACTCGGAATACAACAAAGTGCGCCGACGCGCTCGCTCTGAAATATCACCGCGAAAGCACGCTAGATGATACAACACGAGTCACACGGAGATCAGTTGACGTACAAAGACACCAGCGCTGTGGAATACGGCCTCCATGTCATCACGTCGGCCACTGCACAGAACACAGACACCGAAGGTACTGTATAAGTGGCATAGCATCAGGATTGTCACATGCCCCTACCAGGACTACATCACAGTAATTACGGAGTCGCACGAAGCATGTCGGAGCTTCGCTGCCGTTAATATGTCGTGAACAGCGATATCCACCTTAAGGGGACACTGAAGTGAAAAATATTTTTTTCTCGTATTCCTGGATTAGCTTTCCACAGTGCCATAAACACCAATCCTGCGAGCAGAAGACCCTCGGAAAGCTGGGAAACGCGCAAAAAGAATATTGGGGCAGCGACGCCGCTTTGAAGTTTCAGGCCTCAAACGCGTGGCGTCACATGTATTTGATGTCATCTGGTTAGACCTACTTAACTCTTAATCGGTAAGAAATACAAACATTGTGTTCCAAGGAAGCCAGCCCTATTGAAAATTCTCTCTTGGTGGTTCCTGGAATTCGTGGTGGTTAAGATGGAAATATTAATGGATATGGTGGAAATAATGACGGATATGCTGGAAAGCGTGATGGCAAAGATGGCTCATGGTGGTGAATAGTGGATGCATTTGGTGGAAATGGTGGCTGACGGTGGTGATGGCGAACATGTGATGCTGTACTGCTTGCTGGAAGACGGTGGTGTGGTGGAGTCACGGAGGTGCCATGATGGCAAGCTTAGTGGTTGTGGACAACGAGATGGTGGCATGGTGGAGGAATGAAGGTGCCATGGTGGCACACTTGGTGGCTGTGTACAGCAAAATGGTGGCGTGGTGGAAGCATGGTGTTGCAGTGATGGCGAGCGTGGTGGTTGTGGGAGAAGGTGGCTGCGTTAGCATACCTGGGATGGTAGTAATCATTGGCAGTAAAATGTTTAGGGTCTATAGTTGGTGCGCGATTAACGAATACGTTTAGAGTGCCCGAGATATGCGGGACTCGGTTCTTTGAATTGCGTGCACCGGCCTGTTCGTCACTGCCGTTGTAGATTCTACGCCTATTGCACCTGAAACAGCATAATTCCGATCGAGCTGAGCTTTCCCTCTTCGCGAACGTGTGCCCTTACTAAGGGTAATGGTAAGCGCATATGTGCAACATTCTATGTTGAGAACACGCGCCAGCACTCGTGCTGCATAGGAGGACGGCAGCAGCTGTCCTGGAAGTGCGCGCCCCTTTTATACACATATCATTGGTCACTGGAAGTATGCTGGGAAATGCTGCAGGGATGTACTGCACAACGGCTACTCTTAGTTACGTGCAGGATGGTACTTATCATGTTCTAACAAACAGCGCTAGACAAGGGACGGTGAGTGAACAAGATGTGCGATTAAGGTGCTGAACTAACAATTATAACCAATGGTTTACTGCCGCAGGAAAATACAACATCTGTGCAGAATAACTACAAAACATAGCCTGTGTGCATGCATACTGTGTTGGTTGGTCTTATATGCAAAGCATTTGTTTATATATCCAGCAATAATAAAACCACTGGTTGTTGAGTGCCTTGTGTGTCATTCTCTCACCGCCCTGTGTCTCCGAGTTGGTGATACAGGTAATCGGCATGGTGCACGCACAGGAAAAAAAGAAAACGAAAAACGAGGAGAGAGACCTTGCTGTGTTTCGTTGTATCTGCCCTCGTTTTTGTTGTTTTTTTCCTGCACTGTGTACCATGTCTACTACGCTGTCCTCCTCTTCTTTTTACTTTTTGTTTTTTGCTTGTTGCAATCAATATTTGTACGACCACCACACATACGGCTCAACAGTATTAATTGCTGAATAACATCATTTTGGCTGCAGCTGATAATGCACAGAATATGCGCTACAGGGCAACTGTGTACTGTTGCGCATGCAATCTGGCGTTACACATGCAACATGAAGTGGTGCGGAACACATTGGACCGAGGCCGAGGAAAACGTCGCTAAATGCAAGCTCGCATAAGTTACGTCATTTGCATAATTTACGGCAAATTTCAATTTTAGCATAGTATGTAAAATAAACACTACATTGCCTAAGCAGTTTTTAGCCTTAGAGCATTTGTTTCTGTATTTCCTTACACTGAAAACATGAGAATTGGTCTGAAATTTTGAAACCGAAACCGCAATCCGTGGTGTCGCCACCATCGCGCTATTGCTGTTTTTTTTCTTCCAAACATGGCGGCGCGCGGCGACTGTCGTGTACAACGTGGTGGCGATATTTGTTTTCGTACGGACGATTTCTGGTTGCGCTGCATCTCGGTGTATGTTTAGCGTTGTGCTCGTTAGCTCCAGTGGACCTTCTTGAGCCAGTGTGAGGTGCGGTGTTCGATAGACTGAGAAAGCAGCAGCCGGCAGCGTCGACACCTCGGAGATCCTTTGTTGACATCCATTCGCCGAGGGCCGTGAGTCGTCGCGACACCGTCTGTCAGTGTGTACGCGGATCAGTGAGAAGCAGTGCCGGAATGCTTTCTACGTTCCGTGATGTGTGTTCCTAGGAAATGCGTTCTCGTTCGCACACATCGAGGGTCGGCACATCGCTTCTCGATCTACGGACGAACGACGCGGCTCGGCACAGCGCCTCAATGCCGTCAGACAACGCAAACTGGAATCAGCATGTTTCTTAACTAAGGTAGGTGGCTGTGAATGCTGCGCTTTGTGCCCTATCATTGTTGTGTGCAATCTTTACAGCAAAGGAAATCGAGTAGCGTGGTGCAGAGTGCGGTGCCGGTAGCGTTAAATTGACGTGTGCACGATGTGTGTGCAGAGCTTAGTCGTAACAATTACGAAGTGCTGGTCCGCCCGCGCTATCGTGCGTGAACATTCCATGAAAGGGTGCATAAAATTGTCGCCACGAACATGATCGTCTTGCTTTTTATACGTGTAACTACATGACTCGCGAAACGTGCCTATTGCTATGGTTATCGCTGATGTATGCAAGCGTTCGTGCATTAACTGCCATTTTAGGGCTGCAAACAACTGCGATCCAAAGTCATTATGCAGGTATAAAAATGTGTTAGCTGCTATTAAAAAGGACAAAACTGAGGAAGTTCGAAGGATTATACTGCCTTAAAGGTAGTAAAATCGCTCGGCGTTGTAAGTGTGCCGCTTTGCTGTTAATTGAGAGGCTACGCTGTCGCTTCGTTACTCGCCGCAGCCGATCACATGTTCTATCCAGGAAGACTTCATAGCCATTCCCTGTACAGATATACGCCTTTGTAGCCGCACTCTCTCCCCTTCCTGTACTGTATTTCAAAGCCTAAACAATGGCATTTTTGCACTGTTTCACACACTGCCTGGAGAAGTATACCAGCAGCCATCCACAACCTCCACCAGCACCACCGGCAGAAAGCAGGCTTGCTGCGGTCCGGAAGCACCTGCGCAGCTATTTTACGGAGGCTGGCCGCCAAGGCAAGCGAAAAAAGCCGACAGCTGCCAACACAATATGCAATGAATAAAACTTGACTGCATTTCAACATACTAGTGAGAAGTTGGTAGATAATTTTGATCCTAAGGTTGATATAATGCCCTTGCACACTGTATACTAGCATTCTTTATTTATTTATTTATTTATTTATTTATTTAGAAAAAGACTGCCAGTCTGAGTGCCAGACATTGGGCAGGGGTGGGCGATACAATGTTATAAGATAGCCGATACAATGCTAAAGGATAGCCGATACAAGATACAAAGATAGCCGATACAATGCTAGAAAAAAAGAAACATGAAATACGGTCCACAATCCCGTGACCGTGACATAGAAAATAGTACAAAAAAGCCATCAAAAAAAAGAGAGAAAAGAGAAGAAGAAGCGCACACTGGGTCAAAAGTGAAAAGAAGTGGCACCAAATATCAACTGTAGTCGAAATAAAATCAGCAACACTACAAAAGTACAGAAGCGAGACATTGAACTTCAAGCAATCAATCTGATCGTAAATAAATGATGGTGTCGCTATGATACATATGGAGGAGGTAACGCACGGAGAAACGAGTTGAGATCGGTGCTTTCAAGAATCTCTGATGGCAAGTTGTTCCACTCGCCGATTGTGCGGGGAAAGAAAGAGTACCTGTATGTGTTAGTATGGCAGAGGTGCTCAGCAACTCTTTTAGGGTGGGAGGCGCGTGTTTCGCGGCGCAAAATTGGTTCGATGTAATTACTCTTCTCTATTGCTAGCTTATTATTATATACGAGATAGAATAGCTGCATTCTCTCGCGATAACGTCTCCATTCAAGGGTTTCCAGCTTAGCGCTTTCCAGAAGACCTGACGGAGATGTGTCACGTTGGTAGGCATTAAATATGAATCTTACAGCTTTTCGCTGTACTGATTCTAGTTTATCTATGTTTGCTTGCGTGTGCGGGTCCCAGACAGCCGATGCATACTCTAATATTGGTCTTACGTACGTTTTGTATGCGAGTAATTTAGTTTCGCGGGATGCCTTAGCGAGTGCCCGTCTTAGGTAACCTAGTTTTTTCAAAGCCTTTTTCTCAATATAAGACACATGTTCGTTCCACCTTAAGTCAGATGTGATAACAAGACGTATACTGCGAGACAAAGGACAAGGAGTGATTGCCTAGATTGTACTGGAACTTTAATGGGTCTTTTTTGCGGGTTATGATCATCGCCACTGTTTTTTTCGCGTTAATAGTCATTTGCCATTTTGCGCACCAATCTTGAATTTTATTTAAAGAGTTGTTTAAAAGAACCTGGTCTCTGGAAGCATTAACTACTTGATAAAGCACGCAGTCATCTGCGAAAAGCCTTATCTTTACTGGAATATCACGGACGATGTCATTAATAAAAACCAAAAAGAAAAGAGGTCCGAGGACGGATCCCTGAGGTATGCCGGACTGAACCGGCGCGGACGACGAGTTGATACCACCGACCGTGACGCATTGGTGCCTGCAGCTCAAGTATGCTTTGATCCATGCTAATAAGGTGTCGTTTTTCAGAATTGATTTTAGTTTGATGAGTAGCTTTCGGTTTGAAACGCGATCAAACGCTTTTTCAAAATCTAAAAATAGTATGTCTATTTGGCTTTGTTTGTCTAAACCAGCTGCAATGTCATGCACCATTTCAAGCAGCTGCGTGACCGTTGACAAGCCGCGTCGGAAGCCATGCTGGCGACTGTCTATTATGTTGTTGCTTTCGATGAACACTGAAAGGTGCTTGAATATTATGTGTTCCAGAACTTTAACACATACACATAACAACGATATTGATCTGTACGCGGAGGGTATGGACTGGCTTGATTTTTTTGGTATGGGGGTTATTTTGGCATAACGCCAGTCATGAGGAAGTTCTGCTCGAGAAAGAGATTTGCGAAATATTAGGCTCAGATACTTAGAACACCATTCTGCGTAGCGCACCAAGAAAGCATTGGGTATGTTGTCGATCCCACTGGATTTCTTATCATCTAGCTTGAGCAAGAGGGAAAGTACGCCCTCTTCCTTTATTTGTACATTGTCAATCGGTGGCAAATCACTAAACAAGAGAAACTCGGGTTCTGTGCCGTTATCCTTAGTGAAAACTGAGCAGAAGTATTGATTGAGTATGTGCGCTATTTCTGAGCTGTCAGTCGCAGCATCGTTGTCTATTACCAGCGTAGGTGGCGATTTTTTATTTGGTGACAGATACCTCCAGAATTTCGCCGGGGACGAAGAAATAAAATTCTTTAGCTGTACGTTTTGATAATGAGCCTTTGCGTCAGCGATGCAGTTTTTAAGCTGTAATCTCAGTGCGCAAGTCGAGTCGCTTGTGGACTTTGCGATCCGTCGTTTCGATTTTTGTTTTGCTTTTTTAAGTCTTCGTCCCAAGCGTATTATCTCTTTGGTTATCCAGGGGTTATTGCACCGTGTTATTTTCCGCTTACGTGGCACGAAGTCATCAATACACTTTATCAGAAGGTCCTTGAAAAAATTCCACAGATGATTGACTGAATGCTTATCTGATTCGTAGAGAGATAAAAAGTGTGCGAATGAGCTGTCTAATACATCCAGCACGTCAACATCACTTGCACGAGCAAACACAGGCACGAAGGTTTCCCGTTTCACGACTTTACGCACACAACTTAGCTGCATTTTTAGGCGAACAATTTTATGATCTGATATGCCCTCAAAAATTTTGATAGTGGGATTTCGCTGTAGTACCCTGTGGTTGACCAGGAAGAGATCTAGGATCGATTGCTTGGTACCTTGGACGCGAGTAGGTACTTGAACAAGTTGCGCCAAGTCATGAAACAGCATAACATCAAGAATATGCTCAGCATCATTTGAAAGTGCATAAGGAAAGTTATTGTCCCATGCAACATGGGGTACATTAAAATCGCCAACAAGGATTAGGTTACAGGAGTGATTTCTATAAGGCAATAAAAATTCATTCAGCCTTTCCTAGAAGGATATGTCGGAACTCGGGGGCCTATAGAAACCACCAATTATTAAAGCACAACCCTTCAGGATAACCTTGACAATAACGCATTCAATTCCAACAATGTCGGCCAGTCTCAACACCTGCAACGAGTCCTTGAAAATAATTGCAACTCCACCACCACGCGAATCTCTATCCTTCCTGTAGATGCAGTAACCTGGGGGTGCAATTTCGAAGTCATTAATGTCGCTGTTAAGCCATGTTTCCGTGAGCACTATAATTTCTGGGTTGTGAGCGATGACTGCTTTCTAAATCAGCCGTTTTATTGACAATGCTGCGGGCGTTGACGTTTAGGCAAGTGAAACTTTCTGCGGGATTGCATGGTCATGCATCTTTTCGCCTTGCCTTACTTCGGTTCTTTGAAACTGACACTCTAGCCATTTTCTCGTCATCCCATTCAAACAGTTCATTGTCGATCCTAATTTTATCGTATACGAGCCTGACTTTCTTTCCTGAATCGCGTAGGTCGGCCGCGCTATCCCAGAGCTGCTTTCTTATTTGTCTAGTGGCGGCGGAAAAATCTTCAGACACAGACATGCGCTTGCCTTTCAGCTTGAAGCAGTTTTTCAGTATGCTTATTTTTTCACGATGGTCGAATAATTTCAGTATCACAGGGCGAGGTTTGTTCGGCTGGCGACGCCCCATTCTGTGCAATCTTTCAACTGAGCGCACGTCTACTCCCAACGTATTCTTAAAAAGATCGGTGATGACCTTGTCGTTAAGGGCATCGGTCGATTCGTTTTCGCTCTCTGGAATTCCGAAAACAATAAGGTTGTTGCGTCTGCTTCGGTCTTCTAAATCCACAAGCCCTTTTTCAAGACATTGCACGCTTTTTTCAATCCTATCAACTTTTTGCAGCTTAGATTCAATGGCGTCTAGCCTTTCTTGTATAAGTTTCTGACCATCAAGTATTTGCTTGAGAAGTTCCTGTGTACTAGGTCCGGGGTTGAGCTCAACGTCGCCACACAACATTAACAAAGACAAGAGTAGATGCCGCGTGTTAGTCAAGAAAGAATGCACACAGTTTGTGCACGTCAGCCGAAAGAAACAACGGTCGCTTGTTTTAACTGTAGAATAATCAACACCAACCTGTACAAAGAACAATAGCGGATTTGTCATGACGCCGTTCTGATGCCAGCCGACGTGCCCACTGCGCGGATGTTGGTGCAGCAGTCCTTTTATAGCCACAATCGATGCAGTTGAGGCGCCATCATGTGGTGTTGAAAGATCCAGCACGTGTGATCCTTCGTCGTGGTTCCACTGCTGATACGGGAGCGTTGTGGAATTTATCTTCGTAGTCGGTGCGCTGGCCGCTGTAGAGAGCACAGGTAGCAATACCTGTACAAAGAACAATAGCGGATTTGTCATGACGCCGTTCTGATGCCAGCCGACGTGCCCACTGATGCCAGCTGATGTGCCAACCCTCATTAGGAAAAGTGCATGCTTTAAAGGCTACCATCAAACCCTTGAACTGTGCTCAGCAGCTCCAGAACTACTGTTGTGTACTACACATATGTATTAAAAATATCTACAGCATTGTTCACTATTTTGCCATCAATACACATATTAAATATATTCATATGCTGTCTCGTACCGCATTCCTACCATCATGCCCATCCACTATGTTCCATCATGTTCCAGCACCCATCATGGTACACTATCCATCATGTCCCAGCTTACATCATGGTACACTATCCACCATGTCCTGGCTTCCACCATGCCACCGTGCCATCACCATAATCCACCATGATGATGGATGGTGGATTCCCCCATTCCACATACTGGCAATATTTTCAATAGGGAGGGACTTAACACAGGGAGTTTCAAAGCATTAGACGAAGCGAATTTGGCAACAACAACAAAAAAAAACAGAAATTCCCCTTGTGACGTCTTTAGGTTCCGAAGATCCGGCGCTAATCTGAAAACTAATATTTTCACGTTCATTTCCTCGCTTCATGTTGAGCATAAAATGTCAATATTAGCCGCAACCAGGTTCTCCAAATATAAGTTTATTCTAAAACACCTCAGCTTTTCACTTTATTGACTCTTTAAAGACCGATACCCTTCGTGAAACAGCCGCTGTTATGTGGAAACCAGGACATGAACCTCTCACTGGGAATCCGAGGGCGCACGCCTTGGCACGAGCGCATACTCACGAAGCCTCACAAAAAGATGATCGCAATGAGGAGGATAGTCCGAAACCCACACCAAACAGTGATAATCAGCCTCTCTACGCCCACTGCAGAAAAAAGGCCTCTTCCATAGATCTACAGAACTGGTTTTGGGACGTTAAACCCCACAAATCAATCAATCTTCCATAGATTATTATCCCTGTCCTGTGCTAACTGGGCCCAATTTATCCCCGTGAACTTCTTGATCTCATCTGTCCACCCAACTTTCTGTCGCACCCTGCCACGCTTGCCTTCTCTAGGAATCCACTCTGTTGCCCTTAATGACCAATGGTTGTCTCGTCTTCGCATTACATGGCCCGCCCACGCCCATTTCTGCTTAATTTATATTAATATGTCCCTAGCGTGCGTTTGTTCCCTAACCCACTCCGCTCTCTTCTTGTCCCTTAAGGTTACACCTATCATTTTCCGTTCCATAGCTCGCTGCGTCGTCGTCAGTTTAAGCTGAACCCTCTTAGCATCCAAGTTTCTGGCCCGTAGGTGGGTACCGGTATGATGCGGCTGTTATACACTTTCCTCTTCAGAGACAATGGTAAGCTACCATTCATTATCTGACAATGCTTGCCGGATGCACTCCACCCCATTATAATCCTCCTAATTACCTCAGCCTCACGATTCGGATCAGGGGTCACTACCTGGCCTAAGTAGAAATATTCACTTACTACTTCCAATGCCTCGCGAGCTATCTCAAATCGCTGTGCTCGCCCAAGGCTATTGAAGATTACTTTGGTTTTCTGCATACTAATTTTCAGGACCACTGTTCCACTTTTCCTGTTGAGGTCAGTAATGGTGCTTTGCAATTCATCTCCCGTGTTACATAGCAAAAATATGTCATCAGCAAGTCTGAGGTTACTGAGGTATTCACCATTAATCCTTACCGCCACCTGTTTCCAATCCAGTGTTAGAAATACTTCTGGTAAACATGCCGTGAATAACATTGGTGAGATTGTGTACCCTTGTCTTACGCCCTTCCGTATGGGTATTTTCCTGCTCTCCTTTTGGGGACTATGGTGGCTGTGGAGCCGTCGTAGATGACTTCCAGTGGTCTTACGGAGTGCTCGTCTACGCCCTGTTACCACAATGCCTGCATGACTGCTGAGGTATCGACCGAGTCAAATGCCTTCTCGTAATCTATGAAGGCTATATATAGGGGTTGATTATACCCCGCGCATCTCTCTATCACCTGATTGATAGTGTGAATATGGTCTACTGTTGAGTAGCCTTTACGAGACCCTGTTTCTTCCTTAGGTTGACTGAAATCTAAGGTGGCACCAATTCTATTAGCGACTATCTTGGTAAATACCTTGTAGACGACCGACAGTAAGCTAATCGGCCTGTAATTTTTCGAGTCCTTTGTGTCGGCCTTCTTATGGGTTAGGATGATGTTCGCATTCTTCCAAGGTTCCGGTATGGTCGCAGTCATTAGGCATTGCGTATACAGGCTTGACAGTTTTTGACATCTGCTGTTACCTGAACCTCGCCGGGCGCCTTCCCCACTTGCTTGCATCTCTTTCAAAGCTTTCATTACTTCCTCCGTGAGTACTGGTGGAATGTCAGACTCTTCTAAACTGCTTCCCCATTCACTATTATCCTGGTTATCGCGGCTAATGTAGAGATCTCTATAAAACTACTCGGCTATTATAGCTATCTCATCCCTATTTGTGATGCCTTGCCTGTCTCATAATGCATACGCCTGATTTTTGCCCACGCCTAGACGCCTCTTCACCGCTTTCAGGCTCCTTCCGTTGTTTATAGCATGCTCCGTCGGTACTCTGGCCATGTACTGTGCTGTGTCAGTGAATGTTAAAGAACCCCAAGCGGTCGATATTTCCAGAGCCCTCCGCTACGGCGTCTCCCATAATCAAGTCGTGGTTACGGGCCCAAAAAACAACCATCCTACCTCCTCCAGGACCGTCAGTACCATTGCAAAACAGCGATATCATAATGTGGTAAAAAAACTGCCGAAGTTTCTCTTTAAGTGCACTGGATGTTCAGTCAAATGTCGCTTCATGGATAAATGATATCCAACAAACAAAAACAGCTCCCTTACCAAAGTAACGCGCATGATTTTCTTCTGGCGTGACTATCCATGGCGGCGCGGTAAAAGTGGTCGGGCAACGCTGTGAAGGGTTTGCCCTTCCCAAACAGATGGTCGCCATTTTACCCCTTGGAGACTGAGCGAGAAGACTTACCTCCGTATGAAAATTTTTTTTTTGACTTTGTAACACTGCGCGATGTAGCGTTCGTTTGAACAGCGATACGCCGTCAATTTTGCCTTCGAGGGCGATTGTATTTTAATATCACACTGCGGGAGGCGGCACAAGGCGTTCAAGGAGGGCCGGAAGGTGGTCGCTGACAAACTCTGTTCTGGACGACCAGCGCCGACAAGAACCGACGAGAACGTGGATCGCGTACGTTAAGTCTTGCGTGCCGACCACCGTGGAGCATCCGGCAAATTGCTTACAGCCTAAATATGTCGCGGGGCAAAAATGTGAACTCAGCCTTTTATTTGGAGGTACTCAAGAGGTTGAAACTGAAGGTCTCAAGAGTTAAAACCGACATCAAACACATGGTCAAGCTCCGCCATGGCATTGCCCCCGGCCACATGTCCTTCATTGTTGCAAAATTCCTGGCCCAGAGAAACACCACAGTGGTCCGACCTCACCCCTTACAGTCCCGATTTGACTCCGTCCGACTTTTAGGGGCGAAGCTCCTTAAAGCGGCACCCGTTCGTCCCTCGTCGTAGTCGTAGTAGTGCGTAACCAGTCTTACGCTTTGACCTCCAAGGTGGTGCCGGTGGGAGATTTCTCCTGTGCGTTGTTGACAGACATCGAACTTTATTGTGGTCCTGAGGAGCGACTCTCAAAGCCCCTTACAGGGGAGGAGCCGCCGCGGGCCGCTCCCACGTCGGGACGGGCAGGCCGTGCCTGATCGCCGCGTCGTGGGCCCTCTGGACTGCCCATAGCTGCGCTGTGAGTTCAGTGCTTTTAAGCGCCTTTTCCCACTCTTCTTCAGTGGTGAAGTGTTCGTCGTTCTGTAACGAAGGGCACCGCCAGAGCATGTGTTCTAACGTGCAGAAGGGATCTCCGCACTCCGGACAATCGGGCTTGAATGAGTCCGCGTACCTGCTGACGCTGGCTAGGCTGGGATAGGACCCGCTCTGCAACATTCGGAATGTGGAAGACTGAGGTCTGGAGAGCTTGGCATGGGGCAGGGGATAGACTCTCCTGCCGAGCTGATAGTACTTGGTGATTTCATTGAATGTGTGCAACGAGTCCTTGTGGAGCCCCGCGTCCGCATCCGCGCCCGTGAGCGGCATTTGCCCGGCGCGGTGGGTGAGTTCGCGCGCGCGGGCATGGGCCAGCTCGTTGGCGTTAGGAACGACGGAGGAGACCTGAGGCCCCATGTGGGCCGGGAACCATGTGATGACGTGGGGGGCGACGCTCCTGCCGCAAAGCAGGGCAGCCGCCTCCTTCGAGACCGAACCCGAAGCGAAGGCCCTGACCGCCGCACGGGAATCCGTGTAGATCTGTGGCCTGCTTCCGTCCAGGAGAGCGAGGGCAACAGCGACCTGTTCCGCCAGTGCCGGGGACGAGCCCTTCAACGACGCAGCGTTGAGGAGAGTGCCACTGTGATCAACAACGACCGCTACGAACCGGTCCGACGAACTGTATTGGGCGGCGTCGACGAACGTGACCGATTGCGGATCTTTGGCGACGGACCCTAGAAGCGCGGCCGCCCTGGCCCTGCGTCTGCGCACATTGTGTTGCGGGTGCACACTGCGGGGGAACGGTGAGACCATGATGGCCTCCCGCGCCCCCTTGTCGAGTGCGCATCGCCTTTCCCTGACGGCAGTGGGATTGCAGCCCAGCACCTCCAGGATTCGCCTCCCCGCAGGCGAGGAAGAGAGTCTGATGACTTGGGCCGTCTGCTGTGCCTCGACCACTTCGTCGAGGGTGTTGTGGACTCCCATCTGCATGAGCTTCTCCGTGCTGGTTCTCATAGGGACGCCGAGCACCTTTTTAATGCTCTTGCGCATCAGGACCTCAAGCTTTGTTCTCTCATATCCATGCCATCGATGTGCAGCGGCCACGTACGTAATGTGGCTCATTAGGAAGGCGTTGTACAACCTTAGGAGGTTATCCTCCCCAAGCCCTCCGCGACTGTTGGAGACCCTAGAGATGAGCCTGACCATGTTGTTCATTTTGGTGGCGATACGGGCGATCGTCTGTCCGTTGCAACCATTTGCCTCAATCAGCATACCGAGTACGCGGATGACTTGTACTCTGGGAATGACCTGCCCTGTGGCCGTGCGAATGTGGATGTCGACCTCGCTGAGAGGAACCTGCCCCTTGGGGATGCGGCCCCTCCTGGTCGGCCGATACAAAAGGAGTTGGGACTTGGACGGAGAAAGCCGGAGCCCCGTGCCCGCCAAGAATTCCTCTGTGCAATTCAAGGCCTCCTGTAGGGATTCCTCGACTCTGCCGTCACTGCCACCCCCGCACCACACCGTGATGTCGTCGGCATAGAGAACGTGATTAATGCCGTCGACCTCAGAGAGGCGGGCGGAGAGGCCGCGCATCGCCACGTTGAAAAGAAGCCGTGAGATGACCGACGCCTGAGGAGTGACCCTTGCCCCTAGCTCGAAGGGATCAGACTTCACCTCGCCCACCCTGATAGTAGCACGTCTGCCCCGAAGGAACGAACTGACGAACCGGTGAAACCTGGAACCAAGGCTCATGTCCGAAAGGGAGTCGAGGATGTGCCTATGCGAAATGGAATCGAAGGCCTTTTCGAGATCCAGTGCCAGGATACCCCTGACGTCTCTGGTGTCCCTATCGATGATCTGATGTTTAATAAGTTTCATAACGTCCTGAGTCGACAGGCACGGACGAAAGCCCACCATGTTGTAGGGGAGGAGTTCGCATTCTTCGACATACCTAGATATGCGGTTGTGAACTACGTGTTCTGCAACCTTTCCCACACACGAAGTGAGCGAGATCGGTCGCAGGTTGTTTAAGCCGGCGGTCCGAGCTGGCTTGGGTATCAGAACTACCGATGCGAGTTTCCATTCGTCCGGGACGACACCCGAGTCCCACACGCGATTGATCTCGTCCGTTAACGTGGCGATGGCCTTTTCATCCAGATTTCGAAGCAGCCTGTTCGAAATACCGTCTGGCCCAGGGGCCGATCGGCCGTTAAGGTTTAAAAGCGCTTCCCTGACCTCGTTCACAGAGAAGGGAGCATCCAAGTCCTCCCTCTGGAGGCCTCGGTAGTGTGGGTAGTCCGCGTCGCATGAGGGACCCGTGGGTAGGCATCTGGCGGCTAACGACCGGAGAATGTCATCCTCTGTGGAGCCCTCCCGTTTGGCTTCGTGCAGAATCCTATCCATAGCTAGTCTCTGATTGGACTTCGAGGCCGATTCGTCCAGAAGCTGCTTCAGGAGGTTCCACTTTCCTCCCGTGCGCATTTGTCCGTCGACCGAATTGCAAACCTCGTCCCACTGCTGCTTAACGAGCACACGACAGTGTTCCTCAATGGTGCGATTCAGTTCGGCTATCCTCTTACGTAGTCTACGATTGAGCCGTTGCCCCTTCCACCTGGCCAGGAGAGCAGCCTTGGCCTCCAGGAGGTGGGCTAGACGACTGTCCATCCTGTCTACCTTGAGGTCAGTGTGGACTGTCTTGGTGGCGGACTCGACGTCTGTTTTCAATTGCGACAACCATTCGTTAAAATCTGCGTGATCCTCCGTCTTGCCCTCTCTGATTTTGCGAAATAAGTCCCAATCCGTTACCCGAAATTCGCGGGGGGGTCTGCTCGACAGCTCGAAGGAAGCAGCCAGAACGAAGTGATCGCTGCCCAGGTTCTCATGCAGGTTACGCCACGAGGTAGGCCCCACCCCCTTGACGAACATGAGGTCCGGGGTGGAGTCCCTAGTGATCGAAGTGCCTATTCTGGTAGGGAAGGACGGATCCGTCAGGAGTACGAGCGCGTGGTCAGCGGCCGCTTGCCAGAGGTCACTCCCCTTCGCGGTTGACAACGGGTAGCCCCACTCGAGGTGCGGGGCGTTGAAGTCTCCCGCGACCACCAGTGGCGCGCCCGCAGCCAGCCCCGCGGCCTTTGCTACGAGGGAAGCGAAGCGGTGTCTTCGGTCCCTGGGCGAACTGTATACGTTAAGGATAACGATGCTGGATTTTAGCCAGGCGTTGGGAATGATTTCGATTAGCGAATGCTCAACCTTGCTGTGGTCCATGCGCATGGATTTTACGACAAATGAACATCGTTTGGACACAAGAAAGCTAATGCCCCTCTTGCCGTCAGAATATACGGAGTGAGACCTGTAACCCTGCAGTGAAACCGCCTCTCTTAGAACAATAAAAAATTCGCAGCGTGCGCGTTAACAAAAAGCCGAATTCTTCTGTCTCTCATTCCCCATTAGCAGCCATTTCGTGCGTCCCCGATTTATGTAGTAGTAGTAGTAGTTAGTAGTAGGTAGCCACCGGCGCGTGCCTGCTGGAGCGCACGCACGCGCCGAGGGCGAGCGCGTGGCACCTCGCGCTCGCCCTCGCCGCGAGCCACGCGCTCCCCGGCAAACTCGACACTGCCCCGGCAAACGCGAGAGACAATGTTGGCGCAGGCAGCGTCTCCTAGCGAGTTTCTTGATTGAGAAATACCGACTGCTCAAGTTGGAGAAGCGTTCACCGGCAAAACCCATATATAATATATATATATATATATATATATACACTGGATCTTGACTTGCAATGAAGTGCCGGTGGGAGATTTCACTTGTGCATTGTGCATAGTTGAACCGTGAGGATTCGTAGCATGCGCGTTAACTAAATTAATCCGGAACTCGGCACGATCTACGATGCACATCCCGAGCTTCGCCCACTCATCATCATTATCATTCACTCCGTGGATATGCTGTAATTTTTTTAGGGGCGAAGCTCCTTATGGGCTGGCCCGAGCGTCCCGTCGTAGGTAACTGCCTCTCGTGCATGCAAACTGCAGTTGGGTGAGGATATACTAGATGGCGCTGGTCGTCATCGCCCTTTCGGTGAATATGCCGCGGTCGAGCTCGACAACTCCCCCTCTCTCGCCCCCACTCTATCCCTCTCCCTCCCTCTCTCCCCTCCCTTCTCCCCCTCTCCCTCACAACCGTTCAACGGCTCCCCCCCTCTCTCTCGCCTCGCGATGCCGACGCAGGCAGAAGTCTGCTAGCGAGTTTCTTGTTTCCCGTATATATGGCACTGGATTTTGACCTCCAAGGTAGTGCCTGTGTGCGATTTCTCCTGTGCGTGATTAAACAATGAAAATTCACAGCGTACATGTAAAATTAAAGTGAGCTGCAAGTCACCATAACTCTCATCGACCCTTTAGTATAAACGCGCGCGATCTCACGTCGATGATGTACTGGGCAGAATTCACGGTTTACCGATGAACCTCCGCAGCTTCGCCCACCCATCATCATTCACCCCGTGGATATGCTGTGTTTTTTTGTTTCGCCGATAGAAGAGAACAGAAAGGGTAGCATTGGCAGACCGCGGAAAGCATCCAAAAGCATGTGACAATGTTCCTGAGAGACATTGCCGTTATGGACATTGAGGATGCCTTCCAGGCATGCAGACACGTCTCCGAAGGTGCATCGATTAAGGAGGAGAGTATCTTGAAGACTTTTAATCATTTTTACATTACCCGATCAATAAATCTGTTTTACCGAGAAAATGCGCATTGCTTTTATAACGGCTCCCGTATAGTGAGGCCCCAGCACATTTTCGCCAAGCGCGAAAGCTTCTCACCCAACACGAGCGCACGAAGCCTTTCACACGCCCTATCAGCCTAGCCCCACTATCAGTACGCAATACCAGCCTAACGCTAACCTTTCGTAGGAAGCCCGCGCCAATCCATTTACACTAAAGGTTCTCTGGGAAAGCCGTGCATGCGCCGAGCATGACATTAATGTTCACCAAGGCACTCTGCTAGCGAGCGGTGACGTTTTGAATATTTCGAAGCATTCTTTGAGAACCCGTACAATCATGTGACGGCTTATGATATTACCGAGGTAAGTGAAAGATCGAACTATTTTGTGCTTCCAGACATAGGTAGTTTCTTTCCTTGCAATAACTTGACGAAACGCAGGGCAGAGCTCTGCGAAACGCCGTGACCGGTCACCTCTCCCTCAGGTATGGGTTATCGATGATTGTGCCTTGTCGACAACGGAAGCAATATTTACAAATCGTTCGCATCGTAAGTTTCTCTAGCCATTTGCGAGATAATTTACTGTGGACAATAATTTTCTGTCAATATGTGTTCACGGTGACTGCACCAGCAAGATCTTAAAATGCGGCAGTATTGAAGTCCTGCGCTTAGCATTTAATCTCAGTTATCCAGTAGCCAATTCATGTAAATCACGCGGCACGGAAGCATGTAACGCTTATAAAAAGCCTAAAGCGCACATAATTCATTGCATAACATTGGTGTGGTTTCTCTGTTACTGGGGAGAAACTCCACATCTCCACATATTTCCTGGGAAATAAATTAAAACGTCGCCACGCTCTATGTAATAGTGTCGTGCGTTAGTTCTCAACGTCAACTTTTCAGCCACTTTAGCGTACGTGTTAGGAAATCCAGTGTTAATGTTCACATGTTAAGAGCATGGTGCGCGGGAAATTTGCAACAACAAATGAATAAAATATTTTCGGACACGTCATCCTCCCATCGCAATGTTAACTGTCTGTGTGGTTTTTACAGCTGTGGACCAATTGGACGCCCCGAACCAATTAAGATTATAATGTTTGAGTTTGCTTCACCGTTGTAGTTTGCTCACTTTTTCTAACACTTATAATTATTTTAACCTTTATCTGAAGTGAGGGCGATGATCCAGTACGTCCATACAGATAATGAAATGCACGTTCTCATAAATATCTCCATAAATAAGGATTATCCGTCACGGCGTGTTCGCATCATTAGTAGTGTGGTAATGGCAGATTTACCACAAAGTACGCGGAATGTCTGCCGCCGTCCCTTATATTCACACGCTTAGCTGCTCATAGCAACGCTCACGAACACCAAGACGGCGTTGCAACTCCCGAATCATGGACGCACTAGCCTCTGCTTTGACGGTTATGTTTCTGCTCCATGAATGCAACACGATTTCTTCGAACGTTCGCAGCACAAAGATACAAGGATACGACATCCAGAAGGTAATATTTCTGTGCTGTATATATTTAGGCTCAACTACCACATCTCGGTCCGAAGGTTTCGAATAAGAAATATGCCGTACGTGAAAAAAAATGGAGGGGACCATGAGTCTAAAAGGGACCATAAGGCGACGCGAAGCAGCACGGGGGGGGGGGGGGGTGCACACCGCTGCTGCATCGGTTTGACTAGATGTCACGTTTGCTTCGGTTTGACACTAGCAGACGCTGCCTGCGTCAGCGTTGCGGGTGAGGTCGCGTTCTCGTTCCTTGCGAGATGGTAAAGCGTTCATCGAAGAAAGATGATGGTGATGATTGTGGTTAGGTTAGGGAAGGACGCTAATTTCTGCAACCCATGTAGGGAGCACGGCTAAGCGTCCGTTGGGGTAGGGAGAAAGGGACTGAGAGAGATAGAGAGGAGAGAAAAACCGTAGGGGAGGGCTCCGGAAATTTCGACCACCTGGGGTTCTGTAACGTGCACTGACAACGCAAAGTACACGCGCCTCTGGTATTTTCGCCTCCTTCGAAAATGCGACCGCCGCGGCCGGGATCGAACCCGCGTTTTCAGGGGTGAAGGTCCTTAAGGTTTGCGTCTGTCCGTCCGTTGTAGCGCGTTACCTACAAGGAACGCGCTACTAGGAGGGCGCGTGTGGGAGGCGCGCCCTCGCCCCGTGCCTCCCGGCGCGCGAGCTCTCTCACTCTTCCATCTGCTGCCTTGTGAGAGAGGGAGAGACAGAGAGAGCGAAAGGCGCGCGTTGACTATGGAAACGCTCTTTCTTCGATGAACGCGCTACCAGCTCGCAAAGAAGGAAAACGCGCCCTCACCCGCGAGAGACAAGACGCAGGCAGCGTCTTCTAGCGAGTTTCTTGATTGAAAAATACCAACTGCTCGCGCTGGAGAACCGTTAACCGGCCACCGATATATATATATATATATATATATATATATATATATATATATATATATATATATATATTGTAAAGAAGAGAGACCTAGACACAGCGCCTTAGCTGCAGGCCGGCTGTTCTATTCTGCTCTTTGTCTTCCTCTGCTTCTCTAGCCCGCTTTTCCAAGCGCGCGCGTCAGAGCCCCAATGCAGCCTTTCGCCATCATACTCGGCCACGACTGCGAGTGTCGGTAACGGCCGAAACCGCGTCTGTCGGGCGGCACTGGCTATGCCGATGAGGCCGATCTCGGCTGCGTACGACTTCTCTTGTCCAGGTGTCACTCAAGTCTCCGGTGGGCGAAATTGGCTACAGCGTTGCGGCCGCTGTTGCACGCGTTACGCGCACGGTATGCAAAACATGTCCGGCGGGCGGCACTGGCTGTTCCTCGCATCGCGGCTGTGCCGCGATGAGTGGGCCACGATTAGCGTCGACTGGAAGTGTGCGTTCAACTTCGGCAGTGTTGCCTGTGTCAAGGCCAGCGAAGAGGCTGAACCAACGGACCCCGACGACAACCCTCCAGAAGGAGAGGCGCCCAAGTCCCGGGGTGCGGGTGCGACACCCAAGCCAGAAGCAGACCCCGGCTGCAGTGGCGGGTCCCCGACAAAAGCGGCCTCATCCGCGGCACTGACACTGCCAACCCCTGGAAGGGCACCGCAGGGCGAACCGGGAACCCCAGCACACTCGGCCACTGACTGCCCCAACGGCCGGGGGCGTGACCGCGAGCCGCCTTGGCACGTTCCCTGGACGGCATCACCTCCACACAGGTCAGAGTGAGGCTCCTCGGCAAACAACGTTTCATGATGCGCACGGTGTTCAGGGGGCGCAATGGAAGTGGTTACAGATGGCTGGTCCATGGCATCCGACTCACACGGCGGCTGGGCAGGACCACCAGTGTAAGCACGGTCCGAGCGACGTGGCTGGAATTCAGTCTCTTGTGTTGAAAGCTGTGTCGAAGACCAAATCCCGGGACCGATCAGCACGTCAGGGCAGGCCCTGATGCTCTCTGGCGATGAGCTGCTGTCCGAAGCCACAGCCTCGAGGTAGCGCTCCTCCTGAGCTGCTTCCTCGGTAGTGCAGCGGTCGGATTCGCTGGTGCCAGGCTTGTGGTGGCGAATCCGTCCAAAAACAGCGACAAGCCTGGCGCTCCACTCCAGCCAGGAGTGCTGGCTGACTCCCTCATAGCGATGCCATGCTGCGGCCGCACCATCGATGTTGTTTATGGCCACCAGCAGCTTGTAGTGGTCCGGCCAGGCATACCGGGCACCGAGAACGTTCACGGCTTCCATCCACTGATCTGCGTCGTCTTGGAAGCCTCGGAACACCGGTAATGTCCAAGCGGCCGGTGGCGGCAACGCAGCACGAGAGGACCCGGAGCTCCCCGACGGCACGAAGTAGGACGTTTCAGAGAGTATGTTGATCACACGTAAGAACTCCGCAGCATTGTCGGGGGAGCCGCTAAGTGTTCCGGCGGAGAGCGCAGGATACGCGTTAAGGAATGTGGTGAGCGTGTCGCGCAGTTGCGCGATGGCACTCACGTGCTCCTCTGCGTTGTCCGGGGAGCCGCTTGGAGAGCCAGGCGTGGTGTCTGCAGATAAGACGGTGCCCCCGGTGCTCCCGATGGCGGCATCCGCGGAAAATACGGCGGGCTCTGTCCTCCCGACGGCGGTGTCCATGTCCGAGGACGCTTGGACAGCGTCCCTGTGCGGCTCATGTGCCGACGTAGGTCTAGGCGAGGGGGTGTTACCACAGGAAGCGTGAGCGCCATTCCGTAGTAACAGGAGGCCCTGCGTGGGCGTGGGTCCCATAGGTGATGATGATGATGATGATCCTTCAAATATGGCGCATACCCACTACGGGGGATTGGCCAAGACCTGGAGTGCTTAACTTTTAGCTGGTATGAAGCCGGCGGTTAATATAAAGAGGGAAAAAAAATGAGCTAAAACAAAGGAAGAATAAAGAATCGTTAACGTAAGTAAGAATGAAATGTTAGAAAATGATAGACTATTTACAATAGAAATGAACCATAATAAAACAATTTGAGGTTTAATCAACTAGTGGGAGCAATTTCGAGGTACGAACATTTGGATGGAATGATGATTAGCAATGAATTCTTTTTGTGTCACGAAAGAAATTGCACATGGCTAAGCAGACATTCCTGTTGCTATAACCTAGTGAGGACGCTCCAAAGGAAAGAATGTTCTGAGAATTCAGGGGAATGTTTAAATTCGTGAATAAAATTTCGAAATGCCTTTTCCTCTGACTACTATATCGCTGACAGGTAATTAAAAAGTGATCAATGTTTTCAGGCTCTCGACAATAACAGCATAGCGGAGATGGCACAAGACCAGACCTGTGTAAATAAAAAGTCAATGGAGGGATACGACAGCGAAATTTTGTTATTGCCACTTCCAGTTTACGAGAGGGACACCACTTATTATCCCAAACAAAAGAAAGATGTCCATATTCTTCAATTGGTAACTTCATTTTTAAAGAATCTTGAAGTAAAGAGTACTTACGGAATCTCGACAAAGTAACGAAGGCAGTAGTAGGCACCACGGACATTACCGGCCCATCTAGGGACCACCGCGCGAGAACATCAGCCATCTCATTTATAAATATGCCACGATGGCCCGGCACCCACACCAATCGCACTTCACGCACGTGGGGAGGAATTAATGATATGAATGTGTTTAGAACAGAAGACTTGGAAGGAGAAGCTGAAGCGAGGGATGTGAATACCGAAAGCGAATCAGTCACTATAACAACTGCCGAATTTTGTACAGGAAGTTTGCGAATGGCTAAAAGAATGGCTAAGAGCTCTGCTTCAAATATAGGTGTATAATCCGGGAGGCGCAAGGTATATGACCAGGAGGAAGTCTCTGAAAAAATGCCCACTCCCGCTTTCTCCTCACGCATGGATGCATCCGTCGCAATTATATTATCAATTCCCAACTGACATAAATGATCTTCTAATAAACCTATTAAATATTTGGAAGGTAGGAGTTTGGAATTAGAAGGGAATATATTATCCAATTCAATTTTAGCATTGGCCATTGGTTTATCCGTTGAGACGATATCGCGAATGTTAACATCTAAAGCCTCTAGTTGATTCTGCACAAACAAAACTTGAGGTCTGTATATGCGAGACCAAGGCTCATCAAAAAATGTTAACGCTTCAGTGCAGAATACGAAGTGTGATCGCCTCTGTGAAGACGCATAAATTTGCAAATATGTTTTGACAGTGAGGATACGGAATCTGCAAGCTAACGTGGGGATTTGGGCTTCTTGGTACAGAACATGATTTGCAATAAATTTTCGTACCTTGAGACAACTCTGAAGAGCATCTCGCTCTAAAAGAACCAAAGGATTAATCTTGTATGCCGGACCACAAGGAGTATAAAATGCAACCAAATTCCAGAATCGGATGAACATACATACGGTATATCTTAAGAAGCGTGTCTCTGCGTAACCCAGAGGGGTGCTGGCCAAGTCTGCGTATCATCCCAACAGCGCCAGTAGCCTTGCATTGAATGTGCTCAATATGGTGGCTCCAACTCAGTTTATGATCGTAAAACACACCTAAATATCTCATGCACTCTGTTTGAGGGATTATTTCCTGGCGATACTGAAGGGAAATGCTTACTGGATCATTCAAAGGAAAAACAATAACTGAACTTTTACTAACATTTAAAGTCATGCTAATTTGAGTAAACCATAACTCTAGTCTTCCTAAATAAGCTTGTAAGATTGCATGCAATGAGTGAATATCACCAGCAGACGCGAAGAACGCAATGTCGTCTGCATGTACATACACTTGAATGTTATTGTCTAATGGTACTGAGCATAACAGAACGTTAAATAATACAGGAGATAAAACAGAACCTTGAGGGACTCCTCTGGACTGATTATATTTCAGTGAGGATAATCCACGCTGGGAACAATAAAACTTTCTATTATTTAAAAACTCATACAACCAGTTAATAATATAGCGCGGGAAATTCAAGCTTTTTAATGAATTGAGAAGGATGACATGCTCGACACTGTCGTATGCCTTAGCTAAATCTAGAGTTACTAGTGCTGCATATTGTCGCCTGTGACGAGCAAGCTTAATTTTTCCCTCTAAATCTACATGTGCATACCATATGGAATATCCAGGTCTAAAGCCAATTTGACACGTGCTCAATATTGAGTGATCTTCCAAAAATTTCATGATTCTAAGGTAGAGCACTCTTTCAATTAATTTTATAACATGCGAAGTTACTGCGATAGGTCTAACATTATCAATATGCATATCTACTCCTCGTTTTTTTAAGCAGCGGGATAATTTTCGCAAGTCTCCAATCTGGAGGAATCCAACCTCTTTCGAGTGAGTAGTTGACGAGATTTAGGAGGTCCTGAGGAGACACATCAAACAAAATTTTTAGCATGCCTGTCGTAATGCCGTCTGGGCCTGGAGCTGAATCGGGGAGCGACTGAACTGCGCGCGCAAGTTCTTCTATAGTCACCTTCACGAAATCATCTACACATACAGGTTTGGGGAATACCGTTTGTATTTGAGTGGTAAAGCGCCTTCCTAATCCCAATGCAATATCATTTAATACGGCAGACAGTTCTTTTGGAGCTAAAACAACCGATTCTATGGTTACGGGTGCAGAAATAGCCTTACGAAATCGAAGAAATCTGAAAAGAGCTTTCTTGTTTCCACTTTGTGAGAGAAAGCTGTATTAGTTTTCGTCATGTGTAGCTTTGGCTATGAAAACAGTTCTTTTAAACATGGCTGAGGCATACTTGTAGTTACTCCAGTTAGTAGGGCACTGGTTAACAAGGAGTTTTTTTTCCATGCAGCTTTTCTGCGCCTATATTCTCGTTCACAATCAGAGTCCCACCAGGCACTTATAGGCTTACTTTTCGCCGAGGATACGGTGAACTGTGCTTTTCTCATAGAGCATTTAAGAACACCACAAGGACTCATCGCTTTAATGTCATTTCCAGAACTGGTCAGTGAAGATAAGCTTGAATGTAGACTTTTTTTAAATTTTGAGTAGTCGACAAAAGTCAGTGTCTGAATATCTAAAGGAATCACTGGATTATTAACGTCCATAAATATTGGGCGGTGATAACTATTTGTTGCAGTATCAACATCAGCCCAAGAAGAGACGTGCAAGCTTGAGCTGGCGAATGTTAAATCCAGAACCGATCTTGTGTTGCATCGTACAAAAGTGGCTACTTTAGAGTTAAGACATGTATAATTGTTCGTATCCAATTTCACAACAATTTACCCGACGAATCAGTGCGGTAACCCCAATAAACATGATGCGAATTAAAGTCACCTGCAAAGACAGAGTTTGCTCTACAGAAGCTCTGAATGATGTCCAGAGTACCTTCCTCTTGTACGCCAGATGGAAAGTAGCTGTTGACAATGCTGAGAGGAGCACAACCTGGGAGTGCTAGTTCAAGTACTAAAATTTCGTAATCACTTGATATTGCCTGATAAACCAGTTTCGCTCTATGGCAAAATTTTGTTGATATAAAAAATGCCAATCCTCGTGTATTCCTGTCCAAACGAAAACATTTATAATTTGGTAAGTGATAATTTTGACCTGATGATAACCAAGTTTCTTGCAATAAAACAATGTCGGGAGGCTGTTGAGACATAAGGTAAAGTAAATCAGTAGTTGCAGAAAGTATAGATCGGCAGTTCCACTGAAGAACCCTAAGGTTCCCTATTTTGCTGACCAGCGAGCAGCCGCAACTGCTTCATCCAAAATACTCTTTTAAAAGGTCACTTCTGGTCAAGGGCACTTTCACACATTTTTTGGTTTTAGCATTAGAAGAATTCTGTTTTTTGTTAGTAGGTGATCTGGTGCATTTAAGAATTCGAGCGTCCATGTCTACATCCTGAATATCTTGTAAACCTGAATCAGAAAAGCAATCTTGAGTAGTCTTTTGTGAATTAGAAGGCCGTAACTCATTATTGCCAGGAACGTCTGATTGAGACCCAGATGAAGAATTAAATAAGCTAAAAGGATTCTGGAAGCTCTTAGCGAACTGCTCCGAAATACCAGCCAGCTGCGAGGATATGACTTGGGCCAATGTCTCAGAGACAGTCAGAAGAAGTTTCTCTAGTGATTTTTCTACTGCTTTTTCAACGATGGTCGAAATGGACTGAGCAACTGATGCATCAATAGCGAGAGGCGAACGGGCTGTAATTCCGGCATATCCATGCATCCTGCTCTGAACTTCAGCAAGAGCGTCTAGACGCGAACAACGCCTTCTCTCGATAATTTCAATAACCTGCAATTCTTTAGACGGAGCAGGACAATCGGTGTGATCAGCTGTGCAACTGGCTTGGCATAGGCAACATGACTGATTATCAGACTTGCAATCTTCAGCACTATGATCAGCGCCACAAACACGCCACCGAACATTATATCGGTAACCGCTTGCCCTATGTCCATACCGCCAGCATTTGCCACACTGTAGAGGGCGTGGGGCAAGGGGTTCTACCTTGTAGATTAACGGCCATGTTTTAATCTCCGAGGGACGAGATGTGCCTGCAAATGTAGCAATATTTGTCTCGGTTGGAATCTTGACATTATTAACTTGCCTGTTACAGCGGTACACTGACACAACGCCTGCTTCAGAAAAAATCTCCAAGACTTCCGCCGGACTTAGGCTGACATCTACACCTCGAAGTAGGCCTTTACAACAAGCAAGGTGGGGAGGGATGAAGCAGCTCACCGGATGAGTGGCAAAGGAAATACATTTTAGAAGATCTCGGATACAGGCCTGGTCTGGTGAGCAGCAGAGAATCCTGCCGCGTCCAAATTGACGAACCTCGGTTAACTGAAGGAAGTGTGGCGTAGCCGTGCGAAGCTCTGACTGGATGGCCTTAGGGTTCTTGATGCGAATGGCCCCACCATCCGTCGGCACCAAAGCAACAGGAACGCTGCTACCACTGCGCAGAAATAGCTCCAAAGGTACATCCTGAGAGGGAATAGAAGCAGACCAGAGGGCAGCCCTCTGGCCTGGAGATGAGACAGACATCACAAAAAGTAAAAGTTACACTTGAATGCACAGATAACTTAATACGGTAAACTAATAAGACAAAATAAAAAGTAACCGCCGGCAACAATGCAAAAGCCCGCGAGAGAGACTTCACCAAAACAAGAAGCCAAGGAGAGAGCAAGCGCAGAGCGTTCGATCGTCGTCCTACAGCCGGGGCTCCATGGTCGCGTAATCCTGGACGGCGTCCCTGGACTGGAGCACCTGCTGCGCCGATGACCCGCGAGGACGCCCTCAGCGTCTGTCTTTTGTCGGCTGCGCCATTATAAAGAAGAGAGACGTAGACACAGCGCCTTAGCTGCAGGCCGGCTGTTCTATACTGCTCTTTGTCTTCCTCTGCTTCTCTAGCCCGCTTTCCAAGCGCGCGCGTCAGAGCCCCAATGCAGCTTTTCGCCATCATAATATATATATATATATATATATATATATATATATATATATATATATATATATATATATATATATCCAGTAAATGTGTCTGCGGATCCAGACGAATATGAGGAGTGAAGAAACGGACGAACGTGCAAGAACTTTTTACTTTCAACGTTTCGGCCAGTGGTCCGGCTCATCAGGAAACCTGATGAAACCTTACGGTTTCCTGATGAAGGCCGGACCACCGGCCGAAACGTTGAAAGTAAAAAGTTCTTGCACGTTCGTCCGTTTCTTCACTCCTTATATATATATATATATATATATATATATATATATATATATATATATATATATATATATATATATATATAGGCACTGGATCTTGCAATGAAGTGCCGGTGGGAGATTTCACTTGTGCGCAGTTGAACCATAAGGAATCGTAGCGTGCGCGTTAACTAAATTAATCCGGAACTCGGCACGATCTACGATGAACCTCCAGAGCTTCGCCCACTCATCATCATTCACTCCGTGGATATTCTGGGAATTTTTTGGGTGGCAGCCGAGTACCGTAACCACTACAACACCGCGGCGGACCATCCAAGAGATAATGTTTCCTGTGTAATGGGCTGCGTAAGACGTCTTTACATGATGATCGACTGGGCGAATTACACGGAAGATTCACGGTTTATCGATGATCCCCTCCGGAGCTTTGCCCACTCATCATCATTCACCCCGTGGATATGCTGTGATTTTTTTCTATTTCGCTTGTAAGCCCCGCCACACTCGCCTAGAGGTTATGGCGCTCGGATGTTCAACCATTTATCTAATCCAACATCCGCCACTTTTTCTCCAAACGCATCGGACATACTTTGTTTTACAAAGTTGTTCTAGTGTATCAGTTTTCCTAGCACGTGCGCAATTAGGAACACAGAAGGAGAAAATCGTCCACTTACTTTCATGACAGATGTTGATATAGCTTTCGGTGTCATTTCTTAAAATAACTTATGGAGTTCTTGCTACAGTGTAAATCGCTGGACCTTAAGTGTTCCAAATCGCCTCGAAATTTCTGTCGGTGAAAAATAGTCTCTTCATGCTGAACAGAATCAAATGAAGATTCCATTTTAGCTACAAGGAATGTGACTCATTTCAAAGCAAATGTCAAGCATCCTTGGCTTTTGCTGAGCATAAGAAACGTAAAACGAAGAGGTCAGAAATGGATATCATTAAAGTGAAAATCACAGTCAGTTCTAGTTTGCCGTATAATTAAATTCGCAACATCACTGCACTAGAATTTCGCCTTATACAGAATGCACGGTGCCGCAGCTAACTCTCCCCACATGTAAAATAATGTACTGGCGCCTTAAGAAAATGCAAGCCACTCTTGTCTTCAGTGTCGTTTTGGTCACCTCAGACTACGTTTTTTTTGTTCATTGACATCCCACAATTACTTATATTAACATTTTCAATGATGATTAGTAAAGCATTTTATGAAGTTCCCAGATATCGTGTATTTTCATTCTGGTGGTCTTGTGCTGTCTTAAGGAGTCTTGTGCTGTTTTAAAGGCGAACAAGTAACGTTTATTTGCCGCGTTTTCTTCTTAAAAAGCAAGAATGAATGTCGCAAAATAAGGAAATACCGACCCTAATGTTTGACATACGTGGTAGCCTTTTGTCGTTTTCACGCACACTGCCGACACATCTAACGCAGGCGTCAGTTGCAGATGATGGTTTCTAGCTTTGCTTCTTTGTGTCTCAAGTGTCGTTGCGACCCGCTTATCCCCGGCTCGTGCCCACATGTACCGGTATGACCCACATTTGTATTTATGTTTGGTAACTAATATTAGTGACATATTTTAGTGACTGAATACTCATTCAATACGTACTACTCGTGGAACGATATTATATGAATCATATAGAACTTCTAGCACACCCCATTTCGTAAATTTTATGCTCTTGCATGCTTCATAATTTCCCCACTGAAAAAGTATCTGTATTCCAATAATTCCATATTTTCCATACAAAGTACATACGTTTTCCTTATACTTGCCGTATATTTTCCATATTTTCCATATGAGTTTTACGGAAACATATGGAATTATTGGAACGACCATACGGAACATTTCAGTAGGGTTGTAGCGTCTTATTAGTTCGGAAGCGACCGATAGTTCATTTTCATTTTTAAACGTGGTTCTAAACTGCCTCTTTCGTGCAAAGGCCCATGATCTGATACAACCTTTATTGCCCTATAGTTTCGTAAAGCTTATTTGAGTCGGAGCCGAACGGGAAATGTTAGGGGAGAAACAGAAGCATCATTCGGTGACATTTCAGTAAAGGTTGTTCGCAGCTACATCCCAATGCTATTCCTTTCAGCCGACGAGCCTTTCACAGCAGCCAAATGTGAGAGGTGGCCGCATCTCGGCCCGCAGCCAGTCGCTGCCGGTCAGCGTAATGGCACCGCACCCAGCTGTGCGTCTATTCCAGTCTTGGCATGGGCTAACCACCGCCCGCCATGCGCCAGATGATCACATCGTCGTCGTGCCCTCTTGTATGTGTACCTCTGGCAGCGGCGCCCACGCTGTCCTTCCCTCTGCGATGGCGATGAAACTTCTCTGCGGCGGCCTGCGCGACGGTACTACGCCCTCACCCTAGCTGTACCCTGAAGAGCTGGGACATCGATCGAGGAAAAGAGCAAGCGGGTCGCGTAGTTCGGGACATGAGGTCTCCCGCTATCCCACTGCCTTAAACCGTCGAAGGTCTTCCAGGAACCTGCGGTTGCTAAACCGAACCCGGACGCTGACTCAGAACTGGTCGCCCTCGCCGACTTCATTCTGAGTAGTCCACCCAGGAAGTATTTACTGGGTGCAGTCGCTCACTGACCCCGCCCAGCCATCACAGACGCGACGCACGAGGAAGGGTCCAGAATCTGCTGAGCAATGCTCTCTTTTCCGTGATCCCACTGGTGCCACCAACACAGCATCTCAATGTAACAGTTTTCTGTTATACAAGTTTCTTTCCCCATCCAACCAGTATAGGACTTCCTTGAGCTCGCCTACCTGGCTCGCGAGATCATCGACGGTGTTAGAGAAGTCCCAGGATCCGGTGTCGCCTCCAAGAACCGCCACCACCCTCGGCGAGTGCCCTGGGCACCTGGATGGTTGGTGAAAAAAGCCTCCGGTGCCGACCTCGTAATTCTTTTCATAGTCGTCCTCGGCATAATCAGTCGTGCAGGGCGGCATGGTATGCGTACATATTGGATGTAGGATAGATGTACGGCATGGCGTAACCGGCTTCCGGTGGCACGACAATGGGACGGGGTACCGAGCGTCGAAGGGGTCCTAAGACCACCGAGCCAGCTCTAAATTGTCTCGGTAACTTCGTTCGGCCAGTCTTTCCACCGGCACTACTCGGTCGATACCTACCAGCTCGAGGGCTTCTCTCAGAACCTCGAAGTTTTGCATTGATTAGCGTCCTTGCCTGACCCTAGGTCCATTTTGGTCAGGTTGAAAGCTAACGTAAAAACCATGCTAGAAAACTGGTAGTACGCCATGCCGGAGCTCAGATCTTGTACTTTAGTATACGTCTTTCCCAGATACGCGTTGACTCAGTGCAAAAAGTCTAGAGCCAGGGCCCTGTTCCCGGGGTAGTTACATTCGTCACTAATTATAGCTGTCGCTATAAGCGCTACCGGTCGGGCCGGAGTCGGCACCTGAGGAGACGGCGCCGCCGCTACACTCCTCTGGGTGCGTCTAAGCACACTCTGTCATGGGCCGCGTTGCGGGCTCTCGGTTCTTCAGCACCGGCGTATTCGACCTTCGAGCCTTCTGTTTCCTGGCTGAGTGACGTACCTTCACGGCAACCTGCGAGCTCTTTGAGGCCGATCGCTCGTCGTGGCGCACGCTAGGGGATCTCCACGCTGGTCGGTACGTCGATCTCACATAGGCTGCGGAGCGAGATACGCGGCTTCCCTTCACGAACACGCTCTTTCCTGGAATGCAGCTGGGTCCTCACGTTGTGACGCCAGTGCAGGAGATGGCCGCGTCTATGCCCGCAGTCAGTCGCGGACGGCCAGCGCAATGGCGCTGCACCCGGAAGCACGCGTGTTCCAGTCCTGACAACGGACAAGCTACAGTGGTTAAAATACTTGAAGTGTGATTACCGCCAAGCGGCACGTACGGGAAGCGTGGAGGCCACTTGACAATGTTTCCGCTATGCGGCACTCCGTCTCGCACACACGCGAGGCCTCCACATGAAAGCAATCTTTTTTTAATCCTCCTTGCATGAAATGCACACTTGTATCCTCAACTGCGTGCGTGGCGCGGGCTCTTGGTGCTTTTTCTTTCTTTTCCTGTGCTAATTTTGCGTTGCCTTGAACAGTGACAGTGCGTAGAGAGTTGCTATATTATATATAGCTTTGAAAAGGGTAAATATATTGCATAAGAATGAAGAAACAGTCAGATACAAGCACATTACCCATGTGATGTTTTTTTTTGCTTTTTTAGTAAACGCTGCACAAATCATGTCATGCACGCAAACCAAACATACATCTCAGTTTTTCATCCTAATAAGTAATAGTTGTTCGTTGTGCCGAAAAGAAAGGGAGTGTTTCAACAATGCATGAAATATTTAAAGAGCACGGAGACCGAGTGCTGGAACAATTTTGCAAGCTTCCTTTCTGGAAACAGTTAGTGCCACTGTACGTCTTGGGAATGGGGACTGAGATTTTTATTTGGCGTGGTGCGTGTCAATAATGCCCCCCCCCCCCCCCCTTTTATAAAATAAAAGTGTCAACAGAGGGCTGTACCCACTGCTTCGCAAGGCTGGACGCGCAAACCATCATTCATTCCCCATGTTGGTAAGATGTGGACATGTATTTTCAGGGAAGGATACCGAGTTTTCGTTTGTGTTTCGTTGGCTCTAACTAGGCAGCATAGAGGCCTTCACCAAAAGAAGTGCACAGGAATTTCAGCCTACAAATACCTCCGGAGGGTCCTGATCGAAGTAAAAAAATGTCGTAGAGAGGAATAAAAAATGCAAAAAAGAACCAAATGGTTCTGCAAATGTAAAAGCTAAGAACTCAAGATGTGCAGCACTTCGAAGTGAGGCTGTTATATGAAGTCATTTTGCAAATGAAACGAGCAATGACAAAGTGGAAAAATAGACCGCACTCCAGACACAGACCAGAAACCATAACGCCCTGAAAAAAAAAGGCTGCTATGCATCTGTCTTTATGGTGAAAGACGAAAATTATAAAAATGCATGCTTAAAATAAATATTTGAACTCCGAAAGGAAACGAGCCTATCTTTGAATGTGCTTTACCAACGATCCCTCGAAGAAGTACTTCTAAGAAACCCTGTTTGTCGTTCGCTTACCATGCCGTGTCTAGCGCGGTTTGTTCCCGTTGAAGTACTCCCATGAGTTTTTGAATATGCTCCATTATAAGAAAAGCTGTACAAGCATGCTCTCAGTAAAGAATTCCTTGATATTGTTATTCATATGAGGAATAAAGATATTATTCATCCGTTCGTAAAAGAACGTGGCTAAATGCACAACTAAAGCAGGTAAACATTGAAACAGACGTACCGTTCTCACCAGATCATATTTCGGTAATCCCTTCTGACGCGCCGCGACTTTTCATAGCGGCAACGCTACATCGCTTCGACTAAATGTCGCAAATATCATTACACCTGCGATTACACGCCGTTTTACGAAAACGAGGACGACACCCGACGTAGCCCGGAAGAGCAAAATTCACGATGGGAAAAGGAAAAATAATCGCTTCACGAACGTCTTCAGTCACATTGAAAGAAGGGAAGGATCAACCTTTAAGGGCTTGTTTCCACAAAAGAAAAGAAAAACGGAAACAAGAAAAGCGCTATGCATGTGCAAGTAGCAAAAAAAAAGCAGAACGAATGCTACGGTGTATAAGCGCACGTCACGAAACTCGGCCTATGTGTTCACTGCACGGCGAGGAGACCATTTCGCACCGAGCGAAGGTGGATGGATGGATGGATGATATGAGCGTCCTCGTTGTAACGAGGCGGTGACGTGTGCGCCACCAGGCTTGTCAAAAAATACGAACTTTTCTTTTCTTTTATTCCCCTTTCTCTTTAAGGTGGTCTCATGCCTTCTAAATGTACTTCAATGAAATCGGTCATACTATAGCGAAAACGTAAGTTCATAGCCCAGTTCTCTGCTCCTTATGGCAGAAAGTCCTTATTTTTGTTCCCCTATCATTATTTTTGTCCGTTCTCTCTAATTTCCTGCCACCAAAACTGTAAACGGGTTTCAGCGCCTCTGGATTTTCGTTTCCAGCTCATCGTGGTGTGGCGTCAGTGCCGACGGCGTGGTCTGCACACTTCCCTATTCTAGCCACTGTAACTAAGCGCCGCCCGATAGGCGATGATGATGATGATGACGCTTCATATATGGCGCATACCCACATCGTCGGATTGGCAGGACCTGTTAGGCTTAGCTTGTTGTTGGCATTTGGTGAATACCGCTACATTATGAACAAAAATAATATAATATAATAATAAATTACATAAAAGGACAACAGAAAAATAATAAAAACTACATAGAATGGGTGTGCACTTATACCATCAATATACGAATTCTTTTTCCACACGTAGCCTTTATCATAGCCCTAAAACCTTTGACACGTATATAATCGTAAGCGTATGCACTTAGATGCTTCTACAAAACCGGGCACTGCATCAGCGATGATCCTCTTGCTGCAGCCCAGTAGTGAGGCACCGAAAGTAAGAATAATTTTCGACGACAAGGTTAGCTCAAATTAAGGAAGAGGTAGTTCCAGGAGCTTTTGTCTTACTGATGTATGCTAGCGACATTATAAAATATAATTCATCTACCGTTTCAGTTTCGCAACAGAATGGGCACAGAGGCGATATCACCAGACCAGCCCGGTGCAAGTAGAGATTTCATGGAGGAACTCTTAGTTGTCGAAATTTTGTCCATGTTCTTATTATTTCAATGGCATCCCTGCACATCGAACATGTCCACCAGACGACGACGACGACAATGATGATGATGATGCGTCCGCCAGACGCAGCATGGTTCCATCATCGTCGTCAACTCTGCCAGTGATCCCCGCAATGTGAAATGAATACCTTGCAAAACTAATGATTTTTTCACGCTTCAGTTCTTGAACACCACGGAACTGATCTGGACCTATAACACAACTGATCTGTACTCGACTACATGTGAAATGGATCGGATGAAAGTGGTCACAGAAAAAAACGCCACGTTCCAGCGATATTTCTACCAAGATGGTAGGAGGTACGAAGCTGTTAGCAATTATACTAACAAGGACACCGGAATGGTGACCCGTCATTCTACTTGCAGGTATGTGTACGAGTTGGAAGGAGAATTTGACCAATGGGACACCAAATTCGATGTCTACGATCAACTGGTCGTTTCTTTTCCAAGTGAGACTTCTCTTATTCTTTTCCAACTTTGCATTGCTACTTAGCCTAACGGAATTCTCATGGAACGTTTAGCTTTAGCATAATTCTCGTTCCCACAGTGTACGTGTGCCTCATCCTATGGCTGACATATTGAGTTGTGCGTGTGTTATAGTTCCTATTGCCTCACATGCTCCAGCTTCACGCGCTACTCTATTCAAAAGACCGAAAAAAAATCCAAACCATATCCACCGAGTGAATGATGATGAGTGGGCGAAGCTCCGGATGTTCATCGTATATCGTGCCGAGTTCCGGATTAATTTAGTTAACGCGCACGCTACCAATACTTATGGTTCAACTACGCCCAAGTGAAATCTCCCACCGCCATTTCATTGCAAGTCAAGATCCAGTGCCTATATATATATATATATATAGTTTCCATAGTCAACGCGCGCCTTTCGCTCTCTCTCTCTCTCACATGACAGCAGATCGAAGAGTGAGAAAGGTCGCGCGCCGGGAGGCACGCGCCGAGGGCGAGCGCGAGGGCTACATACATACTACTACAGAGGAGGGAACGAACCGCACCCTAGTGAACTTGGCCCCTAAAAATAATTATTCTCGGAAACATCACTTACCTCGCAGAGTGCCGTTTATACCATACTAAATACAAGACAGTTATTTTGCGCGAGCTGGCAAACACAGCGCAATTCTTCCGGTGCCTTTTGTAGACTCCCGCACCAACTAGCAGCCAAACCGCGCAGTACACGCTGTCCTATGACTTACAAAGTTTCTTATCAGTAAAGAAGAAATACAAAGAGGTTTAGGGGTGCCACATAAATGCCTGATAAATTGTTTCAAAGTATCATTTCGCGAAGTACGCAGGAAAAACAAAAGTGTGAGGCCGTAGGAAGCGCTTCATTAAGACTAGGTCCCAAATTCAGCGTAAATTCAGCGTAAGGTTTTGAGATGTAATTTCTCCTTGAACATAAATTACCGTATACACTCTACTAAAGGCAGTGCTCGTGTAAGGGCCGCTCCCCCCAACTTGGCAATGCAAATTTAAAAGAAAAAAAAAAGCATGCCAGCTAACAGCAGCTTTGTCGCGAGTCGCGTGCAGCGCATTTAGCGGGAGCCATCAGATGGCAATAGCTGTCCTGGCGCTTCGTCACGCGACGCTATCTGAGAACTTCGGGTGCTGTGGCTACAGTATTCTGCATTCTAGCCACTGTACTTCGGGCGCGCGGCACTATCTGGGAGATCTTGTCGCTTTTCTAGCCGGTGCCATTTATCCTTTGTGCCTCCGATCATTTTGACGACTGCCTATAGCACAGCCACTTGCGATGAAAATGAAAAAAAAAAGCGTTCAACCGCGTACGATCCTGCATTCAAACTTCAAGTTGTCTTATACGCCACATAGAATGGTAAACGTGCAGCCAGCCGGAATTTCCACGTCGACAAGTGCGCGCCTCTGAGGTGCGACCACGAGGAAGAGCTGGCCGCAAATAAAAAAAAGACTAGGAAAGCATTCCGTGTCAAGCCTTGCAAATTTCCGACACTCGAGAAGGAACTCAAGAAATGATCACAGACAACCACTGTATGTGTCTATTAATAGGCCGTTTAAAGCAAAATTCAGACGCCAGTACTCTGAAAGGATGGCAGTGGTCCACTACGAGAAAACGCCGACCGGACGACTATGGACGGCGTCAGTTCAGCTGGTCTGCTCTTGGATTTTAAACGCGTGGCGTGCGGTGTCCACGGACATTATTGTAAGGGTTTTAGTTCACAGGGATTTCCATTGCCATGGATGGCACTGAGGACAACTGGATACATGAACGTGAGGATGACCCAACCAGCGGCGACGAGCCGAGCCGAGCAGCCCTACCGATGAAGACATCTAGCGAGGATGTCCAGATATCCCTTCGTTAGGTATACATGGCGTGATTAAATAGATTTTTTCATACGTGGATTCAAAATTGAATAAATATTGCACACTTCTGTGGAGGGGCTGCACCATATCAAAATCGCGGGAAAAATGTGCGGTCCTTATTCGGTATCAGAGAATAATTACAAGCAATAGCATTTTTCCAAAAGCAATTTGCGTTAGCTTAGCTCTTCAACGCTGCAAAAATAGGGGTATCTGAGAGCTCAACCCTACCTTTAAATAATTGCATTTTGTCTAGTTTCTTCTAACTGCTATTAAATGAGAAGCATTTCGTCGCGAACTACAGCAACTTTGAGCGTATCTATCTATCTATCTATCTATCTATCTATCTATCTATCTATCTATCTATCTATCTATCTATCTATCTATCTATCTATCTATCTGTCTGTCTGTCTGTCTGTCTGTCTGTCTGTCTATCTAGCCGCGTACGTCTGCGCGCTCTCCTGGTCGTCTCGTTTAGTTGGTTTAGACGGACATTGGCACTGTAAGGTATGAATATAAGACAAATATCAGGGATCGTTCCTGACATACCGACTGAATGAACTTGTTGCTCACAAAGCGATTATGACGCGATCAAATGTGGCTCACACTGCCCCTGCGGTGCCAAGCATGCGTTATGTCATCCGTCCACGCTAGGCTGGTCCAAAGTGATTTTGGTTTGTGTTAACCTCTTATAAAGCAGTGTCACGATAAACAATTAATATATGGACGGGCATAGTAAAGTAGAGAGAAATGACTCAAATTATCAATAATAAGAATCTTACGTGATAGTAAATTGTGGAAAGTGGTGCATCAATCTTCAGTTTTATTCGCCAAAAAATCCGCCAGACCCCACGCATTGTGGCAACGAGTGTCATGCGAAAGAGTCATTAAGAAAATTGCCCACGACGAACTAAGTGTTCGGGCTTTAAATACTACTGGGTGATCAGCTTACAGTCAGTTGTCGACTAGGAAGTCACCAAAGTAATCGCTAACAGAACTTGTGCCACGCTCATTTTCAGTCAACTGAACGACCAACCAGGGTTCCGTAAACGCTATTCAGCAACAGGCCACAGAGAAATGCGCGGAGTATAACGAATCACTATTCAAAGCGTTCATGGATTACGAGAACGCATTTTACTCGGTCGAAACTTCAGGAGTCATGCAGCATTGCAAAGTTATGACACAAAGAAGCATTACGATAGAATGTTAGAAGATATCCACAGTGGCTCCACCGCCACCATAGTCTTCTGTGATGGCAGCAGTAAGACGCCTATAAGGAAGGCCTGAATTCTAACTAGAATGGAAGTTCAGGGGAAGGTGGAGGCTTGATTCGACGAACTTATCGCCAAAACCGTTATGAAGAATAGGGATTGCCGCTGGAGGCAACGTTTCGACAAAGGGACTTCGACAAGTGGTAGACGAGTCAATTTGTCAAAACATTGGTTCCGGCGACATCCCCTTTTCACTATCGTTTTTAGCGATCTGTTCATCCATAAAAGGAAGGGCATAAGACAAGGAGACACAATATCTCAGATGTCATTCAGAAAATGTTTACAAAATGTATTTAGAACATTGCGTTGGCAAGAGGTGGGTGTAGGGGTGAATGGAGAATACTCGTTAACCTCACATTTGCTGATGACGCTGAGGAATTGCAAAGCGTGGTTACTAAATTACGCAGGGAAGCTAGAACGCTGGCCAGAAAATTAATATGGGAAACGTTAGCGGAGCTTGGACTAGTGACACAAAGCTAGCGAAGCTGTTGGGCACTTGGCTGGGCCGCGTTTGAGTATGATGATTGCAGTTCGGTTAAGAAAATCACTACTTTCTTCACCCCACGCCGGGAGCATGGCTGAGCGTCCGCTGGATAGGGCGTGGGACTCAAAGAGATGTAAAGGAGAGAAAAGCTGTAGTAGAGGGCTCTGGAAATGTTGAGCAACAGGGGTTCTTTAACGTACACTGAGAACGCAGACTGCACGGACCCCTAGATTTTTCGCCTACATCGGGAAATTCGACCGCCGCATCCGGACCTGAACCCGCGTGTCTTTTAACGCGAAAATGTTTTATGCCGGAGTCCAATGACCCCATACGTCACTACCGTAACGGATATGATGTCGTAAAGTAAACATGTAAGAACAATAAAGAGGAACACTCAGAACACATAGCCCCCCGGCCCACGTAGAAAGGTGCCCGGTGCGCTACCACTTCGCTAATGACGCACATGCTATGAACGCGCCTTCATGTGTCGTCCCACTCAGCACGCGCGCACCCAGGCGCACATTTGCGCCACCCAGGAGAGACCAAGTGAATCCCTGCAGCTTCGCTGCTTCTGGATGGTGGTACCGTTGAAGGCGTGTTCCAAAGTTCGCCTTAACGTGCACGTGCACAGCCATGCGTGCATCAGAAAGAAACGCGATTGTCGCGTTCGCACTAATGTTGGTTCGTACCGCTTATGTGAAAAGCGGGTCCGATCCCAGCCGCGGCAGTCCCATCTTCGATGGAGGCCGAAATTCGAGAGGGCCGATGGTGCGTTGTCATTGCACATTAAAGTACTCCAGGTGGTCAAAATTTCCGGAGCCCTCCACTACGGCGTTCCTCTTCGTTCTATCACTTTCGCTCTCTCTTCCCTATCCCCACAGATGCCTTGACATGCTCCCGACATGGACTGCAGAAATTAGCACAGCTGCAGAAATTTCACTTCGAGAAATTTAATTTCGTTCACTGTATTTCCTGCGCCACGGCGCAGTCTTGCGCGGTCTGCTTGGGACAGTTATGGCGGCAGCAGTAGCTCATAATGATTATATCCGCCGGGCGGCCCGAACCGAGCTAACCTCAACACGGGATTTTCTGTGGTACGAGCGCTTTGAGGCTATGCAGTTAAAACGCAGCGTTAAACGCCACAGCTTTTGCGGCGCTATGGCTTTAAAACACAGTGCAGGGAAATTTTTTTAGCCCTCTGCGACGTCTCTTTTTTTTAAACTAGGGCCGCGGACATTACGCTTTGCTAAAAATTCCTGCATCCTCAAACACGCCCAGGGGTGTTGCTAAATTACCCAGGTTATGCCGCGTCGGCTGTGGAGAATACGTGCACAAAGTGCTCATATTTACGCTATAATATGTTAAGGCTGACCATGTTCCTCAACTCCTCCTTTTTATGCAGCTGGACAGCAGATAGGATCCGAAGTCTTATGGTATGCCAATGAACAGTACACGTGCGGCGTATTCTACGTATTCCGTGCTAAAGGACGTAAGTACACCTTATCGCAGCCATGCGTATTCATTATCTTATAAAGTCACCTTTACTAAGCAACAACTATCAAAACGTCGTTGTAAACAACGGTCCACCGGGTATGATGCTTCAGCTAATTCTCCTTTATAATGACGGTAAAGTGGAAAACTGAAGTAGTTTTGGATGATAAACTATTCTCGCACATTTCTACTGTTGTAATTTCATATTTGTATGTTGAATATTAGAATTAGGTGCGCGAACTTAGAGGAGATAGCACTTTTTCGCACCTGTGCAGAGTAGCAGGCCAGAGTGAACTTGCTCAGGCCGACCTCTACTTTCCAATAAATTCTCTCTCTGTCTCTCTCTCATAATGGCAATAACCGCAGAGCTTCTTTTTTCGTGTTTCCTTTTAATTCTCGCTGCACTGGCTCGTTGAAATTGCATAAAACACGCCATGGTAAGTCTCTGGTTTCGTGGAATGCAATGTGCATCTCTTTTCCACATCAGTCATTATATAGGGTTTCGCAGACGCTGTCCAAGATGTTTCGCGCCACACGTGTTACTGCGGTAAGCTCCCGATGACACTGCCACTTCCATTTCCTGTTTGCAGATTTTCTAACTTACCAAGCGCTTTCTCAGCGGTGCATTTGGTAATGTGAAAAGGGAATTTACAAATAGCGGGAAAACTTGTCCACTTCAGTCCCCGTTTAAATTTCTCAACAGAATATTGAAAGGAAAGTATGGACGATGCTTTTTATTTAACGAAGATATTGTGCTTTTTAAGAAAAATGGAGCTTGGGTAAAAGCGATGATCCGCAAGGTGGTTTATATTTGTTATTTTGAAGATAGGTAGGAGTTACGTAAAGTTTTCTTTCGAACTTTTGGGAGAAATGTAGTGAGGCGCACATTTAACATTATTGTACGTATATGCATATTCGGCGTTCGTGTTGTTCACTTCTCCCCTTGTGTCCGTGTCTTGCACGCCTCTTCTTTTGACTATGCATATCGGAATACATGGTAAAAATTATTGCTACGCGAATAAATTTTGCATGAAATCATCCATTTTTAATAAGCATGAACGAGAGAATGTTGCTGCTGTGGACTTCTTTATAATTTACGGCATTGTTTGCTTGCAATTTTGCATCAATCCCTTGTATTCGTTTCGTCTGCCGCTTTCGATTTTGCTGTGTCTTTTTTCTGCTTCTTAACTATTTACCCTGTCAAAGAAAAAAGCAGGGAAAACAGACTTCAGTAAGAGATACGTGTGAAATAGCGACCAAAGAGGCAAGAAAAGGTAGTCGTTACGTTTTGCGACTAAGTCCACCTGAGAAACAGGCCAGGGCGTTCGCAGGTTTACTTAAATGTAATCCGGATAACTCACCTCAGATAAATAGTCCAACTTTCCTGTCCGGATTAAGTTTCCTAGTTATCGACATAAAATGTTTACTAGGTGTATTTTCATCTGTGAATATGCTGCCCCCAGGGCCTGTGCCTGTATTTTTTGGGCTCATCCATTTCGTTTTATTTTTGTTTTGTGGCCCTGTCCCGCAGGTGCTTTTTCACCGAATTGCGTTAATGTCCTAGCGGTAAATTTTACTTTGTTTGGCTACTAATGGGGGCGGAGGGTAATTCCTCGACAGAGAGCTGTGTATGCAATATCTTTTTAATCAGGCATTATGCCGTGACGCCCTTACCTTGGAGCACGGTCTGCGAGTTGAAGAGCGTGACATAAATATGTAGGTGAACAGGCGTGGTTGTGCGACTCCCACTATATACTCGAGGATTGGAAGATGCTTGTACAACTTTTTCTGTGACGGTAGATGCAACAGTCGCGTTAAGCAATGTCACAGTTTTCAACGTAGGCCGCTTTCACGCGATCAGTGAAAATTCAAACTTGAAATTTAATTTGAAATTCAATTTAGCGAGTAAGGTCATTCTTGCCGCTGTTTCTTCTGTGACTGTCCAAAGCTGCTGCCTGTATGGTTTCCGGGGTCCCTTCAAATTGTTTTTCTACTGCTCGTTGCCTAGATTGGTTTATTGATTTCTGGGGGTTTACGTCCCAAAACTACAATGTGATTATGATAGGCGCCGTAGTGGGGGGCTCCGGAAATATCCACTACCTGTGGTTCTTTATCGGGCACTGTCAACACACAGTGCACGGCCCTCAACATTTCTGGACGAAACTCGAACATTTTTATGTTGGATTGAAAGTACAAAGTGCCAATCACTTTACGTAGACAACGAATGTCAACCGGAAACTGCACGCCAGTGCGGCCGAGAGCCTCGAATGACCGGTCTCTTGCGTTGCTGCCATCTGGTTGAGGTAGACGCGCATTCGCGAAAAAAAAACTGTGGACAAGAGTGCAAGCGCCTAAACAAGTCCGCCCAATTGTTCTCAGCGCCAACTCTTCATATTCTTTCGGGTAGTGAAGTCAGTAGCCCTCTGGGATGCTACAAGCGACCCGCAATCCCGACGTCGCGTCCCGCAGGGCGTTCATTGAAGTTCTGACTGCATGCAATGCAAACCCATACCATCGTTTAAGCAGCGAATCTATAGAGTAACATAGCTGGTCGAAGTTTGCCCTATTGCGACATGTGTGCGTCCTGTAGCGTCGCTTGGTTGCTAGGCAACCAAGCGACGCTACATCTTCCAGCATAACCTGTGGCCTCGATATAACGATATATCACGTAATATGACGTCACAACGACACGTCACGTGGAGAAGAAGATAAATATGAAAGACATGAAGAAGATGCAGACGAAGCTGAGGATGAAGATGGTTAACGTGAAGACGATGATAAAGAAGAAGGAGATGCTGATCACGATGAAAGTGTTGAACATGATGGTGAAGTTAGTGACGATGACGAATGATCACGATGGTGATGATGATTAACAAGAAGATGGTGATGACTATGATGACGATGAACGTGAAGTTGAGGATAAGGATGTGGACGATGATGATCGACCAACCTCGCTGTGATGTGGCCTTGCGCGGCCTACCAGAAGCTGCGTGTTTTTTTTCCACAGTGCGGTCCGGCACTCTCGCATCGCTGGAAAAAGAGCGACTCCTATAAAAAAAATTACAGCATATCCACGGAGTGAATGACGATGAGTGGGCGAAGCTCGGGATGTTCCTCGTAGATCGTGCCGAGTTCCGGATTAATTTAGTTAACGCGCACGCTACGAATCCTCATGGTTCAACTATGCACAAGTGAAATCTCCCACCGGCACTTCATTGCAAGTCAAGATCTAGTGCCTATATATATATATATTGTAACGAAGATGCCAAGAGGTCCCAACAAGGAAAGGCCAGAACCTTCTTTAATGGCGGCGAACCGTTCCGAAAACACCACGTGCGCCCGAGCGTTCTTCGTCCTCATCTCCCTGGCGATCGGTGCCCATAGTGGGTAGGCCGCTTACTGCGTGTCATTACTCCCCCCGTGAAAAGCGACCGTCCCGGTCGCTGGTGGTTGAGCTGGGAGAGAACGAAAAAGGAAGAGGGCGGAGAAAGTTCTTCACGCGTTCAGTTGGTGCGGGCGTAGTACGGCTTCATCCGTACTACGTGAACAGTCTCTGGACGTGGGCGCCGTCGGCTCGAGCTCAAGGTAGTACCCTCAGCAACGACCTCGTAGTTTACGTCGCTAAGTCGTTGGACGATCCTGTACGGTCCGAAGTATCGGCGCAATAATTTCTCCGATAGGCCCTGACGACGGACAGGCGTCCACACCCACACAGTGTCGCCGGGCTCGTATTGGATGTTCCTTCTTCCACTGTTATAACGGCGGGCGTCGACACTCTGCTGATCACGGATGCGGTTTCGAGCAAGTTGTCGGGCTTCTTCAGCTTTCTGTACGATGTCTTCGGCGGTGTCACTTCTCGTTGTTCCGTTGTCGACAGGCAGCATGGCATCTAAAGGCGTTGTAACGTGGCGTCCATAAACGAGGTCAAACGGGGTGAATCGCGTGGTCTCCTGCACCGCCGTATTGTAGGCAAACGTCACATATGGGAGAATTTGGTCCCAGGTCTTGTGCTGGATGTCAACGTACATTGAGAGCATGTCGGCCAAAGTTCTATTGAGGCGTTCCGTTAATCCATTAGTTTGTGGATGGTAGGCCGTAGTTTTCCGATGGTTCGTGTGGGTTAGCGTGACGATTTCCCGGATTAATTCAGCAGTAAACGCTGTTCCTCTGTCGGTTATTAAGACGGAAGGGGCCCCATGACGTAGGACGATGTCATGGACAAAAAACGTGGCGACTTCTGTAGCGGTTGCACGGGGAACAGGTTTGGTTTCCGCATACCGTGTCAGGTAGTCGGTTGCGACGACTATCCATTTGTTTCCTGTGTACGATGTGGGGAAAGGACCAAGGAGATCCATTCCCACCTGCCGGAATGGTGCGTGGGGAGGTTCCAGGGGTTTCAGAAGACCAGCAGGTTTTAAAGGTGGTACCTTGCGTCGCTGACAATCCCTGCAGCTTCTGACGTAGTGTTGAACGGAAGAGAATAGCTGCGGCCAATAGTACTTTTGGCGTATGCGCGCTAACGTCCTCGCGAATCCTAGGTGACCGGCACACGGGTCGTCATGGCACGCCTGCATTACTTCGGCGCGCAGAGAAGCTGGGACGACAAGCAAGTACGTTTCTTCGCTGTTGTCAAAGTTCTTCTTGTAAAGAACGTTGTCGCGGAGGCAGTAAGTAGTAAGCCCTCGTGATATAGGGCGCGGCACGACAACGTCGGCACCCTGAAGGTATCTGATAATGGGTAGCAACGTAGTGTCTTCGCGTTGGCGGCCGGCCATTTCGACTGTATCGACTGCGCCGAGAAACGGGAAATCCTGCTCGATGTCATCTGGCTTCGAAGGCAGAGGCGCACGTGAGAGGCAGTCAGCATCGCCGTGCTTCTGTCCAGACCGGTATACCACTGTGATGTCATATTCCTGGAGGCGCAGACTCCAGCGAGCAAGGCGGCCTGACGGGTCCCTAAGATTCGCAAGCCAACACAGGGAATGATGGTCACTTACTACGCGGAAAGGTCTGCCGTAAAGGTAAGGCCGGAACTTGGCGATAGCCCATACCACCGCCAAGCACTCCTTTTCCGTCGTGGAGTAGTTGACCTCCGCCTTCGTAAGACTGCGACTCGCGTAAGCTACTACCCGTTCGGTGTCGTCTTGCCACTGGACGAGGACAGCCCCGAGGCCCACGTTGCTAGCGTCGGTGTGGATTTCCGTGTCTGCCTTGTCGTCGAAATGCGCCAGCACAGGGGCTCTTTGTAGGCGGTTTCGTAACTCTGTGAAAGCTTCCTGTTGCGCTTCGGACCACTCGAAGGGTGTATCTTGGCGTGTTAGTCGCGTTAATGGTTCAGCGATCCTTGAGAACCCTTCGACGAAACGACGGTAGTATGCGCAGAGACCCAAGAACCGCTGAACTGCCTTCTTGTCTGTGGGACGTGGAAACTCCGCGACGGCAGCTAGTTTTTCGGGGTCCGGTTGAACACCATGCGAGCTGACCACGTGGCCGAGAAACTTTAACTCCCGAAAGCCAATGTAGCATTTTTCAGGCTTGATAGTTAAATTTGCTTTCCTGATAGCAATGAGGACCTGCTTGAGCCGTTCTAGATGTTCATCAAACGTACTTGAAAACACGACGACATCATCTAAATAGACCAAGCACGTCTGCCATTTAAGTCCGGCGAGAACTGTGTCCATCATCCGCTGAAACGTTGCTGGTGCCGAACACAGGCCGAACGGGAGCACTTTAAATTCATATAATCCATCGGGAGTCACGAACGCCGTTTTTTCTCGGTCACGCTCATCTACTTCTATCTGCCAGTACCCTGACTTGAGGTCCAATGACGTGAAAAATTGGGCGTGCCGTAAACGGTCCAAGGCGTCATCGATCCTCGGCAGGGGGTAGACGTCGCGTTTGGTGACACTGTTAAGCCGCCGGTAGTCTACACAAAAACGTAGTGTGTTGTCCTTCTTTTTAACTAAAACGACGGGTGACGCCCATGGACTCATGGAGGGCTGAATGACGTCGTCCTGTAGCATTTCTTCTACTTGGCGTTTTATCACATCTCTCTCTGTGGACGAAACGCGGTACGGATGCTGGCGAACAGGGCGCGCTGACTCGTCTGTGAAGATCCGATGCTTGGTAACGGAAGTGCGCCGAACCTTTGACTCAGTAGCGAAGCAGTCAGAGAAGTCACTGATAAGGTCTAGCAGTTGCTGTTTCTGTGGTTCCTGTAAGCCTGTGTTTATCTGAATACGACTGCTCAGGTTAACTTCTTGGGACGCACTGTGTGAAACAGTTCCTAGCGAGGCGAGATCAGTGATGTCAGCAATTTCCTGGAGGAAGGCGACAGCTGTGCCTTGCGGTACGTGCTGATATTCATTACCAAAGTTTGTCAGCAGCACCAGTGAACGTCGGTTCTGGAGCTGAACGAGGCCTCGTGCAATACAAAGGTTCCGCTCCAACAGTAACGGGATGTTTGCCTCAGCGATGCCCTCGCAGCCGTCGAATCCGTCGCACATTACCAAGGTCAGCAGGCTGCTTCTTGGCGGTACTGTTACGTTGTCTGCGACGATTCGCAGGGCGTTTTCTGCGTTATTGTCGGCGCCAGGGTCATTTGCTATAGCTTTCGCCGTAGAGAAGGTGACGCTTGATTTTTCCAGATTTATTATGGCTCCGTTCGACTGCAAAAAGTCCATCCCTAGAATCAAGTCCCTCGAACAACTGGGCAGCACAATGAAGGACCCGACGTATGTAAATCCTCGAATGTTTACCCGAGCCGTGCATCTGCCTACAGGAATCAGTAAATGACCTCCAGCGGTGCGGATCTGCGACCCTGTCCATTCTGTACAAACTTTCTTCAACTTTGATGCAAGCTCCCCGCTCATGACCGAGCTGTCCGCACCAGTATCGATTAACGCTGTAACTTCTTCGCCGTCTATCGTAACCAGTATATCCGACGTCACGACTTGCCTTTGAACACCCGAGTGTGCCTGGACGGTAGTCTGCTGTCGTCGTTGTCGTCGTGATGGAGGATGTTCGATGCAGTCGGCGTCAGCGGCCTCACCTCCGGAGGTCGCTGGACTCAGTTTTCCGTGTTCGCAGGGCTGGGTGAACGACGTCGGCGAGCGTCACGAGGAGACACGGGGCTTGGCGATCGGTATCTAGCAGGCGACGACGAGCGGGGTTCGTGCCTTCGATGCTCCGATGAATAATCTCGGCCCGCGATGAAGTTCTCTATCTCTGCTGGTCGCTCACCAGGCCTCGGGCGGGGTGCATTTGGCGGAAACCCACGAAGGCCTACGCGTCGATAGGGACACATCCTGTAGACGTGGCCAGCCTCTCCGCAGTGGAAGCACAGAGGCCTGTAATCAGGGGCCCGCCAGACGTCGCACTTCCTGGGCCTTGACTCATCGACGAACTGCGGACTGCGACGCCTGAATACTGCTTCGGTGTATCCGGGGTGCGCGACGTTTGAGGCGACGTACAGCGACGGTCGCTGTATGGCTTCCGCGTAACTCATCCGAGCTTGCTCCGGCGGTTGCGGTGCCTCGTAGCGTTGAGGTACTTCGTAGCGTTGAGGTACCTCGTAGCGTTGAGGTATCTCGGAGCGATTAGGTACCTCGTAGCCTGGAACTTGAACTGCTTGCCGAATTTCGTCGCGCACAATCTCCGCCACAGATATTCGCGGAGTCGGCGCATCGGTTGACCGCATTTTCTGCAGCTCTTCTCTGATCACAACACGGATCAATTCACGCAAGTCCTCGATGTTACTGCACGCAGGAGTCCCATGCGAAAGTTCCAGCACGCTACGGTTGTACTGCCTGGTACGTTCTCGAAGGGCCCTTTCCATTGCTGTCGCTTCAGTGAGGAAGTCCGTAAGTGTTGCCGGTGGATTTCGTACAAGACCTGCGAATATTTCTTGCTTAACTCCTCGCATGAGATGTCTGACCTTCTTTTGTTCCGTCATTGATGCATCCGCACGTCTGAAGAGGCGAGCCATGTCTTCAGTATACGTCATGACACTCTCGTTCGGCGCTTGAAATCTAGACTGTATCGCCAGCTCCGCTCGTTCCTTGGTGTCGGCGTTAGAGTACGCGGCGATCAGTTGGCGTCGAAATTCGTCCCATGTAGTCAGTGTCGCTTCGTGATTATGAAACCACGTCCTCGCAGAGTCTTGAAGCGCGAAGTACACTCGCCGCAACTTGCCGTCTTCGTTCCATCCGTTGCACGCGGCGACCCGGTCGAAATGGTCCAGCCAATCGTCAACGTCTTCAGTAGGATCACCATGGAAGGCAGTCGGGGTCTGTGGCTGGTTGACAATGTACTGCTGGACCGGAGCAACACCGGCAGCAGGGGTCTGCGAGTTCAGGTTCATCATCCGGGAACGATCAGCCAACGGACCGTGCTCAGGTTGAAGCCCTTGTAGACGACGGCTAGTTCGTACGTGTACAGGAGTGACCTCACCGGGACTACTCACAGGAGTCGAGTCGGGAGTACGCTGCGTCTCCGGCGATGCTATCATTTACCCAGCACCTCCACCAGAAAAATGTAACGAAGATGCCAAGAGGTCCAACAAGGAAAGGCCAGAACCTTCTTTAATGGCGGCGAACCGTTCCGAAAACACCACGTGCGCCCGAGCGTTCTTCGTCCTCATCTCCCTGGCGATCGGTGCCCATAGTGGGTAGGCCGCTTACTGCGTGTCAATATATATATATATATGGGTTGCCGGTGAACGCTTCTCCAACGCGAGCAGTCGGTATTTCTCAATCAAGAAACTCGCTAGGAGACGCTGCCTGCGCCAACGTTGTCTCTCGCGGGTGAGGGCGCGTTATCCTTCTTTGCGAGCTGGTAGCGTTCCTCTAAGAAAGATGATGATGATGATGATTATGATTGTGGTTTGTTAGGAAAGGACGCTAATTTCTGCAGCTCTGTAGGGAGCACGGCTAAGCGTCCGTGGATAGCCAACGCGCGCCTTTCGCTGTCTCTCTGTCTCTCTCTCTCTCTCACACAAGACAGCAGAGGCACGCGCCGGGAGAGAGAGAGAGAGGGGCACGCGCCGGGAAGCACGCGCCGAGGACGAGCGCGTGCCTCCCGGCACGCGGGTTACGCCTGACGACTGACGCGTGACAAGGTTAGACTAAGAGGAGCTTCGCCCCTAAAACACAGCACATCACACTCCGCACAAGCTACTGACACGCTTGAATAGGGACGCCAACATATTGGTGTACCTTTGCCAGATTCACTAGTCAGATTCACTTGCGCAGTAGCAGAAAGCCTGTTCACACGTGATAAGGGCATTACATTGATGATTGCCGCAGATGTAACCCTCAACACACTGGCAATGTACGTCATGTTTTAGGGGCGCAGCTCCTTAGGGTGTGGGTCGTTCCCTCCTCTGTAGTAGTAGTAGCAGTAGTAGTAGTCGTCGTCGTATGTATGGTCCGCCGCGGTGGTGTAGTGGTTACGGTACTCGGCTGCCACCCAAAATACGCGGGTTCGATCCCGCCCGCGGTGGTCGCATTTTCGATGGAGGCGAAAATGCCAGAGGCCCGTGTACTGTGCGTTGCAAGTGCACGTTAAAGAACCCCAGGTGGTCTAAATTTCCGGAGCCCTCTCCTTTTCTCTCCTCTCTATCTCTTTCACTCCCTTTCCCCCACCCCCACGGACGCTTAGCCGTGCTCCCTACATGGGCTGCAGAAATTAGCGTCCTTTCCTAACCGAACCACAATCATCATCATGTCTGTAGCCGCCTCGCGCCAACGGCTCGCGCCACGGGGAGCTCGCGCGCCTGGAGGCTCGCGCTCGCGCTCGGCGCGTGCCTCCTGGCGCGCTACCTCTCTCACTCTTCCATCTGCTGTCTTGTGAGAGAGAGACAGAGAGAGAGAGAGTGAAAGGTGCGCGTTGACTATGGAAACGCTGTTTTTTCGATGAACGCTCTGCCAGCTCGCAAAGAAGGAGAACGCGCCGTCGCCCGCGAGAGACAACGTTGACGCAGGCAGCGTCTGCTAGCGAGTTTCTTGATTGAAAAATACCGACTGCTCGCGCTGGAGAACCGTTCACCGTTCATATATATATATATATATATATATGCACTGGATCTTGACTTGCAATGAAGTGCCAGTGGGAGATTTCACATGTGCATAGTTGAACCATAAGGATTCGTAGCGTGCGCGTTAACTAAATTAATCCGGAACTCGGCACGATCTACAATGAACCTCCGGAGCTTCACCCACTAATCATTGACTCCGTGGATATGCTGTGAATTTTCTTTCTTTCATACCATGACATTCTTTTAGATCAGCGGTCGTCTTTTCGGCCAACCTACGCAGCTGACCCATAGCATAAATATTGGTGATGCTCCTCCTATCCACCCACTGCATCTCGTGTATCCGTGCTGAACGCAAAGTAATGCAAAGTTCCCAAGATGCTTGCAAGGACATCGTCGAGCCGTCTTTTAGTCCGTGGGCATCGCCTCAAGCAATGTTCCTAATTCCTATGTTTTGTACAAGACTTTGCCACCATAGCGAATCCACTAACGGAGCTTTCGAGGCAAGATGTACCCTTTTTCAAGGGCCAGCAAGAAGCGTCCGCATTTCTTTTGCCTCATCAGTCCGCTCACGATGCACTCGATCCTCGCCCGCTTTGACCATTCGCCCCTATGGGAATCCGCACTAATGCGAGTGGCTGAGGACTCCGTGCAGTATTGGCCAAACGTAAGCGTGGCCACGACCGTGTCATTGCCTCTGCTAGCCACCTCCTATCAGCAGCTGAGACAAACTATTCTATCACAGAGCGTGAATGCTTGGTCATCGTTTGTGCGGTAGCAAAGTGCTGACCTTGTTTGCATGGCCACCCATTCTCGGTAGTTACAGACCACCACGCACTCTGTTGGTTGTCTACTCTCAAAGATCCTTCAGGGTGGCTCGGGAGCGGGGCGCCGACTTTACAAGAGTATTCATATTCAGTCGTGTACAAACCTGTCCGCTTGCATCAGGATGCAGATTGCTTGTATCCTTATCCTGTCGACAACCCTGACGGCGATGATCAGAGCACATTCCAGTGGACCTTGTCCGTGTCCGGCCTGATTAATCTAAGCGAGGAACAAGATCACGACCCTTTTTTGCGAGCGATCATCGAACACGTGAAAACATTGCCCAATAGATACCCCCATCCGACGATTTCTCATCCAGAATGGCATCCTGTGCCGCGGTAGAACACTGCGCCATAGCTCGACACCTACGGCGGAGTGCTCTTAACAAACTCCATGACGTACCGACTGCCGGACACCACGGTGTATCCTGCACATACGAGTGTGTCCGCCGCCGTCTTATTTGGCGAGGACTACGCGGCTGCTTTCGGGTCGTGCGTCTCCGCAAACAACCACCTTGCACCTGCCGCTTACCTTCAATCGACTGACACCCCCACAGGTCCCTTCTTTTGCCTGGGATCCGACCTGCTAGTCCCTTTCCGCACATCAGCCTCTCGCAGCAAGTGGGTAGCTGTGGCGACCATTAGGCCACGCGCTATGCGATCACTTGCTCGCTACTGACGTGTAAGTATGTTGCGCATTTCCTGCCACGTGTGTGATCTTATCTCACTGTGCTCCGCGACAGCTACTAACTGACCATGGCCGTAACCTTTAGTCCCAGGTAATTCGCCAACATCCTCCGTTCTTGTTCCACTTAGCATAAACTGACTACTTCGTACCACCCACAGACAAACGGCCTCACCAAGCTTTTAAATCGCACCCTCACACATATGTTGGCTACGTGCGTTTCTCACGATCATCAAGACTGGGATGCGGTGCTCCCTTTCGCGTACAACTCCTCTCGTAATGATAATGCTCGATTTTCGTGGCTCTACCTGTTGTACGGACAAGAGTCGGCGTTATCTCCAGACACCATCCTCACTCCATCGGCCACCGCTGCCACTGAAGACGCCCATTGCACGAACAGATCACGCTCGCCAGCTTGCCAGTGCTCGGCTTACGGCGTCACAAAGCAATCAGCAGGTCGCTACGATGCCCACATCACGAGCTATAATTTTGGTCTGGTGAACTTATGCTCCTCTGGACTTCAGTACAGAAAAGAACATTTTCACTACCCCAGTCCACAGGAGCACAAGCTCACCGCCGCGTTGGGCAATCCAAAAACCTCCTTTCCCGATATGCTGAGCGTACTGCGAGTTGCACCAAGTCACTTCTGTCACCTGTGAAATTTCTCCTGTCTCGTCCACAACGGGCGATCCCATCTCATCCAGAGACGTCGGCCATGTCAGGCTGCTGAAGCTTTACAACTGTTCTCGTGACGATGCCTTTCAGCCGCTCCGGCACGTAGTTCCTACCGGCGGAATAATGCTACAGCACATACGCAAATACATGCTGTCTTGCATGCTTCGACCAGTGAAGATCCTATGCGGGCTGTTGTTGCTATGCATTTATGGTAGTGGTTGTAAATGCGGTTGTATATAGCCTTGTTTGTGCGTAACAATATTTTCATGGCACATATCCATAACCTTCTAGCAAAATCACTGTTCTTCCCAGCATGCCATATAAGCACTCCGTTGATCTGCAAGCAACGGCTGAACCTGAAGAAACGCGAGTTAGCCGCTCGCACGAGTTTCCTGCCGGGGTTAAGAAGATGGCAGGTCTTTGTTTAAAGGAGAGGGAAGTGCGTCCGGCGAGAATGAAGATGAAGTCTGAGGACGTCGACGACTGTGAGGACAACGACGGGAGGCTATAAGTAAGGACGTCGAGCTGATGACACGGCGCGTCGTATGAAGTTTTCAGAATGTTAACCTGGTGAATGGGCTAAGTACCACCGCACCACAAGGTATGGCAAAGGATTGTGAAGTATACGCGATAATTCACATGCAGCGGTCAAGACAGAGAACAGGCGAGGCAGAGCCTTGCGACGTTGAACAGTAGGCGACAGCGTAAAAAGTACGATAGCTTCTGGTTCTGCGGAACAGGATACTAACACAAGCACCGACGTCTCGGCTGGTGTCTCCTTGCCTGACACAACAATGATTTTCGAGGCTTCTGTCATTTCTCCGAGAAATGGGTGAGGAAGAGCGGAATTCGCGAGAGAGAAAAGCGCCATTTCGATGCCGGCACAGTCTATGATAGCACAATGATGAGATAAGAAGGCCAAACCGCGTATGAAGTCATGTGGGCATCAAGACAACACAAAGCATTTTCGCAACATGCACGAAGCCGTCTATAACCAACCTTGTGGTTCGCGTAGCGAGTGGTGAAATGCACTGAGCGCTCGTGGTACGCAATAACACGCCAAACAACGGTCTCGTCACTTTATGTAATTTGTGACGAAGTCTTCGTCTATGACAAGCATTTCTCTCCCTCTATCTATAAGCGCTGTTGCAGCAGTTCCTTCGACCACGACGCCCAGTTATTGCGCGACAACTGCGCAGGCCTTGTGAAAGTCGCGAAGCTTGCAGTTGTTGCCTGTGGAACTTGCAGCAAGTGGTTTCCCTCGCTTGATCACTGGCGGCGCCGTAAAGTGGAATGCCGATGACGACGAACAATGGTCGCGGAAAGAGCATAGACGTGACGACAAGGAGTGTGAGTCTGCGCACATCACATGAGTGTGAAGATCGTGTGCATAGACATATAAGGGCGTTTGGGCTGCTGTGCTAGCAGGCGGCATAGGACGATTGCAGAAACGCGCGATGTCGCCAGCGAAACTGCAAGTGAAGTTGTCATGTGTGCACGCATGCGCCAGGGCCTCTGTACAACGTGGCTTCGCGGTGACAATTGAGGTGGCAAGGGAGCTGGTGTAATTTGCGGTCGCGTTGCAGCAGGTTATGCGATTGACGGTGGAGTAGGTCACGCTGTGACTACAGCATGGCTCAGCGGCGCAGACAAGGGAGGACGGGCTTGAGCCTATGGACGAAGGCAAAAAGCTAGGAGAGGGTGTCACGTGAGATTCTTGAAGCCTAGTGAGAGAACATTTAAAGAAGAGAATCACCGGAAATGCGCCGGTCAAGAATAATGCCCGGTCAAGTGCCACTAAAGGTTGCCGCTTCGAAGTAACCTCGAGGGTTGTGGAAACTGTGGGGGCCTAACCCTATCCCGAGAGGCGCCAAGCACTGGCGTCAGAGGAGGTTGGCTTGCCGAAGCTAGTGTAATCACGTGACACCGCCTCCTAGTTCTTTGAATTTTTTTCCTCCATGCTGAGGCCAAAGGTAGCGACTCACAATTTCTTCTCGAATGGCCCTCCTGGGCGAATGGCACTCCATTGGAAAAACCAATGGTTCGTGAGGTTATAGAGGTCGTACGCTCATATCCCGGCCGCGGCGGCTGCATTTCGATGGAGGCGAAATGTTGAGGCCCGTGTGCTGTGCGATGTCAGTGCACGTTAAAGAACCCCAGGTGGTCGAAATTTCCGGAGCCCTCCACTACGGCGTCTCTCATAATCAGAACTGGTTTTGGGACGTTAAACCCCACAAATCAATCATCAGGTCGTACGCTCATAGGCAGCGTGTACATTTGGCGTGTGACCTCTTTCCGAATGAATCCTCAGTGTGGCCGACGAGTGACGTATTCAACGCGGGGTGGGCGGCGAGCGTTATGATAAAGGGGGGGAGGGTGGTGTGGCTGATGGAAAAAGGGCTGCGCATACAAACCTTCTGTCGACGCAGTTGATCAAAGCTCCGGCAGAGCCACGATAGCCGCGACTGATGTACGGTATCGCGCAAGCAGCACTTAAAATGCCTCGTCTTCGATGCCTTTGAGTTCTTGCCCCACTTTGTCATCTTTACTCATGGATGGATTTAAGCGAGCACAAACAAGCACCGCATCCTTTATGCAGCTCGTATAGGTCTCACCGGGTTCTTGAGTACACTGTCGTAGACTTTGCCCGGCACGGAATTTTCTAAAGGTCGGTCGGCCGAAAACTTCCGTGAAGGCTGTCTCAAAGCAGACCAGGTTAACAAACCACGCTCGTGATTGTGGAGGCAGAGGTTCGCAACATCAGCGAGGTAGATAACAGTGCGTAGTTTCGGCGTGTCATCCATCTTGCTCCACTCACCGGCGCCCCGCTCATAGATACACAGCCAATCTTCTACATCACTCTCACGTGCAGTGCAGCGCTAGGGATACGGGGGTTCCGCTGCCGCTGGGCAGCGCTGCTAGTAGTGTGACGGACAGCGGCTTCAGCATGATTGGTGGCAGGTGCGGCCATGGTAGAAGCTAAAGCAGTTGGCAGCATTCAGCTGCGAAGCTCCAGGTTTAGGCTCTCGGGGATAACTAGAACACTCCACTAATATCGAACGGCGATTTCTTATCGAACACTAAACACAGTCGAGTCAAGAACACAGTCGAGCGCCCGCAGAACACCACGCGAACACTAATCGCGTGCACCGGAACACATCCAACAACGTTTATTGTACCACATCTTCACGACACTTGGCTGTTACGCTTCGAAGACGTGATATGCGAAGCTGCGGACGACCTGGGGTACTCGAAATTAGCAAAGCCAAAGGGCGAGCAGTTACCTAAATGGTGACATGTTCTTCGAACTTTGTTTATGCAGCGGGCGCTGCGAATACCCCACCGTCGGCCATAAGGCATAATGCATAAGGCCATAAGGCACTTGTCTAGCGCTCTCATTATCCTGCTCATATTCCTCACTATAATACATGTGCGAAGAAGGTGGCCTTAGTTATTCCTCAGCAAATGTCCTCACACGTTTCTTACGTTTTAGTCCATTTCGAGACTTTGCCACAACATGACCGTGACTCTTTAGCCACACGTACTTGAGAAGCAGTTCCTGCTGGCTACTTGATACTTCACCTGTATGAGTAAACACGTTATGCCGAATCACCACACACGAACACACACACAAGACGGCCGCTCTGTTGGATATACTTCTGCTGTGCTTTCCCAAACGCTATTCTGTTCGATTACGGGGTGCTGCATGTTTCTTCAGATGTAGCGGCTGTCATCGCGCACCTCATCGTTCTAGTTTTATATTGAATGTGTTACGCAGCCTACTGCTTTCCTGAAGAACGTTAAGATATCGACAGCTCACACCGTAACAGTAGGCATGCTTCTAAGCTCGCATTGTATATGACTGTAAAGAAAGTAAGACCGAAAGTGAACATTACAGAGATACTAGCGAAATGTCATACCAAATCCCGTGCAATATTTGCTTATAAACTAAGTGGTAATTCATTAGGCTGTCCGTTGGCGTATAACCAGCTTTGTGTGTTTATACTGCTTTGTACTTGCACAAATCAGGAGGCACAGTAGCACGGTACGCAGAAAGAAAAGAAAAATTAGTAAAGTCAGCTGGACTTCTGCGGAATCTAAGTCAACACCTGAGCTGGAGAAAGGATGTCTAGTGCACTATCACTATCATTATTACTATCACTACCGCGTAGTAGTGGGTTAGGGCTATTACTCACTATTGTCCTGCGCATAACCGCTGTCACGTAGACATGTGCGTGTAGAAGACAAGGCCGGGTCGCGTATTTCCTTAACATATCCGGAGCACTGCACAGGACCCGTCCTGCGCCGCTATTGGCCGCACGCGAGGCCACATGAGCCCGCCTACGCATTTCCGGTAAATGTTTGTTTACAGTCGCACATGCCGGCAGCCGGCAGAGAGTAGCCTGCACGGGAAGGCTGCCGGCATTTTATCCCTGCCGGCGCATTTCCTGTTACAGCTATTTTAAGCGTGTCCGTGGTTCGCCCGTGTCACTGGAGGGCCCGTTCACATACGTTGCCGCTTCGCGGTGCGCCTTCGGCGCTCTCACTATTTTGCTCGTGTCACTACTGCCAGAGCCAGGAGCATCAGCGACGGGCGCTAGCGCGCCCGCCGCTGAGACCAACGCGATTGCGTTTTGAAAGAACCATTACGGTCTTTATTTTTTTCCCTCCCCCCCCCCCCGGCCTCTCAGCGCCAAGAAAAAAAAAGGATGAAAGAGCAGCACCTAGCACCTTCACACAAGCAAGCGTCAAACCCAGCGTCCTCTTACCGCATGGCGTTCACCCTTAATTTGGCGTAGGTTTGAAAACCACCAGCGAAGGAAAACAATCGAAGTGGACGCAACCCCCCCCCCCCCCCCCGCGTTCGAACTCCTACAGAACACGGACAACGGGAGGCGGGGGCACTGCGTGTCTAGCGCTACCATATGGGCGCAGCCAAATGGGGACATGTGCGACTGCTGTAAACAAACATTTACTTACCGGAAATGCGTAGTGGCGGCGGCTCACGACGGTGGCCTCGCGTGCGGCCAATGGCGGCGCAGAACGGCGTCCTGTGCATTGCTCCGGATATGTTAAGAAAAGACGCGGCCGGGTCAGCTTTTCCCTTCTGCGAGACAGCTCCGCTGCTAACAGCGAACCATCCCTACGGGTCAAGGTAATAAGGTAAATCTAGAGTTAAAAAGTATCTCGGATTGGTTCACAGGTAACAAATTAAGTTTTGATGCAAAGAAAACGAAATATATTGTCTCAGTCTGGCTTCAAAGCAGTACATACCGCACCTCCAAACATAGAGATAAATAGCGATTCGTTAGAGCAGACAGGTTCTTGCAAATACCTTGGAGTGATTTTTGACACACCTGCAATGGGAAGGACACATAAACAGCATATTAGCATTTGGTTGCTAGGAATTATAATTAGCCCATGAGTGCTCTGACATTCCAGTTTTGCGACTTATGTATTTTGCTTCGATTGAAAGTGGATTGAGGTATTGTATCGACTCGTGGGGTTGGGCGTATAAAATTTTATTACATCCGATCATTACGCTCCTAAAACGTGCGATTGGGATTATATCTCATTCTAGTTATTACGATGACGCTGTCATATTATTCCGGCAATATAACATATTCCGGCAATATAACAATATAACATACAACCTTAATAGAAATAGAACCAGAGGAGAACACCGAAATTCCATGTATAACCGCTGAAGAAGTAAAAAAGCTGCCAAAGGCATGTCCCGCGGTAAAACAGCTGGTGACGATGGTGTAACAGCCGACTTGATCAAAGACGGGGGAGATATTGTACTTGAAAAACTTTCATCGCTCTTCAGGAAGTGTATCAAGACATGCAGCGTACCGCGCAGCTGGAAAAATGCTGATATAATCCTTATCCACAAGAAAGGTGACATAAAGGACTTAAAGAATTACAGACCAATCAGACTACTCCCAGTAATATACAAGCTATTTACAAAGGTAATTTCTACAAGGATAAGAGAAACACTCGACTTTAACCAACCGAGAGAACAAGAAGGTTTTAGGAAAGGTTACTCGACAATGGATCACAGCCACGCTATCAACCTAGTAATTGAGAAGTACGCGGAATATATCAAACCTCTTTGTATGGCGTTTATCGACTACGAGAAAGCATTTGACTCCATAGAAATACAAGCAGTTCTAGAAGCTCTACGTCGACAAGGGGTACCTGGCGTATACGCGAAAACCATAAACAACGTATACAAAGATTGCACAGCCACACTATTCCTACATGAGAGAAGCAGAGAAATCCCGATCAGGAGAGGTGTGAGACAGGGAGATACAATATCCCCGATGCTATTCACTGCATGTTTAGAGGAAGTCTTTAAACGTCTAGACTGGGAAGAAAAGGGCATTCGAATAGACGGAGAATATCTAAACAATTTAAGATTTGCAGACGACATTGTGCTCTTTAGCAATGATGGTGACGAATTACAAAACATGATTGATGACATAAACAGGGAAAGCATTAAAATTGGATTAAAAATGAATAGGCAAAAGACCAAAGTTATGCTCAATAGCTTAGCTAAGGAACAGGAATTTAAAATCAACAGTGAACCCTTGCAATGTGTAAACGAATATGTATATCTGGGACAGTTAATATCAGGAACTCCTACCCAGGAAAACGAAATTCTCCGTAGAATAAGGCTGGCTGGAGCGCATTCGGAAGGATTACGAAATCATGACCGGAAACTTGCCGCTCTCATTAAAGCGAGAAGTATCCAATCACTGCATTCTCCCAGTACTAACGTACGGTGCAGAAACATGGAGAATAACGAAAAAACTAGAGATGAAACTAAGGAGCACGCAACGTGCAATGGAAAGAAAAATGATAGGGGTAACACTAAGAGATAAAAAGCGAGCGGAATGGATCAGAGAACAGACAGGAGTAGCCGATATTATCTTATCAATTAAAAAAAAGAAGTGGACCTGGGCAGGACATGTCATGAGGAGGAAGGATAATAGGTGGACAGTAAGAGCGACGGAATGGATACCACGAGAGGGAAAACGCAACAGAGGTAGGCAAAAGGTTAGATGGAGCGATGAAATTAAAGAGTTTGCGGGCATAAAGTGGAACCAACTCGCTAAGGATAGGGTGGATTGGAAATCGTTGGGAGAGGCCTTCGTCCTGCAGTGGACCTAAACAGGCTGATGATGATGATGATGATGTGCGGTTACTCTCCGACGATTCTGTCGTATCATTATGTAATAAAAGGTCATAGTTCACTTATTCAGTTATTTATGTTCGTATTTTGCAGTCTAATAAAGATGTGTTTTCTACTAATTTAGTTTTACAGGTATTTATGCTTTTTACAGACATTTGTACCGCAAATCTTCCTGGACACGTCGCAGTATCTCATGTATTCAGTACTCTCATGCATCTTTGTTCTTGCATCACTTAATTAGATTATATTGGTCGAGAAATCAACGTTGAAATTTCTGGTTTGTTTTCGTTTTTTTTTTGCTCAATTACCACAGCTGTTTTTTCTATTCGTTGCTGTGCAAAGATTTCCTATGCATTAATCTTTTCGGACTTTCAAGTACCCTTTGGCTCCACGCTCAGAAGTGTATATTTATTAACAAATAAACGACTTTGAATTAGAAAAAAGAAACTAACGAGAACTGCTATTAAAAGAAAATTCAAGGCTCAAGCTTCCTAATTTGTTTAACTCTAAAAACACATCAAAAGCCGGCTGCTTGACATCCATGCCGGAAGAAAAGAAGGATGCTTTTTCCTTTGCCTTGAGAAAAATGTAGCCTACAAAACGGTTAACCAATGATTATGTGGCACTTAGTGCTGTAAGAGTACAAAAACTGCTTATAACGTTTGTACATTGATAGACATTGGTAGACATAGGAAGTCCAAGTTGCATATATATGACATTACGCAGGATGGCACTAATCTGCTTGTACGCTAAAGGCTGAGAAAATTACGTTGACCCTGATGCCTTGTTTTTATTTTCTCTTTCATACGGCCAGTGGTTCGACCTCCGTGTGAAGAATTCCTCCATAGATCTTGGCCCCACATCTGATTGCATGGAGAAATACAAGGAACATGTAAAACGCGGAGATATCTCGAGACCTGTTTACTCACCCACATGTCAAAACATACTAAATGTAAATCATGACCCTTTATGAATATGCAAGTTCAAATAAAGAGCATTGATTATGATGGGTGACTCCATTAAAGCATCTGGCGAGTTCCTCCACACATTTGGGCTAATGTTACGCCTAAGCGACGACAACGAGCACTTAAGCTCTACCGGCTTCAAGACGTGATGGACGGCCAAGAGCTAGCCTTTGTGGTCGAAGCTGAACAGCGCCATCTGCTAGAGCATCCGTTGAAAAATAGTCATCATAATTCAAGGAATCGAAAAGCTAAGAACATCTTGAAGCTGTAGCTGTGAATCATAAATATTTTGGTTATTATGGAGAAAGTGTGCGACAGATTACGCTGACAGCATGAGGCAGAAAGCCTGTGGTACAATCAGTGGTATTACATATACGAGGCACGAATCGATTAACAGATCGCTAAAAAGGATGTATAAGAGGGAATGTCGCTGGAGTCAGCGTTTCGACCAGTGAACTTGTCTTCGTCAGGACGGTGACGGCCTTCTGGAGCGTTCGTTCCCGTACGCCTTTGCACGCTCTCCCCGATCCACAGAAGGAGAGAAGGAGAAGTGGGGTGCGTGCGAACAAAAGGAAAGGGGGGGGGGAGTTGAGTGACAGGTGTTAGCGTGATTAATATATATGGCAAGAACGAAAGCTTCCAAAGGATCCGCTCGTGGCACACATCTTGGAAATGCATTGTGTGCAGGGTGCTAGAAAGCAGGTCGAGGAAAGCAACACTTACGCTTAGTAAGTACAGGCGTTGCATCTATCGCATATGTCCACGCTCTCGCCCCTTTCCACCCGCGCTCCACACGCAGTGCATTTCATCGAAAGATTGTTGCTAAAAAAGTGACTACACTGTTAAAAGCTGTTGTTCTCGTCCAACTGGATGGGGGATCAGCACTTGAGACTTTCTGGGAGAAACATTGTTAGCTTGTACAGGCAAAATACTTTAACCTTTCGTCGTCTTTGGTAACCTCCCACCGTATTTAATGGAGTCAAGGGTTCTTTGAAACGTTTATTCCTGTAGGCTCGAGGGTAATGAATTTGTACATGAGATACGATTCCCTGTATTTTCTGTTCCTCGGCGAGCGGTAGATCGCCTGAAGTATGTAGAGTTTGAGTTCGTCAAAATTATGACCTGCCATATTAATTTATATATGAGGCACGTTTTTCGTAATACTTGACCTCGTAATACTTGACCTAGCATCGACTGTCGTAATATAGTCACCCACTTCAGTGTGTGCACTTTTAAAGACGATAGTCTTTCTTGGGATACTTCAACGCAGAAATTTTGGACTCTGTGTGTGTGTGTGTGTGTGTGTGTGTGTGTGTGTGTGTGTGTGTGTGTGTGTGTGTGTGTGTGTGTGTGTGTGTGTGTGTGTGTGTGTGTGTGTGTGTGTGTGTCCTACTTTTCGATTCAGTAGAATGGCGAAATTTAACCCCTTCCTCAATGACCACCCATCTTGAACTGGTAGCTGCGTTCATACTTTGAACACAGTCGGCCAAAAAGCAAATATTACGCAAATCTGAGGCACAACATCAGTATGTAAGTATTATATGGTGTGTTCCTTTAGTAGAAAATACATAGATGCGTAATTCTAAAGACCCTAGTGCTTGTTAGGATCCGCTAAAAATGCGACGCGTATGAACGAAAAAGCGGACGTTCCCTACGCTTCGATAAAACGACACGGTGCTGCCACCTACCAGTAGCTCTGCGTACTACGCAAGCTTCTTGCGTTTCCCGATATCATGGCCAGATGGCGTCCATATCTCACGCAGCACTGCTGTAGTGAGTGAAAGGACCGTCACGTTTGCTCACGTGCGGTGCGGTGAATGATGGATGCGGTACACGGTAGGCAAACACACATATATTCAATGGGCACACTCAGAGGACATGTACAAACAATAAAAGGAGTTAGGCACGCGGACTACACATTAAGTCTTTAGCGTTCACGGTTCTCCAAAAAAATTACAGCATATCCACGGAGTGAATGATGATGAGTGGGCGAAGCTCGGGATGTGCATCGTAGATCGTGCCGAGTTCCGGATTAATTTAGTTAACGCGCATGCTACGAATCCTCACGGTTCAACTATGCACAATGCACAAGTGAAATCTCCCACCGGCACTTCATTGCAAGTCAAGATCCAGTGTATATATATATATATATATATATATATATATATATATATATATGGGTTTTGCCGGTGAACGCTTCTCCAACGCGAGCAGTCGGTATTTCTCAATCAAGAAACTCGCTAGGAGACGCTGCCTGCGCCAACGTTGTCTCTCGCGTTTGCCGGGGCAGTGTCGAGTTTGCCGGGGAGCGCGTGGCTCCCGGCGCTCGCGGTGAGGGCGAGCGCCAGGTGCCACGCGCTCGCCCTCGGCGCGTGCGTGCGCTCCAGCAGGCAAGCGCCGGTGGCTACCTACTACTAACTACTACTACTACTACTACTACTACATACATCGGGGACGCACGAAATGGCTGCTAATGGGTAATGAGAGACAGAAGAATTCGGCTTTTAGTTAACGCGCACGCTGCGAATTTTTTATTGTTCAACAACGCACAGGAGAAATCTCCCACCGGCACCACCTTGGAGGTCAAAGCGTAAGACTGGTTACGCAATACTACGACTACGAGGGACGAACGGGTGCCGCTTTAAGGCGCTTCGCCCCTAAAAAGCCAAGTCGTTCTTAGAGAGCAAAGTCATGTGCATGTGCGCAGCTCACGTCTGTGTCGACGCCGGTAGAATGAGTCGTCGCTGCGGTGCCTTGAGGGACGCGGCGGGCCGGCGAGGTTGTGGCTCGAACGCTGGTGGCGGCTCTGGCTCTCGAACGCAGCACGGAGTGGCGTTGGCCCAGTGCAGGTAAAGGCCGAAACCCGAAACCCGTAGGTAGCGGCCACACTGGTCACCCGGCGAGGGCAGGCAGCAGTCGCGGGCTACCGACGTTCGCAGGACCGGTCAGGAGGCTGCCCAGCGCTGCAGCCCGGGTAGCCCTCTTCAGACCTCCGCTCCTCGAACGCCGGCTTCTTCTGCCTTCCTGGCGGCCGTCCTGCTCCTCGTGCCTTCCTCCTACTGCTGCTACTTCTTTTCTCTCCTATGCCACTACTGCCACGTGCACTCTTTTCGCTTCTCCCACAACGCACCGCTCGCGTAGCTGCTTTCGTCGTTGTCGTCTTTTCACCACACTACCCCCCACCGAAGAAAGTTGTTCCCCTCAAACAACTTTGCTATGAGGAGTTCGGATGGCGGAGTAGCACCGGTTTCACTGGCACATAGCAAGGCACATGTGAATGTTCATAGTTGTTTGCACTGTTGGCACATTCCTAAACAACACACACACACTTCTACAGAGCGACTATCATATAGGGTACATATACACATACATATCAAATTTAAGTTTCTCACACTGCTGACCCAGTTCTACAGGACACACACAGACGCAGAAAAAAAAAGAGGGCACTGCATATGCATATACAAGAGTTCGTGTCCTATACATGCTTAAGAAAAATATGCATGGTCAGTCTAAACAGAGGTCAAACTTAAGGACAGCACGACGCATAAAGAAATACCCATGAACAGTCCAAAAGCCGAAACCAAGATAGCGCCCAGTTATTAGTACAGCCCTTTAAGTAATCGCGTCCCACACCAGCCGTATGTCACTTTTCACAGTCACCGAGGAAAGCCAAGACACTTGTAGTTGCTTCCCTTCAGACGCAATTCTTCCGTTACAACACAACAGCAGAGTAGGACGCTCAAAGGTGCATGCTCCGCGCGCGTAATGCGTGTACGCCAACGGAGTCGTTGACCGTAACCGCGACGCACCAGACGCCTTCGGCAAATCACATCAGCTAGGTCAACGCTTAACCTATGTGGATCAGCTGTTGACACTTGCGAACTCTCAGCAGGTATACCATCCGATTTCATGAACGTCTCAAAAGGTGTATGAGCGTTCTTGCTGATTAGGCCGAGTATAAATAACGAGGCACCGTTGGGAGTTTCATTCAATGGACGCAACTCAGGAGTGTTTGCCTCTGTGCGCCGATTATCTCCAGCGAGTGTTGGAAAAGTAGGCTCTTTCTCTTCACCAAGAGTGCTACACAGTTCCAGTTCGGCTTCACCAGTTTTCGCAGTGCATTCTGGCACTGTGTCGACATTTACGTCACGATCATTCTGGCGGCTTACGCCATCCCATCCTACTGGTAGAACTTGGAGCTCTACTGTCTCCGTCTTGATGAGCCCTTGCTCATTCTCTCCTACTTCATTAGGATAGGAAACAGCTGCGCTGTCCTCACAGCTCAACACCCCAGCACTTACAAGAGGGTCACACAAATGATCTTGGACCATGCTTGTGTTGTGTGTAACCGCAGCAAGCGGCACACCTAAATACTGGGCAGCAAACGCCTCGTAGGCTTCTGTACTGCATTGGCCATCATGCTTTAGAGGGTCTCTTCTCTCGCCAAATATTCTTGCCCTCCTAGGCAATCTACAAGAGAATTCATCAGTTAGTTCGGCGGGGACTGTTTGACTAGCTCGTTGCAGTTCCTGCATGCGCAGCCGAAGCTCTAACAACTGGCGTTCCCCGGCTTGCCGCTGCAACTCCCGCTCGTGATATTCTTTCGCAGCTTCGCGCTCTAGTGCATACCTCTCGCGTTCCCGCTCCCGCTCCTTCTCTAACCATTGCTGAAGAGCCTTGCCTGTGAGTCCCAACTGTTTACCGACACCTATCAGTTTTCCCACATCCATCTTCAACCACCGCACATGAACGAAGTGAGGCTCTCAGAAGGTCTTACGAGAGCTTAGTCCTGTAACGCGGACGCCAGAAATGTGGCGAGTGAAAGGACCGTCACGTTTGCTCACGTGCGGTGCGGTGAATGATGGATGCGGTACACGGTAGGCAAACACACATATATTCAATGCGCACGCTCAGAGGACATGTACAAACAATAAAAAGAGTTAGGCTCGCGGACTACACAATAAGTCTTTAGCGTTCATGGTTCTCCAAAAAAGCCAAGTCGTTCTTAGAGAGCAAAGTCATGTGCATGTGCGCAGCTCACGTCTGTGTCGACGCCGGTAGAATGAGTCGTGGCTGCGGTGCCTTGAGGGACGCGGCGGGCCGGCGAGGTTGTGGAGCTCGAACGCTGGTGGCGGCTCTGGCTCTCGAACGCAGCACGGAGTGGCGTCGGCCCAGTGCAGGTAAAGGCCGAAGCCCGAAACCCGTAGGTAGCGGCCACACTGGTCACCCGGCGAGGTCAGGCAGCAGTCGCTGGCTACCGACGTTCGCAGGACCGGTCAGGAGGCTGCCCAGCGCTGCAGCCCGGGTAGCCCTCTTCAGACCTCCGCTCCTCGAACGCCGACTTCTTCTGCCTTCCTGGCGGCCGTCCTGCTCCTCGTGCCTTCCTTTCTTTCTTTCTTTTTTCCTTGAAGTTTGGCTCTTGCCCACTACGGGGGATTGGCCATGAAGCCGGCGGTTAATATAAAGAGGGAAAAAAAATTTGAGCTAAAACAAAGGAAGAATAAAGAATCGGTAACGTAAGTAAGAATGAAATGTTAGAAAAAGATAGGCTATTTATAATAGAAATGAACTATAATAAAATAATTTGAGGTTTAATCAACTAGTGGAAGCAATTTCGAGGTACGAAGATTTGGATTGAATGATGATTAGCAATGAATTCTTTTTGTGTCACGAAGGAAATTACACATGGCTAAGCAGACGTTCCTGTTGCTATAACCTAGTGAGGACGCTCCAAAGGAAAGAATGTTCTGAGAATTTAGGGGAATGTTTAAATTCCTGAATAAAATTTCGAAATGCCTTTTTCTCTGACTACTATAGCGCTGACAGGTAATTAAGAAGTGATCAATGTTTTCAGGCTCTCGACAATAACAGCATAGCGGAGATGGCACCAGACCAGACCTGTGTAGATAAAAGTTCAATGGAGGGATACGACAGCGAAATTTTGTTATTGCCACTTCCAGTTTACGAGAGGGACACCACTTATTATCCCAAACAAAAGAAAGATGTCCATATTCTTCAATTGGTAACTTCATTTTTAAAGAATCTTGAACTTAAAGAGTACTTTCGGAATCTCGACAAAGTAACGAAGGCAGTAGTAGGCACCACGGACATTACCGGCCCATCTAGGGACCACCGCGCGAGAACATCAGCCATCTCGTTTATAAATATGCCACGATGGCCCGGCACCCACACCAATCGCACTTCACGCACGTGGGGAGGAATTAATGATATGAATGTGTTTAGAACAGAAGACTTGGAAGGAGAAGCTGAAGCGAGGGATGTGCATACCGAAAGCGAATCAGTCACTATAACAACTGCCGAATTTTGTACAGGAAGTTTGCGAATGGCTAAAAGAATGGCTAAGAGCTCTGCTTCAAATATAGGAGTATAATCCGGGAGGCGCAAGGTATATGACCAGGAGGAAGTCTCTGAAAAAATGCCCACTCCCGCTTTCTCCTCACGCATGGATGCATCCGTCGCAATTATATCATCAATTCCCAATTGACATAAATGATCTTCTAATAAGCCTATTAAATATCTGGAAGGTAGGAGTTTGGCATTAGAAGGGAATATATTATCCAATTCAATTTTAGCATTGGCCAATGGTTTATCCGTTGAGACGATATCGCAAATGTTAACATCTAAAGCCTCTAGTTGATTCTGCACAAACAAAACTTGAGGTCTGTATATGCGAGACCAAGGCTCATGAAAAAATGTTAACGCTTCAGTGCAGAATACGAAGTGTGATCGCCTCTGTGCAGACGCATAAATTTGCAAATATGTTTTGACAGTGAGGATACGGAATCTGCAAGCTAACGAGGGGATTCGGGATTCTTGGTACAGAACATGATTTGCAATACATTTTGGTACCTTGAGACAACTCCGAAGAGCCTCTCGCTCTAAAAGAACCAAAGGATTAATCTTGTATGCCGGACCACCAGAGTATAAAATGCAACCAAATTCTAGAATCGGACGAACATACATACGGTATATCATAAGAAGAGTGTCTCTGCGTAACCCAGAGGGGTGCTGGCCAAGTCTGCGTATCATCCCAAGAGCGCGAGTAGCCTTACATTTAATGTGCTCAATATGGTGGCGCCAACTCAGTTTATGATCATAAAACACACCTAAATACTTCATGCACTCTGTTTGAGGGATTATTTCCTGGCGATACTGAAGGGAAATGTTTACTGGATCATTCAAAGGAAAAACAATAACAGAACTTTTACTAACATTTAAAGTCATGCTAATTTGAGTAAACCATAACTCTAGTCCTCCTAAATAAGCTTGTAAGATTGCATGCAATGAGTGAATATCACCAGCAGACGCGAAGAACGCAATGTCGTCTGCATATACATACACTTGAATGTTATTGTCTAATGGTATTGAGCTTAACAGAACGTTAAATAATACAGGAGATAAAACAGAACCTTGAGGGACTCCTCGGGACTGATTATATTTCAGTGAGGATAATCCACGCTGGGAACAATAAAACTTTCTATTATTTAAAAACTCATACAACCAGTTAATAATATAGCTCGGGAAATTCAAGCTTTTTAATGAATTGAGAAGGATGACATGCTCGACACTGTCGTATGCCTTAGCTAAATCTAGAGTTACTAGTGCTGCATATTGTCGCCTGTGACGAGCAAGCTTAATTCGTCCCTCTAAATCTACATGTGCATACCATATGGAATATCCAGGTCTAAAGCCAATTTGACACGTGCTCAATATTGAGTGATCTTCCAAAAATTTCATGATTCTAACGTAGAGCACTCTTTCAATTAATTTTATAACATGGGAAGTTAGTGCGATTGGTCTAACATTATCAATATGCATATCTACTCCTCGTTTTTTAAGCAGCGGGATAATTTTTGCAAGTCTCCAATCTGGAGGAATCCAACCTCTTTCGAGGGTGTAGTTGACAAGATTTAGGAGGTCCTGAGGACACACATCAAACAAAATTTTTAGCATGCCTGTCGTAATGCCGTCTGGGCCTGGAGCCGAATTGGGGAGCGACTGAACTGCGCGCGCAAGTTCTTCTATAGTCACCTTCACGAAATCATCTACACATACAGGTTTGGGGAATACTGTTTGTATTTGAGTGGTAAAGCGCCTTCCGAATCCCAATGCAATATCATTTAATACGGCAGACAGTTCTTTTGGAGCTAAAACAACCGATTCTATGGTTACGGGTGCAGAAATAGCCTTACGAAATCGAAGAAATCTGAAAAGAGCCGCTTGTTTCCACTTTGTGAGAGAAAGCTGTATTGGTTTTCGTCATGAGTAGCTTTGGCTATGAAAACAGTTCTTTTAAACATGGCTGAGGCATACTTGTAGTTACTCCAGTTAGTAGGGCACTGGTTAACAAGGAGTTTTTTCCATGCAGCTTTTCTGCGCCTGTATTCTCGTTCACAATCAGAGTCCCACCAGGCACTTATAGGCTTACTTTTCGCCGAGGATACGGTGAACTGTGCTTTTCTCATAGAGCATTTTAGAACACCACAAAGACTCATCGCTTTAATGTCATTTCCAGAACTGGTCAGTGAAGATAAGCTTGAATGTAGACTTTTTTTAAATTTTGAGTAGTCGACAAAAGTCAGTGTCTGAATATCTAAAGGAATCACTGGATTATTAATGTCCATGAATATTGGGCGGTGATCACTATTTGTTGCAGTATCAACAACAGCCCAAGAAGAGACGAGCAAGCTTGAGCTGGCGAATGATAAATCTAAAACCGATCTTGTGTTGCACCGTACAAAAGTGGCTGCTTTAGAGTTAAGACATGTATAATTGTTCGTGCACATCCAATTCCACAACAATTTACCCGATGAATCAGTGCGGTAACCCCAATAAACATGATGCGAATTAAAGTCACCTGCAAAGAGACAGTTTGCTTTACAGAAGCTCTGAATGATGTCCAGAGTACCTTCCTCTTGTACACCAGATGGAAAGTAGCTGTTGACAATGCTGAGAGGAGCACAACCTGGGAGTGCTAGTTCAAGCACTAAAATTTCGTAATCACTTGATATTGCCTGATAAACCAGTTTCGCTCTATGGCAAAATTTTGTTGATATAAAAAATGCCAATCCTCCACCTCGTGTATTCCTGTCCAAACGAAAACATTTATAATTTGGTAATTGATAATTTTGACCTGATGATAACCAAGTTTCTTGCAATAAAACTATGTCGGGAGACTGTTGAGATATAAGGTAAAGTAAATCAGTAGTTGCAGAAAGTATAGATCGGCAGTTCCACTGAAGAACCCTAAGGTTCCCTATTTTGCTGACAAGCGAGCAGCCGCAACTGCTTGATCCAAAATACTATCTTTTAAAAGGTCAGTTCTGGTCAAGGGCTCTTTCACACATTTTTTGGCTTTAGCATTAGAAGAATTCTGTTTTTTGTTAGTAGGTGATCTGGTGCGTCTAAGAATTCGAGCGTCCATGTCTACATCCTGAATATCTTGTAAACCTGAATCAGAAAAGCAATCTTGACTAGTGTTTTGTGAATTAGAAGGCCGTAACTTATTATTGTTAGGAACGTCTGATTGGGACCCAGATGAAGAATTAAATAAGCTAAAAGGATTCTGGAAGCTCTTAGCGAACTGCTCCGAAATACCAGCCAGCTGCGAGGATATGACTTGGGCCAATGTCTCAGAGACAGTCAGAAGAAGTTTTTCTAGTGATTTTTCTACTGCTTTTTCAATGATGGTCGAAATGGACTGAGCAACTGATGCATCCATAGCGAGAGGCGAACGGGCTGTAATTCCGGCATATCCATGCATCCTGCTCTGAACTTCAGCAAGAGCGTCTCGACGCGAACAACGCCTTCTCTCGATAATTTCAATAACCTGCAGTTCTTTAGACCGAGCAGGACAATCGGTGTGATCAGCTGTGCAACTGGCTTGGCATAGGCAACATGACTGATTATCAGACTTGCAATCTTCAGCACTATGATCAGCTCCACAAACACGGCACCGAACATTAGATCGGCAACCGCTTGCGCTATGTCCATATCGCCAGCATTTGCCACACTGTAGAGGTCGTGGGGCAAGGGGTTCTACCTTGTAGATTAACGGCCATGCTTTAATCTCCGAGGGACGCGATGTGCCTGCAAATGTAGCAATAATTGTCTCGGTTGGAATCCTGACATTATTAACTAGCCTGTTACAGCGGTACACTGACACAACGCCTGCTTCAGAAAAAATCTCCAAGACTTCCGCCGGACTTAGGCTGACATCTACACCTCCTACTCCTTCCTCCTACTGCTGCTACTTCTTTTCTCTCCTATGCCACTACTGCCACGTGCACTCTTTTCGCTTCTCCCACAACGCACCGCTCGCGTAGCTGCTTTCGTCGTTGTCGTCTTTTCACCACAGCTACCTCCATTTCATCAATTCCAGCCACATGTGGCCGATTCATCATAGACGGCGTGCTGTCTGAGGCAAGGCAAAACATAAATGGCCGTTTGATGATATAGAACACACTCTACAAGACATGCCCAGACAACGCAGGGAAAAGACCGACGAGCAGATTGCAGCGGAGAAGCGCCGGCGTGCCCATGCCCGTCGTCTCAAGCGTGCCGAGGAAACGTCAAAGCAACGAGCCCAGCGGCTAGGGAAAGACCGTGAATCGAGGCGCGCCCGGAGGCAACAGGAAACAGATGAGGTGGGCGATGCGCGAATTGTCACTGACCGAGAGGCTAAGCGAGCGTATCCGGCGGCTGAACAGACGCCCGAAGCTCGTGCCGAACCGCAGATGAACCGGCACTCATGCAGTACGGCCGGTAGAAGACTATCGCCTTTCGACGACATTTGCAGCGACGCACTGAGATCGCGGCCAATTTTTGCTTTGTATTTCTGTTATATATTTGTTCTTTTTTGTCATTACTATGTTTACGTGCGTTCTCATAATCTACTTTCTGTATGGGCCTATGAAAAGGCCGACAGCATTGCTACATAAATAAATTACCGTGTCATTTCGCCGAAGAATAATTTGTATTCAGGTCTCCCCTGCAGCTCTGAGTAAATGTGCTCACTGAAACCAGTGTAAAATCCCAGCAGAGTGGGTTTTGTGTGCTGTGGTGTATTCTGATGTTAACACCAGAATACACTGATGTGTGCTGGCGCACGTCGCAGCGTGGTGTTGTGTGTCCTGGTGTATACACCAGCCTTGTGAGAAATTTTGTGGCATACACATCGGCATGGCGCACAGCGCACAAAAACAAGGACCGAGACAAGAGGACACAACAGAGCCGCTGACTTCAACTGAGTTTTATTGCGAAAACCACCAGAAATATATGCACGAGAAATTGTCAGCTCATGAACAAAAGATTCTAGTTGAGATCACGTGCCTCATCGCATCTCAGTCAGATAGGCAAGCGCAAATTGACGAGGGAAATTCAGGATATCTGTGTGCTCAGCATTACTACACATGAACAAAAAGTAGTTCGGGACACTACGTTCGAAAAGGATGTCCTGTAAAAACCCCATATATATTCAGATATGCCGGTGCACCTTCTAGCGGTGTTGGCCTTGGGGCTGGGTCTCGGTGATAGATTATGCCCAAGTTGCACTGTTCACTTTCAAAGTGGGGGCACAGTTAGAAAGTCAATAAAAACAAGGCAGCTTGAATGAAGGCAGCGTATCACCTGCGACTCGCCCTCGCCAATATGAGCACGTAACTCCGAAAATGATCGTTCGCTGTAGACTCGGATTTACAATTCGTTAGCTTTGTCAGTTTTTGATAATGCGTTGTTTAAATAATATTAGCGCAATATTTGTGTGCTCGCACACTACATGTGAGCGAATAGTTCTACACACACTGTACAAAACGTACATTTCACACTTCAGGAACTTCTCTGCACAACTGACATTTCGTGATGGTGCACTTACGGCAAGTGGACAGCGTATCTGGCACTCAGCAAACTCTATATCTAGCCGCATTTCATGCACAGTGTATCTATCCCAAATAAAATTATGATTAACGCCTTCATTTTCGTCTGCAATGAACATGATGCAGACGAAAATAAAGTAAGTGGTCTTTAGTTGCCGATGACCATTGATCGCTCAATGCGGCTCGTGTCGTAGAGAGACTGGTCGTTATACATAATTTAAAAAAAATTATTTTTCTTGTTTAAAAAAGAATGCCCCTTTGTCACTTTACATATGCTTAATGGATACGTTCAGCTGTGTATCAAAGTATCAAGCCTGTGTTTTAGACGGAACACAAACGTGACTTCTTTTACCTTGGCTGCCGGGTTTTACATAAAAAAAAGTCAACATCGCGATCTTTTTCCAGGTCACCTGCTGAGACTGCACCTCCCCAAATATTTTTCTCTTGCACTACGTTTACCAGACTACCACAGTTAAAGTTATGTCCGGGTTCACTTTATTAACATTGCTGGAAAAAATGACCAACTTCGAAATTTTCTTCCATATTGCGAATGGCGGAAAATGTTAGAAATATTCCATTAATAGAAGAATTCATTATTCCTACGGTGAGATCATTTCTTTAGGCTGCAAAAGAAACAATCCGAGAGCCTGCATCGACAACTAGTCGTTGAACATAAAATCGAGTTTTATGGCCTTCAACTCGGAGTGAACAAAAAGAGGAGTTCTGATAATATGGAGGGAACATTTTTGGCAACAGAACTGAACGAGCAGAGCTAGTTTGGACTTCAATGAACACGTGGAAATTTTTTCAGGAATATTTACGATTGTTGCAAAAACGTTGGTTCATTTGGTATAGAATATTAACGGCCGTATATACACACTTATACATATAGCGGGCATGAGGGTGAAGACGAACATCTCGTTCAAGTGTCCATACCATTTCTAATGCAAGAATAAATATAAATATTGCAGAGAAGCCCATTATCGTACCTTAACTATATCGGGTGATCAGTAAGTGCACCAGCTAAATGACGTCCAACGCAGCAAATACAGTAAGCACCCTAGCGGACATTCGCGCAAGCACGAGGGCTTTTCATGCAACACACGCTGATACATAGCCTTTCTAGGCCCCCTTTACCTGGCCCTACAACAGGAACGCAATACCAGGCTAACGTTATTGCTTTGTAGCGAGCCAGTGTCGCCGATGCCTAGCTACGAGACACGGGGCGCAACCGCCGGAAAATATTCCAAGAACCGACGTATCGGTTCTCCGAAAATGATACTACGAAAGCATGGATAATGAGGTCATAGGACCCTGTCACAAAATAGTGCCCATTCGGTCCAAAAACCCTGGGTCAAGCTAAAGAGGAAACCGAAAAACAATCAGAAAAAGAAAGCAGCGCGTGTGCAAGAGGCGCCCAAAGTCACGCCGCGGCTGGCTGAACCGAGAGTTAGACGGTAGGGGACGTGTTTTAGGACTAGTTGGTTTATATTTGACCCGGCCAAATTGAGCGCTAAAGAACGGGCACTAGGAAAAGACACACAGGACAGGCTGTGCTGTGTGCTCTTCCTGTGTGTCCTTTTTTTTTGTCCCCTTTTTTTGATGCCCAAGTTGCCCGTCTCAGAAGGAAGGGGAGAGGGAAGGAGGAGAGTGCGTACCAACGCTCCTCGCGCCGTGAGAGGATCACGCGGCCCGCAGCGAAAGTTCGAGAAAGGCTTCCAAAACCAATATAATGAGGCTTCCACGGGCCGTCAGTAGCAATCGTGGCAGTCGTAGTCGTATGCGACTGAGCGAGAAGAAGCAAGAAGACGTGAATCGACGCTGCTCCGCGAGCCAGCCGACAAGTCCTGCTGGAAGTTTAAAGTTGCGAACTTGAGATGGCACCTCGAGTGACTTTGATGTATTGGACTCTTTTATGTTTGATTCTTTCTTGCAGTGCATGAGCTTGGACAGTTTTTGTTGGTTTCGTGTAATGTTGTGACCCATCTGTGAATTTATTGTAAAGAGCCGAGCTTGTGCACGTTTTCGTGTAACTGCCTGTTTCATGCGAATATATTTGTTTGATCATCCATGGCTCTGACTCGGTCTTCGAACCACTGCTGGTGTTTTGCTGGTGCGCCCAAGGGGACAAAAATAAAGCTTCACCGTACATCGCGTAAAACTCCACTACACATCGCGTACACACGCGTCATACAATTTCACAAGCTGAACACACTTATCCCACTTTAGAGAGGGCGCAACACGTGAATGTTCGCAATGGTTACCAAATATCGTAATGTCACACACATACTGATACGTGATAAACACTTTTGTCCCCTCAGTACAACACCTGCGTATAATCAAAACACACGAATGTGCAAAGGAGGTAATGGATCTCGACTCTGCAATCATCGTCCACAGGTTCGTAATGCTCTGCCGACACCGATGTGATCTGCATTCTCTTCTCATGGCCGTCGATCTTCGGAGATTCCATCAGTGCCCTGTTTCCATTCTCCGCATGTTTATTCGAAGTCGCGATGTTACGGCCAATTTCACCAGCCTGCACTTCAGTCGTCGGTGTCACGGAAGTTGCAGCATCTCGCTGTTTTCGAGTTTCATTTGCGTCTCTCGGAGTTCATGCCGCATTTTTCTGGGAGTCCGCCATACAAGGGCACTCAACTGGCTTCATTTGGAATTAAGTTCGAGTGCGAATCGAAGCTTTCTTGGCGTTCGCTCCCGCTGCTGCTTGCTCCCGGTGAGGTTCTTGGGGTGATTCAGTATTTGGCTCTTCACATTGAGGCTTCGGATTGCTAGGGCCTCTTGCATCTTCGATGTTTCCGACAATAAGATCGTAAAGTGGGTTCTCCATACAGAGCTGTAACCCTCACATTGTAGTACGAGGTTTCCACCTTAATTTTTTATTTAGGCAGCCACCTCGCCACATCGTCAACGAGGCAAACAAAACAGTTTGCTCCCGTGTGTGCGCCCTTGCGTACCAAACTTTTTCGCACAATTACTGCGCTGCTCGCGGTCTCCCGTAGCACGCTTACAGGCTTTCGTGCCACTTTCCCAGCAATTACTCGCGTTTCCTTAACCTGAGATTCCGGGGGTGCAGTCGATATGGCAACAGACATTTCTTTGTGCTGGGATTATACATCCAACAAAAGTGCTTGCACGTGTAGGAATCGAGGAAGTGAACGCTGTTGTCATCTTCCATTTCCCTAGTGAACCGAACCCCTTCACCTGCACTGTCAAATGCCTGCTGTATGTTTGAAATAACTGACTCCTGCTAACTTGCTGCGCGCGCTGTTTTTCTTTGTCGTTTTCGGCGCGCCGTCTCTCACTCGATGCCGGGTTCTTGACGTAGTGGGCACTGTTTTGTGGCAGCCAGCCCCAATCTAGTTGCACTTGACAGCGAGACATGCTCTCTAATACCGCCTGCATGTGCAAAAAAGACACTAGGGAATTTTAGTTTGGCCGTAGACATCGTCACGTTTACGGATACCGGTTTACCGTAAAAGTGTACGTCACCAGTAGCGCTGGTAGAGACACCTGATGATGCCAAGCCTAACCAGAGGCAGAGAAAACTGTTATTACCATGGCTGGCACGTTTTGCTGGGCAGCTAGTATAAAGCAATTGATCGTGAGATGATAATTAGCTCATAGTACTCTCACTGTTCTTTTTTAACGAGAACGCTTACGCGACTGAAAGGATAATGGGATGGATTGTAGTGAAACAAACCGCCGCTAGATGTCGCTAGTATTCCTGTTTCTGCCGTAAACTCCTCGCGTTGACCGGTATCCGTTAACTTAAACAAGTCTACGGGCGAACTAAAATTCTGTACTAGTTTTCACAAACGTAATCTACGGACGAGCGATGACGTTTTCAGCATACCGGGTCATTTCGCGAGCACCCGCACAGCTGTGTAATGGCTAAGGATGCCAGTGTTATTGGCGACGAGATTTCTCTACTTTGAGCTTCTATAGAGAGGTGGTTCTTTTCAAGCAATCAGCTGGGAAGTCTCCAGGCAGAACACAGGAAATATCGTCACCGGTCTCCTCTATCGCCTTTGAGTTTATGATTAAGGTGTCTTTTATACATAGGGGAGAGAATTCACAGCTCGGCAGATGTACTGATTCATTTGGAGTGCTACGTTCCCCAGTGATACTTCCATCAGCGATATTCGCCAAAGTTTTCTCTCAAGAGGACTTTCGTGTCCTTCAGCGCGATACTCATTTGCTGTTTATATCTTTTAATGATGCTGTCGCCGCCAGGCTTTTTAGTTCATCATCATCATCATCATCATCAGCCTGTTTAGGTCCACTGCAGGACGAAGGCCTCTCCCAACGATTTCCACTCCACCCTATCCTGAGCGAGTTGGTTCCACTTTATGCCCGCAAACTTTTTGATTTCATCGCTCCATCTAACCTTTTGCCTAGCTCTGTTGCGTTTTCCCTCTCGTGGTATCCATTCCGTCGCTCTTACTGTCCACCTATTATCCTTCCTCCTCATGACATGTCCTGCCCAGGTCCACTTCTTTCTTCTAATTGATAAGATAATATCGGCTACTCCTGTCTGTTCTCTGATTCATTGCGCTCGTTTTTTATCTCTTAGCGTTACCCCTATCATTCTTCTTTCCATTGCACGTTGCGTGCTCCTTAGTTTAATCTCTAGTTTTTTCGTTATTCTCCATGCCACTTTGAATTATCTCCAAGCCACTATCTCCAAGCCAGTTATCTCCAAGCCACTTTGAATTGCTTGTTTCGATATTTATTCCCATTTATTTTCCAACAACCGATGGGGCTCATAGTGCACTGGAGAATTCGACGCTCTCATCTAAAACATAAACCTTCGTAATTGATAACATAAAATTGGTCTGTTTTCTCTCTTATTGGGAGAGTACTGTCAACATGTGTGTGGTATCCTCCAAGTAAGAGTTTGCTGGTGGATTTTGTATAATAGATTTCCGTAGCTGTCCATCTTGGAATGTAGAAATAGAAAACGTCTCCATACTTCTCAACGTCGACTTTTGATTCACTTTACCACACGTGTTTCCAACAGCAAGTTAAACAAGCGTCTACACTGGAAAAAAAAGGGATTGGTGTAGACGGAGAATATCTGAGCACCTTAACCTTTGCAGACGACATTGTGCTCTTCAGCAATGACAGTGATGAACCCCGAAACCTGACTGATGACCTGAACCGGTAAAGTCTTTAAATACGGCCAAAATTAAAACAGTAATTTACAATGAACCCTGTGTGAAAGAACACAAATATTGGGCAGTTACTAACAGGGACGCTTACCCTTGGAACGGGAAGGATCCATAGAATAAGGATCGGTTTTAATGCATTGCGGAGACATTCCTAAACAATGACTGGAAACCTGCCTCTGTCACTAAAGCGAAAAGTGTTAAATGGCTACATTATCCCAGTAGTAACGCACGGTGCAGACACGTGGAGGGTAACTAAAGAACTAGAAAAGCAATAAAGAAGCACGCAGCGTGCATTGGAAAGGAATGCGATAGGTGCACCACTAAGAGGTAAAAAACGAGCGGTGTGGATCAGAGGACAGGAATAGCCAACATTCTTATATGAATTAAAATAAAGTGGACCTAGGCAGCATTATGCGGAGGGCAGATAACAGATGGACAGTAAGAGCGACGGCACGGATACCAAGAGAAGGAAAGCGCAACAGAGACAGGCAAAATGTTAGATGGAGCCATGAAATTAAGCTCTCTGGCATAAAGTGGCATAAACCAAGTCGCTCGGGATAGGGCGAATTAGAAATCGTTGAGAAAGGCCTTCGTCCTGCAGTGGACCTAAAATATACTGATGATGACGATGACGACGTTGATGATGATGAAATTATTTTCGAACACGTCATTCCACCATCGGCGATGTTGACTGCCCCAGTGGCTGTTACAGCTCGCGGAACAATTCAGTGCTCTTAAGCAACCAATATGTAATGTTTATATACGCCTTATCATAGTGTTTGGCATCATTTATGATTACTTTAACCTTCATGATAAGGCAACGATACACCTAGTGGGCGCACGACGACTGTCAAATCAACTTTATTTTCATTCTGTCATAGCGAAAGGACTGTGGCAAAAA